>JADRCH010000102.1:11403579-11497046 GCA_019843965.1 Rhynchomys soricoides
CAGTTGGTGTACTTACAGTTGGTGTACTTACAGTTGGTGTACTTACAGTTGGTGTACTTACTAGAGTTTAACTGGTTTAACTGCTCTCCATTTTAAGTTGTTTCATTATAGTCAGACAGGACACACAGAACTATTTAACTTTTTCTGAATTTTTTAACATTTGTTTTGCATCACCAAATGTTGTGTATTTTAGAGAAGCTTTCATGGGCTGCTGCTGATAATGGACTATCTTCCTTTGTTTTTTTTGGCTTGTTTTAGATTGAAGTCTATTTTGTTAGATGTTAGGATGGTAACACATACTTCCTGGTCTTAACTGCATGGGCTACTTTTCTCCAACTTTTCACTCTACAGTGGTTCCTGCCCTTGAAGGTAGCTTATTGAAAACAGACAGATTTTGTTTCTTTCCTAATCTGCTTCTTTTGATCTGGGAGTTAAGGATATTAATATTTAAAGTTATTATTGAAAAGTATGTGTTGACTGCTGTCTTCTTTTTCCTGTAGTATTCTTAGTCCTATTTTTCATTTCAGTAATTTTAACTTCATTCTTATTGAGCCTTTCAGCTATATTTATTCCTCACTTCAGTCTGAATTATTCCTTTAGTATTCTCTGTAGCCTACTCTGGGAAACATGAATTCTTCTAGTCTGTTTATATCATGGCAAGTTTTTCTTTGTATTTAATTGTGGTGTATAGTTTTGCTGGGTATAGTGTCTAGGTTGGCATCCATTTTTTTTTTTTCTTTTAGAACTTGATGTACATTGCTCCAGGATTTTTTTGCTTTTTATTAAACTCAGCTCTCCAATTCTGAACAGTCTTTGTCATTTCATTCAGCCATATGTTTCTATTTTCTCCTATGTCACTCAGGTGTGTACTATTATCCTTTTTAAGTTCACTGAGCTTTTTAGAATGATTTTCATTTCTCCTTTACACTTGAAATCTTTGATAAAGTTTGTGATTGTTCTTTGAAATTCTGTGCCCCAGGGTTCATGTAGGCAATTCTCATTGGAGAACATTTCTATAGGACTAGTGATTCTGAGGAAGAACTTACTGTTTTGTCTTTCTTTCTTTCTTTTTTTTTTTCTTACTCTTGGCAAGGTTTAACCCTCACCTTTTATTCTGTGTATTTTTTTATTCTATTATTATTTTTATTTACATTTCAAATGTTTCTCCCTTTCCAGATCTCCCCTTTGGAACCTCCCCATTCCCTCTGCCCTCCCCCTGCCACAATGGGGATATTCTCCAACCCACCCACCCTCCCACCCACTCTCCTCTTCCCTCCTTGTAATTCTCCTGTACTGGGGGATCTAACACCCTCAGGCCCAAGGGCCTCTCCTCCCCCTGATGGATAACAAGACCCTCCTATGCCGCATTTGTGGCCAGCACCATGGGTCCCTCCATGTGTATTCTTTGGTTGGTGGATCAGTCTCCAGGAGTATCAGGGGGGTCTGGCCAGTTGCCACTGTTGTTACCTCCCTGGGGCTGAACACTCCCTCAGCTCCTTCAGTCCTTTCTCCAAATCCTTCATCTGGGACCTCACACTCAGCCCTACTGTTGCTGCAAAGTGACTTGGGTATTTTAAACTTTTGGGCCAATAACCACTTAACAGTGAGTACATACCATATTCATTCTTTTGTGACTGCGTTACCTCGCTCAGGATGATATTTTCAAGATCCATCCATTTGTCTGTGAATTTCATGAAGTCATTGTTTTTAATAGCTGAGTAGTATTCCATTGTGTAAATGTACCACATTTTCTTTATCCATTCCTCTGTGGAGGGACATCTGGGTTGTTTCCAGGTTCTGGCTATTATAAATATGGCTGCTATGAACATAGTGGAACATGTGTCTTTATTACATGTTGGAGCATCTTCTGGGTATATGCCCAGGAGTGGAATAGCTGGGTCCTCAGGTAATATTATGTTCAGTTTTCTGAGGGTCTGCAAAACTGATTTCCAGAGAGGTTGTATGAACTTGCATTCCCACCAGCAATGGAGGAGTGTTCCTCTTTCTCCACATCCTCATCAACATCTGCTGTCATCTGAGTTTTTGATCTTAGCCATTCTGACTGGTGTGAGGTGACAGGGTTGTTTTGATTTGCATTTCCCTCATGACTAAGGATGTTGAACATTTCTTTAGGTGCTTCTCAGCCTGATGAGTTTCCTCACTTGAGAATTCTCTGTTTAGCTCTCTTCCCCATTTTTTGATAGGGTTATTTGGATCTCTGGAGTCTAGTTTCTTGAGTTCTTTGTATACATTGGATATTAGCCCTCTATCGGATGTAGGATTGGTAAAGATCTTTTCCCAATCTGTAGGTTGTCGTTTTGTCCTATTTACAGTTTCCTTTGCCTTACAGAAGCTTTGTAATTTTATGAGGTCCCATCTGTCAATTCTTGATCTTAGTGCATAAGCCATTGGTGTTCTGTTCAAGAACATTTCCCCTGTGCTCAAGTGTTCGAAACTCTTCCCCACTTTCTCTTCTATTAGATTCTGTGTATCTGATTTTATGTGAAGGTCTTTGATCCACTTGGACTTGAGCTTTGTACAGGAAGATAGGAATGGATAAATTCGCAATCTTCCAAATGTAGACCGCCAGTTGAACCAGCACCATTTGTTGAATAGGCTGTCTTTTTTCCACTGTATGGTTTTAGCTCCTTTGTCAAAGATCAAGTGACCATAAGTGTGTGGGTTCATTTCTGGCTCTTCAATTCTATTCCATTGATCTACTTGCCTGTCACTGTACCAATACCATGCAGTTTTTATCACTACTGCTCTGTAGTACAGCTTGAAGTCAGGGAGGCTGATTCCCCCAGAAGTCCTTTTATTGTTGAGAATAGTTTTTGCTATCCTGGGCTTTTTGTTATTCCATATGAATTTGAGAATTACTCTTTCTAGGTCTATGAAGAATTGAGTTGGGATTTTGATGGGGATAGCATTGAATCTGTATATTGCTTTCGGCAGGATGGCCATTTTAACTATGTTAATCCTGCCGATCCATGAGCATGGGAGATCTTTCCATCTTCTGAGGTCTTCTTCGATTTCTTTTTTCAGAGACTGTATGGAGTTCTTGTCATACAGATCTTTCACTTGTTTGGTTAGTCACACCAAGATATTTTATATTGTTTGTGACAATTGTGAAGGGTGTTATTTCCCTAATTTCTTTCTCAGCCTGTTTATCCTTTGAGTATAGGAAGGCTACTGATTTGCTTGAGTTAATTTTGTATCCAGCCACTTTGCTGAAGTTGTTTATCAGCTGTAGCAGATCTCTGGTCGAGTTTTTCGAGTCACTTAAGTATACCATCTTATCATCTGCAAATAGTGATATTTTGATTTCTTCCTTTCCAGTTTGTATCTCTTTGACCTCCTTTTGTTGTCTGATTGCTCTAGCTAGAACTTCAAGTACTGTATTGAATAGGTAGGGAGAGAGAGGGCAGCCTTGCCTAGTTCCTGATTTTAGTGGGATTGCTTTGAGTTTCCCTCCATTTAGTTTGATCTTGGCCACTGGTTTGCTGTATATTGCTTTTACTATGTTTAAGTGTGCTCCTTGAATTCTTGATCTTTCCAAGACTTTTATCATGAAGGGATGTTGAACTTTGTCAAATGCTTTTTCAGCATCTAACGAAGTGACCATGTGGTTTTTTTCTTTGAGTTTGTTTATGTAGTAGATTATATTGATGGATTTCCAGGTATTGAACCATCCCTGCATCCCTGGGATGAAGCCTATTTGATCATGGTGAATGATCATTGTGATGTGTTCTTGGATTCGGTTTGCAAGAATTTTATTGAGTATTTTTGCATCGATATTCATAAGGGAAATTGGTCTGAAGTTTTCTTTTATTATTGGGTCTTTGTGGGGCTTTGGTATCAGTGTAACTGTGGCCTCTGTGGCCTCATAGAATGAGTTGGGTAGTATTCCTTCCATTTCTATTTTGTGGAATAGACTGAAGAGTATGGGTAGTAGGTCTTCTTTGAAGGTCTGATAGATTTCTGCACTGAACCCATCTGGTCCTGGGCTTTATTTTGGTTGGGAGACTGTTAATGACTGCTTCTATTTCTTTGGGGGTTATGGGACTGTTTAGATGGTTAGTTTGATCCTGATTTAACTTTGGTAATTGGTATCTGTCTAGAAACTAGTCCATTTCCTTCAGATTTTCCAATTTTGGTGCATATAGGCTTTTGTAGTAGGATCTGATGATTTGTTTTAATTTCCTCAGAGTCGATTGTTATATCTCCATTTTCATTTGTAATTTTGTTAATTTGGATACTGTCTCTGTGCCCTCTGGTTAGTCTGGCTAAGGGTTGATCTATCTTGTTGATTTTCTCAAAGAACCAGCTCTTGGTTTTGTTGATTCTTTGTATAGTTCTTTTAGTTTCCACTTGGTTGATTTCAGCCCTTAATTTGATTATTTCCTGCGTTGTACTCCTCTTGGGTGTATTAGCTTCTTTTTGTTCTAGAACTTTCAGATGTGCTGTTAAGCTGTTAGTGTATGCTCTCTCCAGTTTCTTTTTGGAGGCATTCAGAGCTATGAGTTTTCCTCTAAACACTGCTTTCATTGTGTCCCATAGGTTTGGGTAACTTGTACTTTCATTTTCATTAAATTCTAGGAAATCTTTAATTTCCTTTTTTATTTCTTCCTTGACCAAGTTATCATTGAACAAAGCATTGTTCAGCTTCCATGTGTATGTGGGCTTTCTGTTGTTGCTGTTGCCATTGAAGACCAACCTTAATCCATAGTGATCTGATAGGAGGCATGGGATTATTTTAATCTTCTTATATCTGTTGAGGTTTGTTTTGTGACCAATTATATGATCAATTTTGGAGAAGGTACCATGAGGTGCTGAGAAGAAGGTATATTCTTTTGATGTAGGATGAAATGTTCTATAGATATCTGTTAAACCCATTTGGTTCATAGCATCTGTTAGTTTCACTGTGTCTCTGTTTAGTTTATGTTTCCAAGATCTGTTCATTGTTGATAGTGGGGTGTTGAAGTCTCCCACTCTTATTGTGTGAGGTATAATGTGTGCTTTGAGCTTTAGTAAAGTTTCTTTTATGAAAGTGGGAGCTCTTGCATTCAGGGCATAGATGTTCAGAATTGAGAGTTCTTGTTGGTAGATTTTTCCTTTGATGAGTATGAAGTGTCCTTCCTCATCCTTTTTGATGACTTTTGGTTGAAAGTCAATTTTATCCGATATTAGAATGGCTACTCCATCCTGTTTTTTGGGGCCATTTGCCTGGAAGATTGTTTTCCAGCCCTTTACTCTGAGGTAGTGTTTGTCTTTAACACGGAGGTGCGTTTCCTGGATGCAGCAAAATGCTGGGTCCTGTTTATGGATCCAGTCTGTCAGTCTATGTCTTTTCATTGGGGAGTTGAGACCATTGATGTTAAGAGATATTAGAGAATAGTGATTGTTATTTCCTGTTATTTTTTGTCGGGAGTCAGGGACCTCCACACCACCCTTGGGAACCTGACCTTTATACAGCATTAGGCAAGTTTTTGAGTTTGTACAGCCTTAAAGCAGGTCTCTGAGAACCAGCCTTGTTTATGCAAGATTAGCTGTCCCTTGCATCTCCAGAGGACAGGCTGACCAAAAAATGTTCAGACACCAGACAGTAGTTGAGCCATAACAACTGGAGGGCCGCAAGCTTCCTTTTCCTCCTCCCCTTGCCTATGATTTTTGCTTTATAAAATCTGCTTGTGTTAATAAAAAATAGACCTTGACAAAATTTTGCTTGGTCCTGCTCCTTTCTCTCGCCCGTTTTCCTTTCAGGCTTGGTCCCCCTCGACCCCACGATAACTAGGTCCCGCAGGATGGGACAATTTTTCATGTTGTTTATATTGTTTGTGTGGCTATCTTCTTTTGAGTTTGTTGAAAGATTACTTTCTTACTTTTTCTTGAGTGTAGTTTCCCTCCTTGAGGTGGCGTTTTCCATGTATTATTCTTTGTAGGGCTGGGTTTGTGGAAACATACTATGCAAATTTGGATTCGTTGTAGAATATTTTGGTTTTACCATCTATGGTTATTGAGAGTTTTGCTGGGTATAGCAGCCTGGGCGTGTTCTTTTAGAGGCTGTATGAGATCTGCCCAGGATCTTCTAGCTTTCATAGCCTCTGGTGAGAAGTCTGGTGTAATTCTGATAGGTCTGCCTTTATATGTTACTTGCCCCTTTTCCCTTACTGCTTTTAATATTCTTTCCTTGTTTTGTGTATTTGGTGTTTTGACTATAATGTGACGGGAGGAATTTCTTTTCTGGTCCAGTCTATTTGGCGTTCTGTAGGCTTCTTGTATATTTATATTCATCTCTTTCTTTAGGTTAGGGATGTTTTCTTCTATAATTTTGTTGAAGATATTTACTGGTCCTTTAAGTTGGGAGTCTTCACTCTCTTCTATACCTATTATCCTCAGGTTCTGTCTTCTTATTGCATCCTGGATATCTTGAATGTTTTGGGTTAGGAGCTTTTGGATTTTGTGTTTTCTTTGACTGTTGTGTCCTGTTTTCTATGGTATCTTCTGCATCTGAGATTCTCTCTTCCATCTCTTGTATTCTGTTGGTGATGCTTGCATCTATGACTCCTGATTTCTTTCCTATGTTCTCTAACTCCAGGGTTGTCTCCCTTTGTGATTTCTTTATTGTTTCTATTTCTGTTTTTAATTCCTGAATGGTTTTGTTCATTTGTTTGATTGTGTTTTCCTGTAATTCTGCCCATTTGATTGTGTTTTCCTGTAATTCTTCAAGGGATTTTTGTGTGTCCTCTTTAAGGGCTTCCAGTTGTTTACCTGTGTTCTCTTGTATTTCTTTAAGGGAGTTATTTATTTCCTTCTTAAAATCTTCTATCATCCTCTTGATAAGTGATTTTAAGTCTGAGTCTTCCTTTTCTGGTGTGTTGGGGTATCCAGGGCTGGCTGTGGTGGGAGAGCTGGGTGCTAATGAAGCCAAGTAGTCTTGGTTTCTGTTCCTTGTGTTCTTGCCCTTGCCTTTCGCCATCTGGTTATCTCTGGTGTTAGCTGTTCTTTCTCTCTCTGACTGTGGCTTGTCTTTCCTTCAAGCCCATATGTCAATATTCCTGGGAGACCAGTTCTCTCTCCCAGCTGTTCTTCAGACCCTGCCTCTGGAGTTCTCCTGTTGCTGGCTTTTCCACACAAGTGGGCAGCTCACTTTCTCCCTGCGCTGTTTGTCTATGGAGGCCTGGTGGCCCAGGCAGGGGACTCCTGCCACAGGTGGAAGCAGGCAGGCTCTTACCTCCTGACTTTTTCTCAGTCCCTGCGTCTGGAGCCCTGTTTTGTCTTTCATATTGTTTATATTTTTCTGATATGGCTTGGGAATATGAACATTTCTCTTTGGTTATGTGTCTGATGTGAGGGTTAGCTTTATTCAGATGGGGCTGGTACATAAACTGCTTGATTAGAGCTAGGCTTGGGAATATGGAGTCAGCAAAGTGGTCAGGTGAGGAGGAATATGGTGCAAGATATATACATCTGGAGCTAGGACTAAAATTGTTGACACGATGTGCTAATGGGTGAGGGCCACAGGAACCCAGGAGGCAAAGGCAGTCAAGTGAGCTGGGAGTTTGGAAATGGGAGAGGGTCAGAGGAGCTCCAAAATTTTTTTCTTACATTTGTGCATGAAAAAAGTGGAATGTAAACAAACTAAGGTATGTGTTTCCCTATAATCCTTCAACAAATCTGTAAGGGAGGTGAATTCAGTCTAAATTCTTTCTGACTTCTGCAGAGGTATTCAGTTTAATGTAAGCATTGCAACTATTCATGAAGCATACTCTCCTAATGTGAATTCTGTCCATGGGAAATGCACCCAAATCTTATTGCATTTAACATCTATACTTCATCCTAAATTCAAAAACTTTTATCCAATGAGGGACATGGGGTCTTAGCCCTACAATTCAAAGAAGGGAAGGAATTCTTAATGCTATTGCTTCTTTGCCCTTGAACTCTGATGTGTGGTCAGTCACCAGTAGACCTGGGTCATGGGAAAGTGATTTAAAAATGTAGTATCTCAAAATCACATTCATTTAGCTGAAGTTAAAAATTCAAAAAGCAGATTGTCTCTGCATGATATTTAGTGCTTCATTTTCTACTCCATAGATCCTGAATCCCCAAGAGAATGCTTCAAGAAGGTTTTAATGGAAATACAGTCCAAATCCTTTCTGGGTGTGAATCAAAAGTGCTTCCTTATGTTAGCCTGTGGGATCCAAATGTGTTGGTTCTCCTAAACAAATAAAACTTTTAAAACAAGAATAAACAAGAGAACACTGTAGACTTAGATTCTTTATTACTATGTAGTGTTCTGTCGACTCTGAGTTACCTTGGAGAGAATTCAGAATTCTAAATCCTGGGCTTGCCCCAGAAGAAGTATGTCTGTTTCACCATTTAAAGTAGCTTTCTTAGAAGTGAGCAGTGGAGTAGAATTCACTGGGGAATGACTGACCTGTGATTAAGGAGCTAGGAAATTTTCTAGCTTCGTGGATTGTTGATAATCTTCATGTTTTGTGTATTTGAAGGGATCATATAGATTTTAGAACTTCCTAATGAGAAATTAAACCCTCCAAATAACATTTGATTTTTTTCTGCTGTGAATCGATTATGCCTTAATGATGCCTGGTTACTATTGCTGTATAACTGCTTAGTCTGAAACCTTAAAACAGTCACTTCATTTCCTTCCTTCCTTCCTTCCTTCCTTCCTTCCTTCCTCCTCCTCTTCTTCCTCCTCTTCCTCCTCCTCCTCCTCCTCCTCCTCCTCCTCCTCCTTCTTTTTTTTTTTTTTTTTTTTTTGGAGACAAGGTTTCTCTATGTAACCCTGGCTGTCCTGGAACTCACTCTGTAGACCAGGCTGCCCTCAACCTCAGAAATCCACCTGCCTCTGCCTCCCAAGTGCTGGGATTAAAGGCATGCACCACCACTGCCTGGCATTCACTTCATTTTCATAGTGGGTTTGTGGATGAGGGCATCTAGAAGAGCTCCAGTGGGTAGATTTCTCATGGAGTCTCCCATGGAGTTGCATTCAGAACTGGTTAGGTGGGTACTAGCTGAATGAAGTCTTGGCAAGCTGAATGCTCAAGGTGGTCAGTCCCATAGTGGGCAGTGAAAAGGTGGCTACATCTGATGGCCTTCAACTGAGGCCACTCACACAGCAGTCATATGTTTGACTGTCTAACATGTAGTAAGACATTTTTCTAGAGTCCATCTTTTAAGAGAATACATGGCCACTGCACAGCTTATGGTTAGTTGTTCTCAGATGTTTTGTTTAGGCACATATAGTATATTCTTTTAGCCGGTCAGTCACAACCCCACCCATTTTTAACTGGGCCAGCAGTTCCTCGATTATATTCTATATGCTAAAGAAGTGTCACTTCTTATCTTGAGAACAGCATCAGATAATTTGACATAATATCATAATGTATTTACAATGGTAAAATCTGTATCAGGGTTTTTGTCCCTCTACAGCAAATGACCATAACAATTTAAAATAGCTGTGTGTTTATGTCACTGTTTTCCAGTAGGTAATTTAGGTTAGACTTAACTAGCTAAATCTGTGGGTTCTGGTGGGCTCCCTCACTTTTGCAATCAGTTTTAATCAGTTCTACTGATTTTTCTGGGTAGTTCTATGGCCTCAGTTCGAACAGATTCAGCTCTGGTAGGAGTGGTCCCTATTGTGCAAATAACTATTAGTTGCTTCTTGGAGTAGAGAGAAAGACCAAGGCAATGTGTAGACATAGGTGTTTTCTTGAGTCATAAGCTTAACATTATTCCTTTATTATGTCTATGAGCCAAACCCAATGGTGAGACTAGATCAGATCTCAGGGCTATGGAAATAAATTCCATTCATTTATGGAAATTGCTATGCTGTCTTTTGTGCAGGATGAGGGAGAGAGAGACCATTGCAGCCTTGAGCAATATAACCTGGTGTTCTAGCAGTTCTTATGTAGTACTTACTTTTTACAAGTCATTACTTTAGGTATATGATTCATTTGTTCATTGAAATAACCCCAAATATACTTACTGTCATTATTCATATTTTATAGATAAGAAAAAAGAGTAAAATGACTTGCTCAAAGGAATACAGAAACTAATTAGCTACACAGGGAACCTGGCTCCAGAATTGTATTATTAAGATGGTTTATTTTATAATGACAATGTGTCACCTACTAGTAAAGCATTAATTTTTACATAGGACTCAAGGTTAAGTACCACCACTATGCTATGTTTTTGGTCACGGATTAGCATCTGGTCCACCAATAAGAATGTTTGGACTATTAGACTGATTGACATTACAGCCAATTCATCTTTCACTAGAACTTCAAGCAGACTCTATTAGATATGTAGAGACAGTGTTGAGCAGAAGTAGTCTTTATATTGTGTTTCAAAATAAAAATATTGGCATTTTCTTGATTTTCTTTCCTTGTGTAGAAAATGGGAAGTCTGTGATAGCATACGTTTGACTTCTAAATTCTTTCAGACATTTTTGGGGGGTTTGGTTTTCTGTAAATCCTTCACATACTTAAGCTATTTGCTATTTTAGTTCTTAGATCAGACATTTTCTCGCTGACTAATCTCTATCATTTCCTTACAAAAATAAACGCATGCATAGGCATTTCAATGGAGACTGCCTAACTAAGACAGTCGTAATAATAATGGGTTGGTGTAATAAAGGAAGGCACACAGAGGAAGGAATGAAGAGAGAAGAATCAAGACAGAAAACAAGGAGGGAGGGACACCTGGCTCAAAATGACATTTGTTTCACTTTGTGAAGGCTTAATAAAGCCTCGTGCTGGGACGTTTGTTGGCAGTGAGACTATTTGGCAAAGCTTGGTATCCTCTGGGAAATGTGAAAAGACATCTGTTTCTCAGAGGTGTTTTTCTCGATTGATCTGGCTGAGAATACCTCAAGGGGGTGCCAGTGACTGGACAGCTGTCCACAGAGCTGGTCCTTTGGAAGCACCTGGAGCCTTTTTATTATAGGCTATGTTGATGGAAGCAGAAAGAGATTTTTTTTTTTTTTTTAAAGCCAAATAGCAGAGGAAGGACAACAGCAGGAAACAGGAGGGTCTGTATCCTGTGGTGTGAGAAAAACCACAGGATTTTACCATTACCCTGCCAAACCTTGCTTACTCTTCTCTATGAAACTCCTGCTGGAGTGTAGTAAGTGAAGATACCCAGGATATTACCCAGGATAAAAGGTACATTCACTTTGTCATTTCTGATTATGTTAAATCAATGACAAAATTCTCATTTTGCATAACATTGTGAACTAATACAGAATGCCCAGCTAGAACAACCATTATATAAACAAGTCCTGACTAGTATTAATAATAGTTTATATTCTGGAAATTTTCATTAGTTGACTGTCTCCTGTATAAACTGTTTTTGGCACACATGACCATAGTCTATAAAAATGAGAAATTCTCTTATGTCCAGACCAATAAGAGAAGTCAATATGGGCCCTTGGCTTCACAGATAATACTATGCTTAATGAAAAAGGGTTGGGATTTTTATGTCAGCCCCAAATGAGAAATATATTCACAAAAGAGAAGGACCATGAGAGATAGCTGTGAGACTGATAGGTGCTCTGAGACAGGAACAGGAAGCTGGAACAATTTCAGAACTGCCCGGCTTATCAAGTGGACAGGACAGCATCATATGTTCTCAGAATTGACAGGGAAGAACATGTCAATTCTTCTATGCTTTCAGTAAGAAAAATATCCCCAATTAAGAGTTGACGCTGAAGCTCATACTGGGCCCAGGTATGGAATATCAATTCATATACTGTGTACAGACATGAATTCTAAGCCGATAAATTAGAAATGTAAATAGTGATCCTGGGCAGAGGAGTTCTCAGAGGTGCCAGATAAAACGCTCTTTAGGGCTACTACAGTACAGAGGGGAAAGTGTACGTTGGAAATGAACATGCATTCAGCAGTTACAAGCCACAGGGGAATGGATCATAAGAAGAAGAAATCAGCAGATGCAGCAAACTGTGGGATTAGCGTGGTAAGCACGTGTAGAGGGGGATGAAAATGAAAACACTTTACCAAAGAATTGGTATCCACAATGAAAAACTGAATAAAAAGTCAGCTGGAAGATTAAAAAAACTAATAACATTCAAAAGCTTCAGTGGAAGCCTTAGTTCTAGAAAAAGGGCGAGATACACTTCTCTGTTCCTCTGCTGAATATAGCTATAAACTCTGGGATATGTGTCAGAATGCAAGTTTGAAAGATGAAGAGAAGGAAGAAGCATTGGGGTGGATGGAACCCCTGTCCATCCTTCGGGGGTCACTCTCAGTTTGCTTTTTGTATCATAGACATGACATCAAAGAATTCAACCACCTGGGAATGTTGTTGATCACTCACCTAGGTAGAGGGTAAAGAAAAGGACCATCCAGACAGCCAGAAAATGGTTAAATAGCAACAGTGCCTCTCCAGCCAGATGACACAATAAAGCTGTGTCACACTTTGGCACACTTGGATCAAGGGCTCTAGGATCCTGAAGTCTATCTTTATCATTGAAATTCAGGTAGCCAACCACTGACTAAGGTTTTACTAGACGGGACTGAGTTTGGAGTTTCATCACCGCTCCATTATAGTCAGCTTTTTCTCCATCATGCTAGTTGAGACCATTTAGGGAATCTATTACCTATCTATGTGTCCCTCCTTTCTGCTAGTATATGATTGGAGGGATTATAACAGAGAGTCAGGCTTTGAATACCACTGGCTGGTGAGAAGGATGCCCTTGGCCCCTCATGATGCAACAGGGGCCATCTGGAGAGGCCCAGACCTGCAATTCTAAAGTTAGTGTTCATTCATTCATTACTAGCATACAGTATCAATGAGGTTTTATATGTTTTGTAAAGTTGTTGGACTCAGTTATTAATATATGGTTAATATGTTAGTATATTCTGTATAATCTTCTACATAAGTGAACATTCCATCTAAGCTGAGGTTCCTGACTTCCACTTGTAAGACAGTGAGAACATGGCTCCTTGCTTTGCTCTTTGACCAGTAAGTGAAGTTTTACTTTTAAGCCTTCAATAGTAGAGCCAGCTGTTTTCAATGCTCTGAGAAGTTTAGTTTTTCCTAGCACAGGAATGGGAACTTTTTGATACTGTACTTTTATCTGTTTTTATATCCAACATCTACTTTCATTACATCATGTCAGCAAATCTTTTAAACCATGTGTTTTGAAGTTATTTCTCTAGGGCATTCCCTTTGATTATTTTTGGCAACCTCTCTTTCATAACTGTATCATCTGTTTGAGACGATAAATTTTTTGGTTTTCTAAAACCATCCCTATATTTTCTTGAGTCCATTTTTCTTCTTGTCTTCACTGTGTCATGTGTTAGACTCCAGTATTGGATGATACTTAGTTGCTGATATTTATTGAGAGAATGGGGGGGGGATGCTAAGAAGTAGTTTGGAAATAATTCATTCACAATCATGACTAACCATGATTATTAATAAACATAAATTGAAGAGACACAAAAAATTCAGAAGTGCCAAAAATATGAGTAAAAGAAATAACTTTTTTGGGCAATTTTGGGAATTGAACTTGGGGTTTCCTACATGCTATGCAACTGCTCTACCACTGAGCTATATTCCCAGTCTGAAGACAAATCTATTCAGGAAAGGATCAAGTCTGGTTCAGGACAAAGGCCATCTTTTTATCCTATCTTCACATGGCAAACGAGGCAAGGATAGTGTTACATTTATGAAGGAAAAAAAAATCTTCTTTCAGACTAATTGCTAACCTATAAAATAACACATTAAATTAAAATAGAAAAGAAACTGGTTTAGAAATACATTTATTTTCTCCTTAAATGAGAAAATTGCTTTCAATTATATGCTGCATACCTATAACTGGTTTTCAACATCAGTTTATGAAATTGATTGGTTTCCTTTTCCTCAGAACAATCTGTAATCCAACATTACATAGAACTTTGATTCTGAAGGAAGAGTAGGAAGAGTGCTAGAAGAAAAGAGGAAGAGAATGTTCATTGAAAATCTAGACCGACTGTTATGTCTTTCCTTTAATCTTTTCCCATTGTCTTCAAAACTTTCTTGGTATTTTTCTGTGGAGCCAGGCTGATTTCCAGAGATGCCAGGTCACCTGTCATATGCCACACACTGATTAATGACAAGGGCTCTGTTAGTGCCCAGTCTCCTGAGTTCCTACCCAAAGCCCTTAGTTAATTCACTCCAAGGCTTTGTAAGGCATTCACTCATTAGTACACGCATCATCTGCACTTATACAGCCATGCCATGGGAAGATACCGTTCAGCTGTATGAACTAACCATCCCCATTTGGTAACAAACCACCTGGGACCACCAAGGGTACCACAGTGCTTTCTCCAGGAGCCTGCAGTGCTGAGATGTCTTTTCCTGTTTATAGTAACCAGTCTACGGCTGCCCATCACTCGAGTGTGATTATGGGTTTGAGTGTTTGAAGCAGGAAAAGAATTTCTCAAGCAGATGGAACTAATTTTCATCCATGAATAAAATGTCCTTTTCCATTTGTCTTCTGACACCTACGAGACTATATTAAAGGCTCTCTGACCTGCCGCATTTCACTTGGTAAAAACAATCCACTTTTGTCATCATAGAAGCTGCAAATATCTTGAGGAAGAGCAGAGCTTCACTTTCACCCTGGAAACTCAAATTACTGCTTAGGGTTGAAGATCTTTACAATGTGAATGTGGCGTGAACATTATTAGAACAGAAATATCTGTAGGTTTTCAAAAAACGGGAATTTTTAAAGGGCAATGATCTTTTGACATGCTAAAATATGTAAAAGATACATTCTCATGACTTAATTTTGTTTTTCACAGATTTCTTCTGGTTCTGGGTCTTCTGTTGAGGGAAGTGAAGGGAAGTTAGGCACAGGGCAGCAAGCTAGTAATCGTTCGGGTTTGAACCAGTAGGGTCAGGTTCTATTATGTAACACTCTCTGCTGTCTAAAACTTAAGTTACCTGCATGTGTGTGCTCCCATTTTATTGGAAAAATATTGAAGGAGCGAGAGAGATTACTCAGTATATAAGAGTACTTTGTATGTGTGCAAGTATGAGAATCTGACTTCAAAACTCCAGACTATATGAAAAGCTAGGTGTAGCAGGGCATGCCTGTAAACAAACACAGGCTATAGGGTCCAAAATAGCAATTTCTGGGAGCCTGCTGGCCACCCAATGTAGCCCAAATGACTAGCCTCTGCTTCAATGAAAGAGTCTGTCCCAAGGAAGTAAAGGGAGAAACTAGAAGAGAAAAAAAAAATAATAAAAAGACATTGGACATCCTGTTCTGGCCTCTACATTCATGCATGTGCCTCTGTGTCCTCACAAGCATCACACACACACACACACACACACACACACACACACACACACCACTGGAGATATAAAAAAGAGAAAATCTTTAAGGCCCAGGCAGATGCTAATAATAGTTGTAGCTAGTACAATGCCTACATTGATATAGCATTTATTGGGTACCTACTTACTATGTGCCTGTTGCTTGATGCTACCACAAAAACAAACAGCCAAACAAACCAAAACAAACCAACACAAAACCAATGAAACCAAACCAGGTTTTGATTTTTTTTGATACTTTATTTATTTTTCAAATGTTTCCCCCTTTCCAGATCTCCCCTTTGGAACCTCCCTATTCCCTCTCCCCTCCCCTGCCTCTATGGGGGTCTTCCCCCACCTACTCACTCTCGTCTTCCCTCCTTGGCATTCTCCTATACTGAGGGATCTAACACCTTCAGGCCCAAGGTCCTTTCCTCCCCCTGATGGATAACAAGACCCTCCTCTGCCACATATGTGGCCAGCACCATGGGTCCCTCCATGTGTATTCTTTGGTTGGTGATCCAGTCTCGGGGAGCATCAAGAGGTCAGGCCAGTTGCCACTGTTGCTCCCTCCATGGGGCTGCCAACTCCCTCAGCTCCTTCAGTCCCTTCTCCAACTCCTCCACCTGGGACCTCACACTCAGCTCTACAGTTGCTGTGATGTGACTCTTGGGTATTTTGAACTTTTGGGCTAATAACCACTTATCAGTGAGTACATACCGTGTTCATTCTTTTGTGACTGAGTTACCTCCCTCAGAATATTTTCAAGTTCCATCCATTTGCCTGCGAATATCATGAAGTCATTGTTTTTAATAGCCGAGTAGTATTCCATTGTGTAAATGTACCACATTTTCTGTATCCATTCCTCTGTGGAGGGACATCTGGGTTGTGCGTGCGTGTGTGCACACGTGTGTGTGTGTGCGCATGTGTGTGTGTATGAGACAGTGACAGAGACATAAAGACAGAGAGAGATCAGACATGTAATAGACATGGCATGTCAGAAGAAGAGTTAATAGAACAATTGTGAGTCTGAAACGAAGGTCTGTTTTTTTTTGGTTTGGTTTTGTTGTTGGTTTGTTTTTGTTTGTTTGTTTGTTGTTTACAGGGTAACCAGAGAAAGCGCCAATCAAATGTGATTTCTGAAGTACAGAAAAACATTCCAGGAGGATGAACATCAAATTTTGTACATGGTCAGGATACAGGAAATGCTCCTAGAACATTTGACCAAAGATCAAAGATGTTTAACTGGAGCCAGTAGTGCCTGGGACTAGAATTTGGGAAGACTTCCCAGTGGAGTAACACCATTAGGAAAATAGAGACAGTTAAGCACTCAGGTCTGTATGCCAGCTGCACTTAAAATTCACTGGAGTTATTACAGAAACAGTGTGAGCCGACTAAAATCATCCAAGCAGCTTCGATCTCAACACTGCAGATCTCAAGCGTGTGTTGCAGCAGAGTAAAGGTCACCCATACAAAAACTGCTCTTCATGTCTTTTCTTCTTACCCCTTTCTTCAGACAGCCCATTGCTTGGGTTCATGATTGTGTTGTGGCAAGAGTCAAGCCTGGGTGGAACTCCCTGGCCTGAAGGCTTTCCTACATATGTCAGCTGAATGTAATGCCAGGTGGCAACTGAAATAAACAGTGTATTCATCCAATCATTGGAGCGTTCTCTGTCGTATGAGGGGGAGGTGACTTTGATAACTATTGGAATCATCCAGTAACTGGCATCTGTGAGCAGTGTAGAAACTCAAACAGATTCCAAAATGGTGACAGGCCTGTGACAGGGCGCTAGATGAACAGTTCATGAACTTCAGCAGCCTCTGTTCCCTGCCAACAACATGTCCTCTCAGATGTGCTGGCAGGGACCATGTGGCCATGTGTGTGCTACAGCAGTGGATTTCTGCTCTGTCCTGTCATTCAGTTAAGACTGCACAGATTAAGGAACATGGAAATCTTCATCATTCCTACTTCACGAGGAAAAATTTCTGAGACACCTGAACACAGACTATAAAGGACCATCTTTCTGAGGCTGGGAGCAGCAGCCTAGTCAGTTAAATGCAGAATGCAGACTTGAAGTTCAGAACATTTGCATTATAGTTTCCATGGTTATTCAGCAGACCATTGGGCTAATAGGATGGTCCAGTTAAATACAATTGCATGACAATGTTTTGCAAGATATGCTTTTTTTTTTTCCTGACTTATAAAGTATAGGAGATTGATAAATCTCCCTCTATAATTATGAGATATTAGATGTTTCAATGGAAGGAACTTTTTACTTTTTAATTCTGTCTATGGTTCTACAAAGTTTGATGTTTTAATATTACAAGGCCAGAAAAAAGTATTCTAGACAATATTCTTTCCTTATTAAATGGTTAGAGAGCTAGAGAGCTGGCTTGGTGCTAAACACTAGAAACACTTGAGTTCCTTGCAGACAACACTGCTTTGGTTCCTAGAACCTACATTGGATGACTCACACCCACCTGTAGCTCCAGATTCAGGCCCTCTGCTTCTCTCCTCTGGCCTTCATGGGTACCTGTACCCACACGGTTCACATGCATGCATTCAAGCAGATATACATAAGTTTAAAGTTTTTAAAAAATTAAAAACATAGATAGAAGCCAGACAAAAGTATGCAGACCCTTTTTGTAGTTGTTGAACCTGATGCTTACATACCTCATATATGCCTAACTTGCTGGAGCAAAAGCCAGCAGAGGGCTTTCTTACAATACATATTTTTTTTAGTGCATACTTATTGGTTATTAAATGTGCTAGTTTGATTTTTACCCACTTGGATCATATATTCAAGAACAGATAGTGTATATAATAAAATTTATAAAATTTAATCTGAAAAACAACGGTATTGGAGGAAAAAAATCTCATACTGGCTGGTACAAAAAAGAGGATTCTGTATCCAAAAGAGCCTTGTCCTACATATATTATGGAACATCTGGCAAATTTTAAACAGGAAAGCAATCATATTTGTATCTTACAAATTATAATTGGACAGTGATGTAAAACACACACATTTGTACATATATAGGAAGAAGGTGATTAAGTCAAACAAGGCAGAGATAAGTGCAGGTCTACCTCCTGGGGTTCTGAAAGCTCAGCTAATTGCATGTATGCTTGTCATCTACTTGTAACACTCAAATAGAAATATGTCATTGGTGTTGAATGGAAATGATTCTAAGAATCACGCAGCATTCAGGGAATGGTGTTGGGTCAGCTGCATGACTTTCTGCAAAATTATAGTAATTAAAATAATAAAATAAAATAAAATTTGAGCCCTGGTTCAATCAAAGAGTCATAAGATAGACTCCAGATTCAATGCTAACATGAACCAAAGTTTTGAGGATACTGTGGAAGAACAATATAAATGCAAATGCAATAAAATGACTATTTTATATATGTGAATTTATTTATGCATATTTTGTGTGTGGAAATTTATGTATAGAAAGTGAATCAGTAACTCATATGAGAATTCATAAACATAACTACATTACTACTATCATAGTCATCTACATATCTCACTTATCCTTTCCTGACTCTTGAGGGATCCATTTTGATGAAAATCCATTTTGGTATCCACAGAGGCTATGAAGTCATCTTGCCAATACCTGACTTTCCCAGAAGATAGTCAATAGCCCTTGCTTCTATCTTCCTGCTCTTCCATTATTTATAGGAGACAAATTCCTGAACAGAGAATACCAATAGCTCAGGCACTAAGATCAACAGTTAATAAATGGGACCTCATGAGACTGAAAAGCTTCTGTAAAGCTGAGGACACTAATAATGGGGCAAACTAGCAGCCTACAGCATAGAAGATGATCTTCACCAACCCTACATCCGAGAGGACTAATATCAAGGTATATAAAGAACTCAAGAAGTTAGACATCAACAAATCAAATAACCCAATTAAAAATGGGGTACAGAGCAAAACAGAATTCTCAACAAAGAAATCTCAAGTGGCTGAGAGCACTTTAAAGAAATGTTAGCATCTTTAGCCATCAGGGAAATGCAAATCAAAACAACTATGAGATTCCATCTTATATAGGTCAGTATGCGAAGATAAAAATCTCAAGTGACAGCATACACTGGCAAGGATGTGGAGCAAGGGGAACACTCCTCAATTGTTGCTGGGAGTGCAAACTTGTACAATTACTTTGGAAATCAATTTGATGATTTCTCAGAAAATTGGGAATAGTTCTACCTCAAGAATTATGTATACTTTTCCTGGACATATGCCTTAAAAGACACCACACTATACCACAGTGACATTTGTTCATCTGTGTTCATAGTTGTTTTATTTGTGATAGCCAAAAACTGGAAGCAACCTAGATGTTCCTCAACTGAAGAATGGATAAAGGAAATGTGGTACATCTATACAATGGAATACTATTCGGCTGTTAAAAACAAAGACATCATGAAATTTTCAGACAAATGGATAGAACTTGAAAATATCCTGAGTGAGGTAACACAGACCCAGAACGACACATATGATATGTACTTGTTTATAAATGGACATTAGCCATAAGCTGCAGGATAACCATGCTACAATCCATAGACCCATTCATTCTGTTCCCTTCTGTTTACAATAATCTTGAAGCCTTAGAGGGGCTCCATTAGGCTGAGCATGTATCCATTACCCTGAACAATCATGAGTCTCTGCATTCACCTCTATTAATTGGAGAGGCTTCTCAGATTAAGGCTGAGAGTAGCATTTGTCTACGTGTATAAACAAAGCTATTAGAAAGAGAATTCTTTTTTAAGTGATAAAGTATTAGGAATGACTTCATTAAAAGGGAGAACATGCCACAATGATGTGCTGCTCAATAGTCTGAAGGAATGAGAAGAACTTTCAAGACCATACTTACTAAACTATGAAGATATATCCTGATGTATTGATATCCTAATTTGGCATAGTAGAAAATGCTATTTATTCTGATTTAGGTCTGACTTAATTCTTTCTGTATGCATGAAATATTATGAAATAAGATAATGTAGTAAAATCTCTTGTGCTGGAGCTGGAAAGTTTCCTGTCTTGAACTGTCTCTGCAGAAGGTATAATTTTGACATTGTCATTTTGCCCTTATCCTTTGTGAGTTTTGTATCACATGAATGCAGATGACATGGCATTAACAGAAAAACAGAGCTAGTCTTTATATGCTACAGGTAGTCCAATGGACTAATTGGACCATCGGAACAATTTATGTTCCCCTCATTTAGTATTTTATTTAATCTTTCTTTATCTCTTATCCTCTTGCACAAATGAGGGAACTGCTTACAGTTATGATAAGGAACACTTTTGTTCTCACACAAGTAGGCCATGGAATTAGGTCTGTTTCATGTCTTGCCACTTTATTTCTCTTTGCATTTATATTTCCAATGCATTGTTCATTTCATTGATGTCCTTTAAATTAAAAAAAGAACCATATGAAGATGCATTAGTGTGTCCATTTTGATCTTGCACAGAATATCCTTTTATTGTTTTTTTCTTTTCTTTTAGAGCGCTATGAGGCTTAGGAAACTTGAGTCTAGCTTACAGTGAAGAGCAGTTAGCTTTCTCAGAGTTCAGCTCCCATGTCACTCACCGCTAGGTACAACTGGCAACTCTACCTTATAGTAACCTGGAAATTCAATAAATCATTCATTTGAGAGATGCTTCATTAAAGATTGCATGGCATGGCTGGTGCTGGTCAGAACTCCCAAAAGGATCCAGGGAGCTCTCCTTTTGTCTGTGCACCCTGTGGACATCATGTTTATTAAGTTTTATTTTTCTTTCAAGGGGAAAATCATGCCCAGTAATTATGTGCCTCTTACTTCTCAGTTCATAAGAGATCCTCTGACAGATAGGGTGCCAATTATATCGACAGATCCTGGTCCTTGAATTCTACAGAGGCATGCCTGAGCCTTGGCCTCTCCCTCCTGCTAAGTGCAGATCATTAAAGAAGATGGAGAGACATCTTCAAGAAAGGTACACAGCTAACAAGGTGGAGGGGCCAAGCATTCTTTTAATCATAATCCCCCCTCCAACTGAGCAAGTTCCAAGGATGAAACTCATGTAGAACAAGAAGTCTCAGAAGCACTGAGTTGGGACAACACAGTGAAATGCTAAGAGAGGTTCCATGCTGGGCTCATTGAAATGAGTTTGGCTGACACAAGCATCCAGTTCATTGCATGTTTTTGTGTTTGTTATTTGATTTTAAAAATGGAGTATCTAGTAGGGCTAATGCCCAGGCTTAAGTTTGAAAATAGCTATGGATTTGATTTGGAGCTTGTCATATAATTGGGAGTACTCAGGATATTGACTTGGCTAAACAACTGTGGCCAAACTAAAATAGCTACATGAAATTACTTACTCCTCTCAATATGCAAATATTAAATTTAGAGTTGATAGCCACTGTTAAGGAAGAGCTCATGGGCAGTTTAAAGCTCATGAGATTGTGGTAAATTTGTTCAACTTTTCTAGAGAGCTTTAAAAGTGTTTTGACATTGTAAAAAGATTTAGATCTATTCAATCAACAGTTCCGCAAGTAATTTTTCTTAAGAAAATATTTAGACAAGTACAGATGCACATGCAAAAATGTTCATAGCAGAGCAGACTACAATAGTTAAATATTCTGAGCCATTTAAATATCCAGAATTATAGGATTTGGGATAAGTAACATTAAGCTATTAAAATAACATCAATCTATGTCAACATGGATATATGTTCATACATCCAGTGAGAAGACAGTTTCCAAAACCAGATTTATAATGTGATTTTGTTTTTACCTGTTTGATTTGCATAATCCATGTAAAATGTAAGAATATACAAAAAGACATGGCCACCTAGTTTCTTAGTGTGATGGGGCCACCTAGTTTCTACATTTTCTACATTTTAAAAATGTAGAAAAAATGACTCAGGCATATAAACTACAAGCAAATAAGATCTTTTTTAAAGGATAAATGCTGAAGATATCATTTTTTCTCTCTCTCATGTTCTTGCCAGCATAATTCAACTCTCCATGTTGGGCCTGGGTTTGAGTTTCTTGATTTTAAGTCTGGAAGGAGAGAACAAGATATAGTTATCTATGTTAGTGATTCTCAACCTGTGTACATCAGCTATCCTGCATATCCGATATTTATATTAAAATCCATAACAGTAACAATTTTTAGTTATGAAGTAGCAATGAAATAATTTTATAGTTGGGCCCCCAAAATCATGAGGAACTGTATTAAAGGGTCACAGCATTAGGAAGGTTGAGGATCACTGCTCTCCATGTTTTGTTTGTTGCTTTCAGGTAGCTGCTGTTTTTTTTGTTTTTGTTTTTGTTTTGTTTTGTTTTTTTGCATCATTCTTATAGCTTCAAGAAAATCTGCATAGGACGACGAAGAGAGAGGGATAAGGAAATTGGAAGTGGCAGAGTTTATTTTGCAGCTTCAATGAGAGGATTTAATTCTTATAAAGCATATTTTATACCTTTGGCACACAAACACAATGTCCTAAGCAAAGCAGTTTGCAGGTTTTACTGGTTAAATGACTCTATTTATAAAATTTAATTCTCACTGTCAGGAAATAGTGAAAGGCTCTTTATAGGTTGGCGATTGAAGAGTTTGTACAGTTTAACCACAGAACACTGTCCCACCCTGTTTTTGCCTATGATGTACAAGAAAGATGCAAAAATAGAGTTAGAAAATAAACATTGGTTCTTATTTATGTTTTAACTGGCAGTTAGCAAACCACGATGCTCTTTTGGTATTACTATTAGATTAGTTTCATCATATTTCATTGTCTACAATACATCAAAGACTGTAAAATTCACGTGTACATCCAATTATAAAATCAGATTCCAAACTCTGTTACATTTGAGGGCATACACACTCAGGTTTGAAATGTCGTGTTGGCAAATGTGTGGATGGCAGTCAGTATTGGATGTGGATCAGCGTCTGCTGACTTGTTATATCCTAGCTGGTGTGGGCATGTGACTTTATGATTTCAAGTGTTTATTATTTATTTATGCTAGGGATGCAACCCAGGGCCTTTGTGCATGGTTGGCAGGTTCTCTGTCACCTAGCTAACATCTGCGGCCCTAGGTTCTAAATAATTTTAATGTTTATCAACCCAATTAACATTCAAAATGGACTACTTTATGTCAGTAGCGGTTAAAAGAACAAGATCAAGGTTTAGTCAGATAAGGAGCTCAGTTTATATTTTGAAGACATAGGAGAAAAATAAACACTCAAGACTTCTTAGGCAGTGCAGATTCCAGAGAAAGGAATGATAATGCGAGGCAACTGGCAGCCATGAAGATTATGTCAGATCAAATTGTCAGAAAATTCTTCTTGAGAAGCTGGCAGCTGAGCTCTGTCTGCTCTCAGAGACCTTGCTCTGTGACCTATGTCAAAGAGCTCAGGATATTCAGAAGTGGCTTGGGAATCTTTTTGTTTATCCTTAATAAATTCTCTTTTAGAATACTTTGAAATTTATACAAAAATTGTGAAGATGTCACAGTGTTCACAGGAGACTTTATTTTATCATTATTGTTAACATATTGTGTTAATGTCAGTGAACTAATGACTGAGTGAATGCATGCATGCATGAATGAATACTGGCATTTTATCGTTGACTAGACTCTACTTTATTCTCTAGCTCATTTTTTGAATAGTGAATCTTCTCCAAACCTAGTGGCACTCTTTAGGGGAGGTCATAGAAATCAGGGCGGTGATACTTGAGTGCAAGTAGGCTATTCTTGGGTTCATTATTCTTTGATAATGATCCCATTATTATCTCTGCTTCCTTACAATCAACTGAAGGGTTCTTCCTTGTCTTACCTGACAATAATGGACTGAACTCCCTGAAATCAGAAACTATGTCCTTCCTTCCTTTAGTCTATCTGGTATGAGAAAATAACAGTTGCAGCTCCTATTTATCTCTTCCTAGATAACATCCAGGGGCCTAGATAGAATTTGGTCATCAAGTCTTTTTAGGGTTCTCTTATCTCTTGTGAAAATCACTCAGGTTGCCCTTGTTGTTAATAATGTTGAGATATTCATGGAGTCCAATACATTGCTGACTGCCTTTCGAGCAGGATTTTTCTTTTGATAATTAGATTATGGTTATACATTTTATGAAATAAAGAGATGAAGTGCTATTTTTATGACATCATATCAAGGCATATGCAAAGACAATGAGATATTGTAAATGGTGTAACTTTGGTCACTTGAATAAGGACTTGCATTTTATGGTTTTGTTGTACTGCCCCCCACCAAACACTGTGTTTTATTTATAAAGAGGTTACTCACTGTGAGCAGCATACACCTAACAACTGAGAAATTAGGGTTTATGTCCTTGAGGAAGAAGTAGGTACATAAACTATCTGGAATATTTATGCATGGGAAAGTCTGTCTATTTGCCCTCATTTATTTATGGTTCAATTTTGTAAAGCACCTTCAGTGTGCTTCTATTTTATCATATTGGTTACTTTATTTTGTGACTCAAAATTTTCTTTTGGCTTCACATATCACAAAGTTTATGGCTCCTTTCAACATGCACTAATCATCATGACTAATTTTGTCTACTGTTATTTGTGATCATTTCCTTAATTTCAGTACCGATCATCCATAACTTTTGACTTAAAGTCTGTAAAGTCAGCCATTTCTCCTGGGCTTCTGATGTCTTTTATTAGAAGAATTAGAAATAAATTTTATAGCCATTTAAATTGGTTTATATTAATTGAACACAGTCTTTTTTTATTTCTTAATCCTTAGAAATGGATAAACAAAAAATAATGTGAACTTAACACCTGCAGCAATGAAATAAGTGGGTATTACTTTAAATAAAACAAGCCAGACACAGAATTGCAAATACTATGTGACCTTTCTCATATGTGGAAACTAAAATATTGGAATTGAAGGCAGAGCAGTTATGAGTAAAGACTAAGAAGGATATGGGGCATAAGTAAAGATAAAGGGTGGTTGGAAAACAGACACTAAAACACAGCTAGATACCTCAAATAATTTGTGGGGTTCTGCAGCATAGAGGGATACCTGTAGCTCACAATGAGCTATTCCATATTTTGTGAAGATTTGGAAGAACAGAGTTAGTTAGTTTCCAAGCACAGATAAATGCTGATTGTTTTAGCTTGGTCAGCACATGTTTCATTCCTGTTGAATTACTGTAATGTACACTCTTATGTCATTAATACAGGTTAATAAAAAATTAAATAGTGGAAGCAAAGACATTTAGGTGAAACTCAATTCCCAATATAATATCACAAAATGGCTTGAAAATGTAGCCACACACATAATCATTGCAGCAACTTTGAACTTTAAAAAACCTAGGTCCATTCTCCTACAGCACATTATACACCAAAGCGTGTTCAAATATTTGATGTGATTCAGCTGCTCCATTTCTACTGCGTGAAACACACCGCAAATGCTCTAATCGTCTGTTGCCATTTACGCAGGTAACTATTTTCTCTAACAGTTGAGTAGTGTATGCATGAGTAACATACCGTGGACATTGAAATATTTGAACAACTCTCTGTGTATTTAAATAAGAAAAAAACAACCTGCATCTTAAACTGCCTAAATGCCAAACACTAATTGTAACATTATCCTTTGAACAATACAGATTTGAGATAACTCAATGATAGGTCAATTCAAGGCTGTGCCTTCACAAGCAGAGGCATATGGAAATATACACTAGCCCATGTGATGGGGAGAGGCCTTATTCCTCCCAAAATTGTGTGTGGGGTCTTGACATTTTTAATGTTTTTGTGCCCTCTCCTCTTGTCTAACTGCTAGGGCATTAGCAAATGCGTTCTTCTTTCTGTAACTTCAGTCCTCTGGCAGTTTAACTAATGCTAGACAAGTTGTAGAAATCCAGCAACTAAGCCACTTCTGGGTATGGTCTGGAAAACCCAACAGCCTTTTAAAACAAATCAGAAGGGGAAATAATATTGTCAAATTAGGTGCTTTTGAATTTCTCTCTTTGGAGGTAATATGGGAATCACAAGTTACTCGCAGAGAAACTTAGAGTGACTCAAGATGTTTATATAGACCCAAGTTGTAAAAGAACATAGGTGTCTTAGAGGGAATGGGGTTGGGCCCCAAAGATATGTTAGGGAAACATCTTCCTTCCTATTCCATCACAATGGGAGCAAATATTCCCTGGGTAACTTTATCCTGGTCACTTTTTTTTCTTTTCTTTTATTTAAGAAATGTATGTAGTAGGCTGGAGAGATGGTTCAATGGTTGAGACTGGCTGCTCTTCCAGAGGTCCTGAGTTCAATTCCTAGCAACCGCACATGTTTGCTCAGGCCCATCTGTAAAAGGATCTGATGCTTTCTTCTGGCATATAGGTATACACGCAGACAGAGCACTCCTACATTTAAAAAATATATAAATAAATGAAATTTCAAACAAAGAATATCTCTATCTATCTATCTATCTCTATCTCTATATCTATCTATGCACATACTTGTGTGTGTGTGTGTGTGTGTGTGTGTGTGTGTATGTGTGTGTGTGTGTCTATTTGATTATATGTGTACCATATGGTTGTAGAAGCCCAGGAGGGCCAGAAGAGAGTATTGGATCTCAATGGAAATTGAGTTACAGTAGTGTTTTAGTAGTGTTTTAGAGTCACCGTTTGAGTGCTGGCAACTGAACCCAAATTCTCAGTGATGATTGTAACTGAACCACACCTCCAGCTCTGCCATTTATTCTTCTCCTGATAGTAGTCTTTGAGGATGGAGAGGGACTTCCCTCCTGTCCAGTTCCTTGGAGGCAGTATTCTCTCTACTGCTCATTGCTGTAATGGGGGCTTTGGGAGATACAGCTGCCCTCTCCCAGCTTGCTGAAGATCCATGGACTTTCATGGAAAAAAAGTCCAGAGGCATAGTGTAATCCAGTGCTTGTACAGCCTGATGGAAGAAGATAGTTTCAACTCCAAGTAAATCTGTGTCTCTTTTTCTTTCAAGGAGCCTATATGCCAAAATATGGCAAGAGATGGGCCATTGGTACTGATTTCTGACCCATTGAGAAATGCTGGTAGTCTCCTGAGAAGCAATTCTAGGGAAACTTATAGCTCAATTTTGCTGACCCACTTGGTTGAGACTGGAATCAAATGTATTATTGCATCATACAATATTTCTTTCTTTGTGGGACAGTTGACAGAATATGAAGGAGGCCTGACAAAAAAATAAACATCAAAATCTGTGCACAGCAATGTATCAATGGGCAAACATCCCAGAAGCAAAGAGGCTAGAGGAAGCTCTTCTCTCCTTTTCCCAGGCATCTCTTTTTCTGTGACTGAAAGCCCAATGGAAAAACAATTTAAGCACAACTGTAGGAGATTCAAATCAATTCTTATCTAGTTTCTCATTGTTAAGAGTGAATCTTTGGAGATATTAATTCACTATTCTTTGCAACTTCCACATAAATAGAGAGTAATGATAGAAGCATGTATTTCATTATCTGTGTTTTGTCTGGAGAATAGAGAAGTGTCCGAGATGGTTTTCAATGCAGACTTGCCCAAGTAGAGTGTGGTAACCTGGGTTTTCTTATACTGTAGGGAACAGGAAGAAAAGGAGGGGGGATTTCAGAGATTCAGAAGCCCTCTCTCATCCCCTCAAAAGACTCAAAGAGTTGGAAGTACTCTCAACTCTCCGTTCTCTCAGGAACTCCATTTTGCATTCCCAACAGGAAGTCTTGGGAAGAAGGGCAGCAAGTGAAAAACTGACCAGCTGTCTGGGAGCCATCGGCGCTGATTTCCTGAAGCAGGTTGCCAAAATCTTGTTGATGCAGAAAGAAGTTTGGAGGGTAAACTGCAAAAGAGATAGACAGTGGGAGGAGGGGAACGAGGGCTGATGAATGTGTAGTGAGGGATGTCCATTTCCTCTCTAATTGGCAGCTAATTCCAGATCCTTTGTTAAAGTCCACAGACACTATGCTTCCATCACAAATTAATCAGCCGAGTCTAAAGCAACAGGGGCAAGAGCAGAAGATGTAGTCAGCAGTGAGCATTGCTCCATTTCAGCTGACATCCTGCCAATTAGTGAAATCTGCTCTCTACCTCTGCTGTGCTTCCTTTGAAACATCCAGAGCTTTGTCATGTTAGGATTAAAAAGCAAACAGGAAAGCAATGCATGAAGGCATTCTGTTGTTTCTTAGGACGACCATAACAAAGTAGCTCACACTGGCTGGCTTCAACTACAGCAATTTATGACCTCACAGTTCTGAAAGCTAGAAGTTCAAGATTAAGGTGTTGCTGAATTCCTTTCCAGGCAGGAGTCAGGTAGGGGTGGAGTTCATGCCTATCCTCCTAGACTCAGGGTCCACTGGCACAACTGAGTGTAGAAAATATTCTCCTTCTCTCCTTTGCTCTTCTGGTGGAAATCTCTTACCATTCATCCAATTGAAAATTCCTTGTAGGTAGACCTCTTAAAGCTTCTTACATATTAAGTGCCAAATATTACAAACACAAATAAGATGGTCAGTTCAGTATAAGTAGGACCTCTCCAGGTGAATAAATTTGAGAATGCTGCCTACAAAAAATGCCCCAATAGAAGGGTGGTCAAAGATAAAGCCATATTCATAAGTCTGGGGATTATTATTTTTAAGTGCAAATTTTGAGAAAAATTCTTTTCAGCTGATAATGAATATGAATATAGTGACTTAAATGTATCCTTTACTTAGCAGAAGAACAAAACAAGGTAAAAAAATTTTGCATGTGAATTTGGGAGATTGAACTCTAATGGATTGCTTATATCATAACTGAGGTGCTGGTCATACTGTATTTGTAATATTTAGAACATTCTATCTATCTATCTATCTATCTATCTATCTATCTATCTATCTTTCTATATATCTGAGATTGAATGCCCTCTATGGAATGTGTTAGAGGGAACGGATACTATGGACCACAATTCTTTAACAAAAATATCTCTTGCATTCTAAGCAGCATAGCCCAGTTTTAGCTAGAACTGAATGATTTCTTTTCTATAGTGAACTATTTACTAACTTCTGTACTCTTCTGGAACCAGGTCTCCCTCAGTCACACAGTTCCATTATTGACTTAACATAGCCCTTATTTATTTATTTATTTATTTATTTAATTGAACTTATAGCTAGGAGCATAGAATGAATACTTCCCTTTGAGGATAATTTGGTTAGGAAACAGGTGAATGTACTTTTAGCATGATGCAAAATTACAAGCAGGCCTCTGATCTTGGAAATTATCCCTTGATTTTATTCATATTTACCACACTCTGAATATCTTAGGAAATGAATCATATCATATAATTTAAATAATCTTTATATTTTTAATTCTTAGAGTCCTGGTAGGAATGAAAGCAACCTTCCCATCTATAAACAGGAACTACAGGAGAATGAAGGTAGCATAAAAAGAAATAACATTAACTCTTCACACACACACACATACACCACTCATACACACACACACCCACCCACACACACACCCACACACACACTGACATTGCCCAAATACCAAACGTGTAAGATTACATAATATAAACCTGTATTATGGAGTGTTGTTCAGAAAAGATGGGCTGTCAGCGTAATATTCTCAAGTTGCTGATTAATTTTCATGGAGAAGATCTGCATTTGCTCATATTTCATCCTTTCTCCCTCATGCTATGACATAGGTTCATGGCAGAGTTTGAAGAAGTTGGGAATCACTCATTCTGTCTTCCTAAAGTTGCAGACAAAGATTAAGGGATGTACACATGTAGATTTGGAAACACTCTGGAACCTAGGAATCCTCCAATTACATAGTTGGCTCATTGGTTGCATGTGTAGAAATAGTCTTTTCTTTCTTTCTAGATGCTTCAAATTTATGAGCAGAGGCAAACCTACAGTCTCAAGTATGAAAAAGTGTTATTGAGCATCCTCTGGTCATTTGAGTAAATATGTTTGGGGGCTGAAGGAGGTGAGGGTGGAAGGGAGGAAGATTGATCTCACCAGTGAGGTGCATTGCCAGTCAGCTAGTTGAGAGAAGGAATAAAAAGAGGGGCAGGGATCTCCCAGAGTTTGTTTATAATATGTACTTATATGACCTGACAGTCTCACTTTGCAAAATTGAATTAATAAATCATCTACAGTACTGGATGGAATAGTTAATATACTTTTTGTGCCCCAGCAGAGAGGAAAATGGCCCTGCTTTCCATAGCTTTATGACACATTAAGCCTAAATAGAATTAATGATTGAACTGTTGAATCGTATTTAGTGGGAAGAACTCTACACAAAGGCTGGCTGAGCTGCAGAAATACATAAGGGATTTCTTATATTATTAGAAATAGTTTCTTACTGTCTCAAGGAACTTTTTCTAGTTTTTCAAATAGCATTACTCAGTGGCAAAAACTATGTGTATACATGACTTTTAGCAAAGTATTATATATATATATTGCTCCAAACTACTATTAGGGAAAGACACAAGTATTTTATTCCTATTGTTGTATATTATTCCACTATCTGTTAATGCCTTGAATATTTTAAGCTCATACATGCTGTATGAAAGGATAAGGAAGGGAGTGAGGTGGAAGCTAAAAAAGAGAAGAGAAGGAAAGAGTCAAACAGAAAATGAGAATGAACACAACCTCCGGGCCCTTCTGTTGACTATTTCAAAGAACAAGTCACTATGCATCTTTAGACTTCACTTATATCTCAAAGAGTAGAAATTAGCAACTCAGGATTTCTCTCCTGTTGCTAGAACAGCTAATAATTGAAATATTAAGTGTATTACACCAAATGAATAATTTAATCATAGTTTTAATGAAATACCTGATAATGTTTTCAAGTTAACTAAACATGTACATTTCTCTCCAACAGTGTTGGGATTCTTTATTCAGTATGCATTCTGCTTCAGAAAATCCTATTTCTGTGATCAGAATATGTTTTCTTCTGTCTTAGAACTAGAGGACATGAAGATTGATTGTAGAGTTTATTCTGTTTATTTTTCTGAGTGGGTTAATGAAGGAACCCAACACCAAAGTGCTTTGGGTTTCCTTTCAGAGTGCACATAGTTTGTAAAGACTTATGTGGACTGTGCTCTTCACCAGTGTCCAGGTGCTTCTCCAGTGCCTGGAAGAGTGCATTGCAAGTGAGCACACACACTCCAGACACATATGTCCCCCACATTGTTAGATGTTTTTTTTTTTTTTAACTGTCAAGATTTCATTTTCCTCTTTCTTTTAAATTAGTATATTGGAGATTGTCAAAAGAAAAAAATTGAATGGAAGTAGATATGGAAGTTAAAGAAATATTTTAACATTTATTAAATGCTGTTTGACTAAAGACCCATTAAAAACAAACAAACATAAATTGCCAAGCAAGAAAGAAGAAATTCCAGGGGTCCCAAACTTTTTCTCTTCTCTCTACTCATTACAGTGATGTCACTGTCATGGTTTGAGTTGATATCATCACTACAGATTCATGTATGAAACACTTAGTCTCCAGCTGGTGTTATGATTTTAGGCAGTGATAGAATCATTAGGAGGTGTGGCTTATCAAAGGAAGTAGGTCATGGCGGGATCCCTTTGTTAACGGTTCCTTTCCTTTCTTTCTCTGCTTTCTGTACCTAATGATATGAAGAGCCCTCCCTCTACATTCTCCCACCAACAGTAATGTATCTCAAATGTATGGGGTCTAGTGACTATTGATTAGACTCTGTAAAACCATAAGCAAAGGAATCGCTCCCCATCCATGGATATTTTTAAATATTCTCACAGGCATTTTGATCACAGACACACAAAAGTAACTAATAAAATAACATTGTTTACCTCTTTGTATGAAAATATTTTTCTCGTTCCTTCTGAATATTAATTACCAGTGACGATATTCATAACATCAGGTCATGGCATCTAGGGAGAAAAGAGAGCTTTATAATCCTTAGATCATCGCACTTAACGGCTGTAGAGTCTGGTTAGATAAAGAAGGCAGAGTAACCAAGTACCACATTCTAATTCCATAAACCTGAAGCTAGATATACAAGTCATTAGTATGTGTTAAATTTCTCTTTTGGAAACTTGGAAAATGTAAGTAGAAACACCAAGGATTATCTTAAAACCTCCAGCTTCACTTGAGTGCTAACCTGGTCCTTATGGGGCCTAATCTGGTCCTTAGGTAGCATTTCATGGGTATTACATATTTCAGAATGAACAGGAGATTATGGTTTCTGTTGCAAGCTAAAACAATGACCACAACAACACAGCAAACACAACATTTTGTCTTTTTTCTATATCCTAAAGTAGTTATTGAATATACTAGATTAGTTAGATTTTTCAGTGAGTGGCACATAGGGAGTGAACACTAGTTTCAGTCCATCATCTAGTCTTTTCTCAGAGCTGGGTATGATGCCATTGCTAAGATAATTAATCCCACTGAGATTTCTCTCCAAATCAGGTTTTTGCCTTATTGTTGACAATTTAAATTGATAGTGACATGGAAAGCTCTTCCAATCCCCAACTTATCATTGAGAGCAGTAATAGATTATAAATCAATCAATTTTTGACATAATAATTAAGTAGACATGTAAGAAGGAAAAAAATACAGACTTGTGATTTATTAGATTTTAATGTTTTGTTTTTTTACCACTTAGATCTCGAGATAGTAATCGATTTAGTTTTTTAAAATCAGGACCCTAAAATCCATGGCTTATGCATCCTTTAGGATGAGAGAGAAAGCTGACACTTTGCTTATGTGTTGTATAGGAGAAGGTAAAGCTCATGCAATAGGATGCCATTGAGAAGTGAATATAAACTACTACAGATATATTTTTTTTTCAAAACCTAAAGAGCTTTTAGTATTTATGACTTCACAAATTTTCAGGTATCATTTACTTAAGTGGAATGGTAACAAATAGCCTACAAGACATCTGTTTATAAAAAAATAAATGATGCAGGTATGTAGAAGAAATGTCATAGCAGGGGTGTGCTGATTATGTTTCTAATGAGAGGGGAAAGTGGATCAGATCTTAGAGGTAATCAGAGTTTGAGGAAAGAACTGGTTGTATTTTCCTAGACACACAAAACCAAAATATGAGGTAGAGATAAAGATGTAGAGATATAGACAGAAATACAGATGACCCCCTCTCTATATAATATAATTAATATAATAATATATATGACTTATGTATGTATGTATATATGTATGTATGTATCTATCTATCTATCTATCTATCTATCTATCTATCTATCTATCATCTTTCTAAGTATCTGTCTATCATGAGAAAGATACCATATCTAAAACTGTAAGACAGTTCACAGGACAAGCTTATAGTTGGAATTTGTAGGCAGCAGTTTCCTATACTCAGGGAAACTCACTTAAGGAAAATATGCTTATAACTTGATAGGTGGGTAAACTTACCATTATTCATGTTTTTAAAAATATGAAGTCAAGCTTAGAAAGGTTAGGTATATTTTTTTCATTGTAACTAATTTAAAGATTCATATTTGGGTCTTAACTCTATTTCCTTGTCCACAGCCCCTGTTATCACCTCTCTATTACCTCTTTGGTTTCATGGAGCTAACAACACTACATGAGTTCAGAGGGCTCATGACAACAATGAGAAATCACTATATGGAGACAACACTACTGATTATGAATAAGAGATTATGTATAAGAGAACAGAAAAATGTTGTGTAAAAGGTAAACAAAAAGGAACACTATTCTAGCCACTTGGAAATTAGTCTGGAGATTCTCAGAAAAGCTAAAATATAGCTATCATATGACCTAGCTGGAACATTCCAGAGTTTTTGCTTAAATAACTTCAAATCAAGATACAGAGAGAGATTTCTCCATCAAAGTTCATTATTACACTACTCTCATTGGTAATGTATGCAGCTAGGTGAGGTGGCCATCAAAAGAGGGATGGATAAAGAGAATATGCACAATGGAATTTTATTCCGATGTAATTAATGGAGTGATGTCATTTGCAGGAAAGTGGATATGAGAGGATATCATGTCACTTAAAGTAAGCCAGTATCAGATGAATAGCATGTATCACCTCATTTTTGGACTCCAGATTTTACAGAGACACACAACATTCTATGTGTAGAGATGACATGAAATTAGAAAGTAAGATGTTTGGGGAAATGAATGGAACTAGAAGGAACAGAAGAGGTAGAGGACAGGGTAGGAAATAGCAGCAGGGATATAAGTAAAGTCCATTATAGACATCTGTGCAATTCAGGACACTTAATAGTATATATACTAAACATGTGCAAATAAGGTAAAAAAATACAAATTATTCTTTACAACAATTGCAGCTCGATGGGAGATGCCTATTTAGGAACTGTTCTGAAGCATGAGGATCTTCTGTGTGTTGTTCAATACAAGACAAGAAGCGAGAGAAAACATGAGGCAGGAGACACAAATGATGAAAGACAGCTGAAGTACTAGACCCCAGGGCTTGTCAGATACAGGGGAAGAAAGAGGCATTGACAGTTCTTCCCCTTGGACTGAAGACAGGTCTATGTGATAACAGACAATCTTTAAATGAAAGGTACAGGGGTAGGGAGGAGCACTGTTGAGAACAAGTTGAAAGAAGAATGGTGATCTTGTCCTAGAGAAGGTCCAAATGTAGAGGCTGTGTAATGGTGACTGGACATACAGGTGTAGACATGTGCTCTGTGACTTGCAGTTCTGTCTCTGCCTTTGTTACCTGTTTTATAGCTGGTGGGATCTTAGAACTCGGGGTCTGTGTCACCTCTGTAGGAAAGGCTTTCCTTACTCCCATCTCTGAAGGACTTTATTTAATGACACCAGAACTTGGTAATGTTTGATTGGTGTTTGCCTTTTTCTCTTGCGCTAGGCACAGTTCATGAGGGTACTTCTCTTACATTTTTACCACTGTGTTTCTTAGGTCTAACACAGTACTTTTTTTTTTTTTTTTTTGGCACATGATAGGAATCTCTGGATGAAAATGTACACAAAATGCTGCAAGCTATTCTCTTATGTTTAACAGGTGTTCAGCATGCATCATAAAAATGAACTTCTTGGGCCACTATTTTACCCTTTGTCAAATGGAAACCATGTTTATATTTTGTCATGGTGTCTCGGGAACATAACAAAATCAAAGAATGTGGTAAACATAAAGTAATCTTTTATCTGATTCCTAATCTATCTAATAAATACCAGTTATTACTGTGTTGTTGAATATGGGATTTCTTAGGCCTGGGAGTGGAATCATAGCTAAGATACTAAAGGGAACTCTTCAGAATGGTAACAGAATCAAAGCAAGGGTGTCCATTATAGCTAAGAGATTTGTACCAACTCAAATTATTTTTGGGCAATAAAGAGAAGAGAAAAGTAACCCAAAATGGAAAGGGATCTGGAAAATGCAGACATCTGCTTCCAAGAAAAGAATTAGCAGGGAATTCATAGCATGTGCACTCACTGTCTTTCAGACATATACTGTCACTAGAACTGGCCTGCTGCAATAGGATAGTCCCTGTTGAGCCCACATCTCATCATATGATGCAGCTTAATACCAAGGAGTATTATCTATTAATCAAATTTAAGGTTCTAAAACTAGAATCCAGGAGTTGTAACCTCAGTCACTTTCCCCTAGGTAAGTAGGACTGTGTTTTTCTATAAATTGCTTCAAGGTGCCCTGAGATTTCTATAATCTAATCACAAGAAATGATGGCCAGTACTTTATTTGATGGGGACATGTTGGTGCATCTTTTCTCTACTTCCATTACATTTCTTCCCAGATAATGAGGCTTCACAGGCCCTGCATTGAAAGAAAAAACAAAACAAAACAAAACAACCAGAAAGTATTGCTACCACAAAGGGAGGAAGTAGAGAAAATTTTGTTTCCTATGGGCTTTTTATTGTCCAGAAAAATGGGACTTTGTTGGTGTGAAAGATTGGAAGGTGAAAACCTCAGCTTGTGACTTTGAATCTGGTAGAGTCCATCAGACAATGGACAATCCAGGCAGCCAGCTCAAATATTTCAGACAAATCTGTAGGATCTAACAAAAAACACGTGCATAGTGATTAGCAATGTTCTAAGATTTGCCTAGTCTGTTTACCAACATTTATACACACTCCATTTTGACCTAGAACGACAGTGCCTTGAATCCTGTAATTTTATTCCAGCCAGACATACATTTATACAGGGAAGATACATATTCTTTTATTCACCTTTGACTAAATAGAGACACCAAAGTTGTTATCATTGTATTTTTTTTGAAGATTAGTTATTTGCTATCTTCTTAGTTATTAATAATGTATAAGCAGAGAGGTCTTTGGCTCTTTGTGGATGGTTTATTTCTTTATTCTTCTGTTTCCTCAGCATGAAAATTTATCAAAGCCTCCTCTCTAATCTATTGTTCTTTGCCTTGAATCTTTCTTGTCAGATGCTTATCTTTGAGGTTTTAAGCTTTTAAAAACAGTCTTTTAATCTCCCTTTATCACTTTGCTGTGTATCTGGCTACAAGCACTCCTAATGTCACCCTCTACTCTTTGTTTACATCCAGGTCTGAATGCCCAGATAAAAGGTATCTGAGGACAGGGGTGAGTATTTTACCAGCAGCTCTTAAGAAGCACACATTGTACAAGAGGCATGGTCCACCAGCTTCTCAAAGACATTTATTTTTATTATTATTATTATTTTTTTTTATTATTTTTTGAGAACTGAATTTCCAATCCTAACCTCACAGCTGCCAAATTGAGTTTCCTGATCCTGTTTTTTACCCTACACCCCTCCTGACATTTCGCAGATGAGAAGGGCATTTCTGATTTCCACTCAATTCAGCCATTATCTACCATATACTTCAGCTGCTGGGTTTTCAACTGAGCAAAAGTAGAGGAGACGTTTTATGGCTTACCACCACATTCCCTATGGTACATCTCTGCTATGTAGCCAAGACTGAAATCAGCTGAAATGTCTGTGCCCATATTTCCCTGCTATATACTAATTTCTTATTTGATGCTTGAATTTCCCTTATATTTCATTCTTGGATTGATGCCTAGTCTTTGCTATGTCAGTTATGTTTCATCCTTTCTTTCCTGCATTTACTCATATACTTGAACACTTGACAGTTAGTGGTCCTTAAAATTGGCTGCACATTGGAATCATTTAGGAAACTTTAAAATATTTCCAGTGCCTTGATGCCCACCCTTAGCCAATTAAAGGAGGATTCAGGATTGAAATTCTCCCCAGAGGATTAGAAGATCCAGTTATGATGGAAAACCATGGTTAACCCATTGTTAGCTATATTCTGTGAGATCACTGCTTTACTGGCTCAAAGGCAATGCTCACAAAAGCCCTTTGACTATCTCTGAAGTTCAGCTCATGACTCTTGGGTGCTTTGTGTAAAGGTCAGTACTAAAGATCTGATTATCAGACTTAATACACCTTCACATCCAGTTCTCTTAGGGATCGCACAGTGGAGCCCACATAATTCAACAGCATATTGTGATTTTATTAAGGCAGGCAAATTGTCAGGGAAAGAGCAGAGAAGCAGTTCACATGTCCAGAGTTAGGATGGGAGGAGGGTAATATTCACTTTAGGACATTCAGCCAGCCATTGGCCAGCTCAAGTTCTGCATGCACAAGATAAACCAACATGCCTTCTGTCTTAAATGAATGCTGTCCCACGTGAACAACATCATGTTTATGGTTTGCATATGTATTATACTAGGATGTACTCATTGAGATAGAATGTTTACCTGTAGCCACTGTCATGTTGTAGGACCAGATGGCTTCAGGATACACTCTCTCCCATGCAAGTGCTATTCACAGAGAGTTGCTTGGAATGTAAATTAAAGCATCACTCTGCAATAAACTATCCGTGCTTGGTGATCAATACAGAACTCTAATTTTCTCAAGTGTAATGCCTTCTAATGACAGGTTCCCAATGTTAGCTGTAGACAGTTACATGCAAGATTATAAATCATGGGGATGTCTCAGCTGTGAATTATTAATCTTTGCTCCCTCCCCAGAATTTCATAATTGATAATGATGCTATTGACAGTTCAAAGGAGCTCCTGAGATGGATCTGCTTGGGGAAGGAAGGCACTGCTAGCTTAAAGCTGAGGAAACAGTGCAGGGAAGGCATGATGTGTGTTCTAATGAGTGCTCTCTGTAAAGGCAGTTCCACCCTTGGGTTTTCTAGGGCAGAATGTGGTTGTAGAAATGCGCCACTTTCTTACGGTGGTGTGTTTTCTGTGAGTCTTCATGTTATTTGGGATGATTTTTACTGGTGGAAATACATTTCATTTTCCATCTGGACCCCCAGACCCAGTAAAGCTGAGAGGGAGGAGCAGTAGTTTCCTCTCAGCAGATCTTTTCTTTACAGATTTATCCGATTTGTTTGCAAACAGGAGGCAATGGTAGAGGCAATCAGATAATTTAGAGTAGAGAAGATGCCCAGTGGCCCATCATATCAACCACATTTTTACAATGCATGTCTGTCTTGGAATGAGAATTAAACTCATTTACAAAGGGTCTTTTTTTTTTTTTCCTCCCTGAATTTGTCTGGCTTTATGTGACAAAGAGGATAAATGCAAATTATTTTTCACAGTTTACCTTAGGAAGACAGGCTGATCCAGAAGGCAAAATCTGCTGCATGTGACTGCTCTGTGAAGACTATCTACAGTCTATTTTTTTTTCTGTACAGTTGGATCATTTCCTAAGTGGCAACTGGCTTTTCAGATTTTCACTATAAATATACCCAAGATGGTAACACCCACATTGGCCATTTTGTTCTCTGTTTATCCTGTCATTTAGGCTCTATCTACTCCACACATAAGAGAGTATCTACTGCCTCATCCCTGTCTACCAAAATGCAGGAAACAGGTCATTTCCCTAAACTGCAAAGGAACTGACTAATAGTAGATGACATATAGTCCTTCCTCCTTCTGTTCCTGAGACTCAACAGAATACTTGCTGGGATTATAGGCCTGCATCATTGCCATAACCCATCAGCTGTAACTGTACAGCTTAATTATTATTATTATTATCCTTAAATTATTTCATCCAAGTTTAAATTATTTTTTCAAGCAGATGGCACCTGACCACAGTATCAATTAAGTTCATTATTATATAGTATCTTATACAGGAGTGACAGCGGTGGACATTAACTTCTTTAGGTAAGTCACAGAGCAAGAAGCATTGTGCTCATGGAGTAAGAGTGAACTATGTCCCAGCTGACACAGGTTTACACAGATCCCACTGGTAACAGTTAGTATCTGCTAAAGAATGCATATTTTGTGATTCTGGACAAAGAATGTAAGTCCTGAGTTAGTCTGAATACTTTGTCTGGTATGTATGACAGAATGTATATTGCATCTTTAGACAGAATTTTCTGTTTTATCTAATCAATATTTATGCTAGATTTTTGTGGTTTAAATAAACATTAAGTGATTAATATTTCTTATTGTAATGAATCAGTCTCCTAATGTACATGCATACTACATATTGTAATATGTTTCAGCTATGATGAGTTCACTGCTAATCATTTGCAGCTGTATAATCAACTTATGGAAAGAAGATTGACTTGAGGTTACGATCAGGAAAATATCCCTTCATTTTGTCGAAGAATGGAAAGACTTATCCTAATAACATGATGGCAAAAACTAATTTCAACCATGAAAGAATAATTCAGATTCACATCTTCTTAGTGCCCATGTTTCTGACATGTGTGTGTATGAATTCCATATATTTATTTCATATATACATATATGTATATATATATATTCCATATACATAGAATATTTTTCTGTACTATTCTTTTACTTACTATTTTAATAAATAATATTTGCTTCTTGCTTTGATATATATTGCAGTCTTGAGAGACTGAAGCAAGAATCAGAAAGCCTGTATGAGGGTCTGACCTAGGTCCTATGCATAAATGTTAAGGTTGTATAGCTTGATGTTCCTGTGGAATTCCAAACAGGGGAGATGAAGGGTGTCTCTGACTCTTGCTTGGGACCCTTTTTCTCCTACTGGACTGCCTTGTCCAGCCACGATATGAGGGGGTGTGTCTAGTCTTATTGTAACTTGTCATTCCATATTTGGTTGATATCCTTGGGAGGCCTGCTCCTTTCTGAAGGGAAACAGAGAAGGAATGGATCTGTGGGAGAAAGGAGATATCTGGAAACTGGGAGGAGAGGAGAGAGAGCAAACTATGGTTTAGATGTAAGGTATGGGAAAAGAATTTAAAATAAGAAAGATATTGTAGTCTTTCTCCCTTTATTCATTGTTCTAGAAAACTATTCTTTAATTCCTCCCAAATACAGTTGAATGTTTCTGTTTCAAAACAAGCTGCAAGTTTAGATCCTGATCCATGTTAATCTGCTTTGTTTGCTCACCTCCTACTGTCATGTTTCCCTGCTCACAGCTCCTCCTGTCCTTAGGAGCAATTCTCTATACCAGTCCATCCTCATGCTGCTGGCCTTGCTGCTGGTTAGCTCAATTCACATTACTACATAAATACTGTGCTTCTAGGAAATTTTCCTTTCTTTTTCTTCCCCCTTTCTACCTTTTACACCCTCTTTTTGTTTCCTTCCCTTCTCCCATCCTGAATTAAGGTAGAATCACTAATGGCCTCTGATTCCTTTTTGACCATGTTGCTTTTAATTCAGCTGCTTCTATCCCACAGTCATGAAGCAAACATCTCTGATTCATGGATACTTCCTGAGTTCATCTCCACCTCCACCATCCTCTTCTTGATGATCAGTCTATCCGTTGACAGGTTTCTATTCACTGAGGCAATCTGGCTGGCTCTATTTCCAGGATGACCAAGAAAGTGCTTTTTCAGTTGTCTTTTTCAGGTAGGATTCTATTCTAGCTCTGTTCTGTTTCTGTAATAAGAACACCATGACCCAAATCAGCTTGAAGATGAAAGGCTTATTTCATCTTATACTTTCAGGTCACAGTCCATCATTGAGAGAAGGCAAGGCAGGAACTCAAGCAAGGACTGAGCAGAAACCATAGAGGAAACCTGGTTCACTCTCTGGCTTGCTCACCTTGCTTTCTCAAACATTGTAGAACTGCCTGTCTAGGAATGGCACAGCCCACTCTGAGCTGGACCCTCCCACCTCAGCTCAACACTCTAGATGTTTCCTCACAGATAAAACCACAGGTAACATGACTGAAGCAATTCCCCAACTGAGATTTCTTTCTCCCAGTTGACTTTCACTTGCATCAAATTGACAATAAAACTAACTCTGACAGGTACAGTTAGGAATAGTCAGAAGTAGATCTATTTTATATCTAGTTGAAACCTGATAGATATCTTAATGCCATATGAAATATTAGCTAAATAGATTTCTGGTTTTTTGGAGAAATGACAAAACAAAGCAAAACAACAAACAAGCAAACAAACAAAAACAAAAAACCCACAAATTGTGAAGAACTTTGTTGGTATGGCAATGGTTAGCTGAGTGATCGGGTTATTCTCAACAATTTATTTGTTTTTAAACATTTATTTATACTTTTTAAATTATGAATACCTGTATTGTCTGTGTGTGGGGATATGCATATGCGTGCAAGTAACTATGAAGCCCACAGGTGTCACACCCTCTGGAGCTGGAGTTATAAGTGGTCATGAGTCCATCTTATATGAATGATACGAACTTCTGCAAGAACAGCAAGTACACTTAACTTATGAGACCTCTTTCCAGCCCCTAGAACAGATGTTAAATGGACTCAATAAGCTTTCTCTTCCTCTGTATCTGTCCTGCCTTTCTCCCCTATATGCTCATTCATCCAGTGATTTTTTTTTTTCTTCTTTTTTTTTTTTTGGTACAGGATTCTCTAAAGCTTTAACAATTCTTGTGACAGGGCTATCATTGTTTAGCATTATAGTTCTGAGTTTATTTGCTTATTTCTAATTACATATTTTATTCATTTCATTTTCAGCACATGAATGATTTTCCTGAAAGTATGTCTGTATATTAATTCCTGGTGCCCATGTGGGCCAGAAGAGAGTGTTTGATCCTCTAGAAATGGAGTTGCAGATAGTTGTGAGCTGCCATATTGGTTCTGGGACTTGAACCTTAGTCCTTTGCAAGAGCAGTGAATGTTTTTAAACACCAAGCCCTCTTTTCCGGATGGTAAATACCTGTTTTAAATTGGGTATTATGCCAAGTATTATGAGAAATAATCATATTCTCTGTTTCCTGAAACTTTTCTTAAGTGGTGGTATGGTTTCATATCTTGAAGAGTCCAGAAGAAATGCTGTTGATTGAAATGTAGAGGCTGCACCCAAGATCCCAGAGACGTAATGATATAACTTCATAGAGTGTTAATACAGATAATCATCTGTCCCGCTTTATGACATCATTACTCTTTCTTAAAAATAGGGTAACATTGATATCAATAACATATATGCAGAGATTAATAATCCGGTAGTACTATGAGAGTGATCACAAACAAGATTGTTCTTCAGGCCCATTCCCCTGAGACAGAAACATTCTCCAGGAAGCTCTTTCTCTCCCATTCCTCATCAGGTGCTTCTCTGTCAGATTTCTACATCAACATTGATTTAGTTGGTCTTTACCTTCCCGCTTGTAATTAATCAATGTATCATGTTCAGATCACATACCTTGTTCATATTTCCCAATGGAATCACGTTCTCTTCATAAGCAGCAAAGCATTTCAGGTTGTGAAGTAGTTTCTTCATTGTTCTAGAACTCTCTGGACAGGCCCAGCTCAGGTGTAATTGGTACAGTCATCATCTCTCGAGTTTTGTATTTCTTTCCTTCTCTGTCATATTTCCTGTGGACCCTCTTCTTTCTTTGTTTTCATACTATGGCAACAACAGTAGCATCTTGGAGAAACAGAAAGGAAGATTTTTTTTAAAAAAACCTTGAGGGAGATGCTTTTAAAACCTTGTTTATATGAAAACATATTATCCTTCTTTCAAGTTTACCTAACAATTTGGCAGCATTTACAGTTATTGTCTGAAAGCCATCACCCTCAAAACTTTGAAGGAATTGCTCTGTCATCTAGATGTGAGTGATGTTGCTGGGAAGTCCAAGGTCACTTTGTTGCTTGATGCTTTTTTATGTTATCTAATTTCTTTCTTTTCTGGAAGCCTTTGGATCTTTTTTTCCCTTTCTGTTTGAAATTACATTTTGATGTGATTTGGGTCATTTATCATTCATTATTCTGGGAACTTATCAGACTCTTTTGATCTGTATGAACTATTATCTTAAAGCTTTTGGGGTTATTGTATAGAGAATTAGCTTCCCTGAAGGAGTGAGGCAGGAGGTGGAGATCATCATAAAGGAGGCATGGACCTGCTGGGACTTTGTATTCATGGATGATCCTAGAAATACTGTCCAGATTCACACAAATACAAATACAAACACAAGCACAAATATTCAGTACTTTAATAGAGGGGCCACCAAAGATCAGGATGTATGTACCTTTTTTTTAGATACTCAGAAATTTTCAGGGAAACCAATTGCAAGCTCTTGCCTGGAGCCTTGGCCTAAGATAATTTTGCAATGGAGTAAAACTGGTAATGGGAAGAGTGTTCAGTAGTCAGCAACTCTCCAGAATGGTGTCTTTCCTCCATGTATCTTCTGTGTTAAGTATTCTTATACCCATATGCTAGTAGATTCGGTTTTCCACAAAATGACTGGCAGATTTCTGGAGAGATCGCAAGTGTCTGATTACTTTCCACAAAGATTTTGTTCTGGTCTCATGCCTTACTCTACCCTTCTGTGTGCCCAGTATCAAAGTACACCATTATTTCCAAGTTTGGCCCCAAGATCCAGTATGTTTTTAATTGTTATCATTTATCTTCCCATAGTTTGTCCACATCTCTGTATCTTCTGGTGCTCCCTGCTCTTTCTCCTGGTGCTTCCAAACTTACCTTTTAAAAGAAATGTTCAGGTTTGATAAAATGCAAAAATAAATAAGTAAATAAATAAATAAAATAATTTTGTTTATTATTTGGTAACTTCATACATGAAAACAATGGACTTCAATCACAGCCCCTCTTCCTTACAAGAAACTCTTATTTTCCATTTAAGATGTAAGATTCTGAGGAGGTAACAGGAAAAGAGATGATTTGAGGTATGGAGACATGAATGCAGCAAGGCGGCTTTATCTATAATATATAATATTATGATTGCATGTCTTTTCAGAGTTTGCAAGAGACTGGGCCTGTGGCTTTTTAGAAGACTGTTGAATTTCATTTGGCAAGACTGAGTATTGATTTTTTTCATTGTTGTTCTTCTTTTTGATACTGTCCAAAAATGGCTTTTTTGGGGCTTTATCTTCATTCTTATTGAATTTTAAAAAGCAGGCAAAAAAGGAAAAAGAAAATACAGTGTGACTAGGGTTAGATTAGCCTCTCTTTTCATATCCACTTTCTCTGTTCCAAACAGAATTAAAGTATTGAGGGGAAAGGTGCTTAACAAATAGTACTTGTTCTTGCTGCAGATGCTATCATTAATCTAATAGCGCTGCTCAAGTTCTGTGGCTGCTCCATTTAGTAATGTCAAAATAACCTTGTTAAAGAAAAATGCTTAACCTGACCTTCAAAACCCATGTCCTTTTCTTTCTTATTTATCATTAAATTTGTCATTTACGATCAAGTAAGTGAAAGTTATCTTTAAGAAACTCTACTGTGTTTATTTACTCCTTTTTCTTTTCCCCTTTTGGAGAACCTCTACAGGTATCTCCACTAGGCTGGCACACCAGAAACTAGGATTGTCTGCAGTTCTAATTTCACACTAAATACACACAAAAGAGTTTCTGTGTTCATGAGAAGAGAGGAAGTCACACTTTGTTAAGTTGTCTTTTAGGTGCTGTCCTGGCTAGTCTTGTGTGTCAACTTGACACAAGCTGGAGTTATCACAGAGTAAAGAGCCTCCCTTGAGAAAATGCCTCCATGAGATCCAGCTGAAAGGCAATTTCTCAAGTGGTGATTAAGGGGGGAGGGCCCAGACCACTGTGGGTGGTGCCATCCTTGGGCTGGGAGTCCTGGGTTCTATAAGGAAGCAAGCTGTGCAAGCCAGGGGAATCAAGCCAGTAAGCAGCACCCTCCATGGCTTTTGCATCCACTCCTGCCTCCAAATTCCTACCCTGTATGAGTTCCCGTCCTGACTTCCTTTGGTGATGAACAGCAATATGTAAGTTGAATAAACCCTTTCCTTCCTAACTTGTTTCTTGGTCATGATGTTTGGGGCAGGAATAGAAACCCTGACTAAGACAAATGTTTTGGGTTGTCTCCTGAAAAGTAAAATCTTGCTGATTTAAAGGACCTTGTTTTCATGGTTTCCTCCATTCCCTCTGGTTTTTACACTCTTTATACATCCTCATCTGAGGGGTTTGATGAAAACATCTCACTTAGGGCTGAGTGTCTCAAGAGCTCTTACTCTGCATAATGTTTGGCTGTGAGTCTCTGTATTTGTTGCCATCTGCTTCAGGATGAAGCTTCTCTGATGGTGGCTGAGGAAGGCACTGGCCATATACGAGTATAGCAGAATGCCATTAGGAGACATTTTATGTGTGTGTGTGTATGTATGTATGTATGTATGTATGTATGTATGTATGTATTTGGTAATACTTTGGTAAGCCAAAAGTATTTGGTTTACCTAGATCCCTGGGATATATGGTCTCAGGTTCGTGGTCATCCAAGCAGTGTAAGGAATATGTTCCATGTTGTGGGGTAAGCTTTCAGTAAATGAGACATTAGTTGGTTACTCTCACAAACTTTGTGCCAACCTTGTTCTAGTGTATTTTGCAGGCACGACATTATTGTAGAACAAAGATTTTATAGCTGTTGTGATGGTTATGTTTTTGCTTTGGTAGCATTCCTGTACCAAAGAGATGAAGGCACCGGCTGGACAGCTCCATGTTCATTAAGTTCAGTAGGTGTTACCTTCTGCAATGGTACTTTACTGTCAGTTTGTGGAGAGCAACCTATAATCTTAGCAACAGCCTGAGTTGTTTAGGATTCCCATGTGTCCCCTTTTGCCAATGAATCAATTAGATGTAACTAAATCCCAGTACTGGAATGTTCATTTGGTCATAAGTGATGTCAAGTTAGGACTTTGTATATTCCATAATTTATTGATTTCATTTAAATTACCTTTATAACTATACATTTTAGGAAGCCTCTGCTATAGAGGGCTTCCATACCATCCTTCAAATGGCCTTAAATTTTAGCTGTACTTCTCCATATCCCCTTCTCCTTGTCCTTCACCCATTTGTTTCCCATTTTAGACTTTCATTCCAGAGATTTCCCCATCCATACTACCTATTCTGTTTCCCTTTCCCAGGGAGATCTGTCTACCTCCCATCTCATATGAATTGCAGCTTGGTTGTCATTGACTTAGTAACTAATATCCACATATAAGTGAGTCCATACCAATATTGTCTTTATGGGCCTGGGAATAGATCACTGAATGATTTTTCTACTTCTGTCCATTTACCTGTGAATTTCATGATTTTTTTTTAATGGCTAAGAAATACTCCACACACCAGGCCTGGAGAGGTGTGCACAGGTCCTTGGTGTATATACTATGGCTTCTAGTTTAGTGTCTTTATGAGATTCCTGCGTATGTGAACAAGCGGGTCTCTGGTTCCTGTGCCTTTTCTTGAGCTCCTTTTTCTGTTCTGTTTGTTTTGTCCAATACCTATGTATTAATTTTTGTTATATTGTATTTCATTTTATTATTATCTCTTAGAAGCCTATTTGTTTTGTAATGAATGTCAGAAAGGGAGTAGGTCCCGATGGGAGGGGAGATGGGGTAAGTTCTGGGAGGATTAGAGGGAAAGCAAACAGGAAATAGAATGTGAGAAAAAATTTATTTCAGCCCAGTCATTTATTTTCAGCATTTACAAGAAGTACTTACCATAGTGTTCTAAATTATTCTTTTGGTTAGTATACAAGATAATGGGTTTATTTATGTCACTTTTATGTTATACATCATACATGTTGTCTGATGATAGGCATTTTTTAAAAAATGAAATGAAGTAATATTTGAGGGAATGAAAGAAAAGCCTGGGTTCCACACCTAGGAACCACTATTATCAACTCTTATCTTCATGGCAGTGATCAACTGGCTGATGCCTAATGGCCAGTTCTAGGCTTCTGAGTTTTCATGGACTCTATATTATGAGTGACTGAGAGATGTCTTTTTGAAAATATATGTTCTGATCGGATCATATTATGCTGGATCTCGTCTTGATCAGTGAAACTCCTGTGAGTGTGCTGTGTCTGGTGGTCACAGTATTACCTCTGTGTATATATCCAACATGGGTGTCCTACACATATTAACACTGTTGCTGTTTCACTGAAATTATGTACTTCCTATTGGGTTTGATATTTAATATTCACATTGTCGGGGCTAGAGAGGTGGCTCAGGGGTTAAGAGCACCGACTGTTCTTCCAGAGGTCCTGAGTTCAATTCTCTGGAACCACTTGGTGGCTTACAACCATCTGTGATGGAATCTGATGCCCTCTTCTGGTATATCGGAAGAGAGCGACAGTGTACTTATGTACATAAAACAAATAAGTACATTTTTTTTTTTTGGATTGTCTTTCTTAATTTGCATGTCCTGTTTTTCTTACCATAACGACCATAAATTACCCTATTGTTCCTTATTTTATTCCCCTCCAATTATTTAGCATTTATGTTTCTAGGGCTTAGATATGAAGACATTCTTCCAACTAACCCAACAATCACCCCTTCAATCGTTTTTGCCTGGTACCCCCTTAGAGACCCCAAATTAGAATTAGAAATGTGAAATTATTTTTCCATCCCACCCACTATCAATAACTGCAGACTCATCTGCTAGACTCTGCAATTTGAAGATATTCTGAGGTTGAATGTACTCTACAATCCAATATAAGTTTGTCTCCCACTCTGCTGTGTAAACTATGCTTTGCCTTCTTACTGCACTTCATAGTTTAGTTGATCTTACCTCTTCACCTCTTCATCAGTTGCAGCTTCTTTCCTTAGACCAACAAAGACTCTTCTATCATCTAAGTACACATGACACTGAAGTCTGTTTACTCCAAGGGCTATCCTCTGCTCATCCTACAATTCAAAGCTTTCCCATCCATTTGAATAGTACTCCTCACATAGTTGGCTGCTGAGTCACTGGGATTTTGGTCCATGTACTTTCTCAGGGAGGATGCTCCACATATTTGGGACCACACCTTCCTACTTTTATTATAACACCAATTATTCTATAATGCCCTCAAATAGCAAATAAGTGGGTCAAACCTGGGAGGTAGTATAGAGGTAGATTTTGTTTAAATTATTAAAAACTTACTATGAGCAGCATGAGTCTAAGTAGAACAGTCATCACTGTGGATTCCACCTGTGCCCAGCAGATGACTTCATCACATGTTGCTTCATCATTATCATGCCTTGTCTGTAAAGCCACTCTGCTGTTAAACATGCATACATGTCTCACACAGGAAGATGAGGAACGGATAGCTATAACTTGAATGGGATGGGACAGGCTAAAATGGCAGCAAAGGCAAAGCATTGCACCAAGCACAGTCCTCATCTGACCTTGTCTCTCTTCCTTCAGCTGCATGTCATTTCTGCCCCTACACTACTTTATGACTAGCCTGGTTTGTTCCATCAAGTCCCTAACTTATGCTGTAAACAGAGTACCCATTCCTTTTTCCCCCCATCTATGCTCAGGAAGCCCATATCAATAAGATATTGTTATATAGCTGTCATTCTGCCCTACAACAAATCTCACTGTGGTCGAGTGTCCTGTGGCTGCAGGTGCTGTTAAAACTTTCCTCACTCTCAATTGATTTCAAGGCTGCCTTCTCATCAAGCATCTTCCTCCCGCTGAAAGCACATAAGCCAGACTGAAGGAAAGATCATAAAAGTGTCTGGAAAGCTCACATCATCTTCACAGGACTTGTCATGGCTAGATAAATTCTTCCCATGTGTATCTTTTTCTAAGTTTCCCCAACTCTCTAGTTAGCCTTCTTTGTTCCCTTTTTGTGAAGGTTTTTAACTGACCCCAGAAAACCTTCAGGTGGGCTTGCAACCACTAAGGGGTGTCAAGGTCTTACTGCTTGTCATAGACTTTGTTTTATTGATACATGCAATTGTATATTTTTATTGGGTATCATGGAATTGTTTCAATGTATACGTCTATTGCATCAAGCTTAAATCATGGCAACCATTTCTATTTCCTTACTTAAGAGTTCTTCCCAAGCTCTTGGAAATACACAGTCTATTGACATTATGTAGTGTCACTCACTGACCACACCTGATAGTCTTACTCTAACAGCATAAAGCCCCTTGATTCACCTGTTTTTACTCTTCTCTTTGTTAAGCTCACCGTTCCCTGATGAACTTCATTGAGGTCAACCTTTTCATTTTGCACTTGCAAGTGAAATCACACAATACTTTCTGTGAGTGATGTATTTCCTTTAAGATAATAATACCAAATTCCATCCACATTTTCATAACTGACAGGATTTCATACTTTTTATAGATGAATAGCATTCTACTGGGTGTATATATCACATTTGCCTTTTCTATTCATTAGCCAATGGCATAAAGTAGATGGCTTCTCTTATTTATTAAAGCAGGACATCACTAAAATAATTGATCCCCTTAAAACCCCTTCATTTTTATCTTAAGGAAACCTGGGGTCTTCTCTCAGTGTGAGGATTGCTTACCTTGGTTCCATATCCTCTGTATGACACTGCTCCAGGTCACACAGAGGACTGTACAACTATGCTTACTCAATATCCATGAAAGCAGATGGCATGTTATAGAGGGAATGAGGTACATGCAAAGAAAATAGATTGTCAGAAAACCTGACATGGCCCAAAGGTGTTCCTCTTCCTCTTCCAGTGCACCATGATTTGCCAACATGGAGGCATTCTGTCTTTTCATAGTTGACATTTGCTCATCTTCTATGTCTTCGTTACTTTTTGTCAACTTGACGTAAAGGAGAATTATCTTGGAAGAAGGAACCTCAATTGAGGAAACACCTCCATTAGGTTGCCTGGAGGCAAGTCTATAGAATATTTTCTTGATTAATAGGTAATATGGGAGAGTCAAGTTCATTTTGGGCTGTGCTCTCCCTGGGAAGGTTGTCCTGGATGATATATGAAAGTAGACTGAGAAAACCATAAGGAATAAGTCAGTAAGCTGCAGCATTGCTCCATGGTCTCTGCTTCAGTTCTTGCCTCCAGGTTCATGCACCCAGTTCTTTCGTGATGGACTATGCCATGAAAATACATGCTAAATAAACCCTCTTCTCTCTAAGTTACTTTTGGACATGGATTTTTACCATGGCAATAGAAATGTATCCAGGAGAGTCTCTGACCCTCCCCTTTCTCTCTCCCAGGATGTTTTGTGATACAGGATCCTTGTCAGCAATCTTGAGGTTTGTGCAGCATTCAAAATAGTAAGAACAACTCTGCCCCTGTTAGAAGAATATAAGTATTTCTACTGAAGGTTCAGACAAGCCATGCCTACGACTTAATGTGCTCAGGACACAGACAGCAGCTTTATCTCCTATGACCTTCTTTTCTTTCTTTACAATACTTCAGAAATTATGTAGCATTCACTATAAGCATTGAACTCTGGTTCTAGAAAACTCTATGACATTTGCTCCCCATCCACTCCACATTACACATTTTGACTCTTCTTCCTCACTGACTTACCTGTTCATATCCATAAATCTGAGCTCATGCTTTTTCCTGTCTTGAATAGCATCTGTGCTCACTGTGATAAGTTATCCATGTTTTAATAGTTTTATTTTAAGTCTTCCATTGCACTTGGACTAGACCTGATGACCACAGGTTAGATTAATCCCCCAGATTTCTCCACTGCTGGCTGTTCTTCACCTCTAAGTCCAGAACAATTGTTGTGTCTACCTGGCACACACATCAACTATTTGGCAAGGTGTGTTTCAGGTAAGAAGTCTCACCAAAGCCAAAACTTGAGAGAGAGAAAATCAATCTTATTTGAAATATTTCATGAGCTAGATCTTCCTTTCACTTGCTGCATCTCTTAGGCATTATTTTTAACACATCGACAGATTTTGAAGACTCCCCCTGTTGTTTTGTGGTAGTTGCTATTTTTAAGTAATTGGAGATGTGGAGCACCAATTAAAGAAAGTGGCAGTGGGGACCATGATATAGGAGTAGAGGTTCTACTCAGAAATCAGGAAGGAATGCAAGCCTTTAAAGGAAAGCACAATTTATCCCAAGGTTTAGTTCTGTAGTATACAGCAGACGTCGAAGCTCTTCCTTCCCCAGGGCCAAATGTACTACATTTTCTGTTCTAACAAACATTGCTGCTTTTACCTTGAACTTTTCATAAGAACAAATTCAGCATCACTCTTTGGTAAGTGACAATAGCAAAAATACTTTGGAGGCCCATAAAACTGTGCAGGTGACATCAAGTATCACATGTGCCTCTGACCATGGCTGTCCTTGCTTCCTACTTCCTTTTTAGTATACCAGCTTGGCTTCAAGTCTGTGGGTACTACTCTGTATTGTGGATACTTGAAGGGCTACGGGAAAGGTCATGCATATGTGGGATGTAGACTGAGATCCCTCCTGCATTGTCTAACAGGAGACTGGGGACAATGTTACACCTGTGGTGGCAGAAATGGAGTGGGAAAAGAAGGGCCTGTAAACTACTGGTCTCTACATACCCTGCTGTTACCTAGGCAACTCCACAGCAAGGACAGATGGAACCATCAAATGAGAGAAATAACACAGACTCAGAGGAAAAATGGCTCGCCACCTGCCCAGTAAGAACCAAAATGGGGCATCTACCCAATGTGTATTGGATCAGTGTTATTGGAAACTTCCGAATGCAAGGCTTATTGTTTCTTTAGGAGGCATCTTCAATACCCAAGTGAAGCCAGTCCATTGGAGCTAAATGAATAAGCTGTTGTGAAGGGCATGGAAAGGCATGGAGATAGGGATGAAGCAGGGTGTGTTAACTGGTGGAAAACATCTCTCTTATCTTTTCTCTTCTTCCTTTATGCACCTGCAAGATAATAGCATATGTACTCATTCAAGCTGAACTATTGATGGGGACTTAGTGCAGCCATGCTGCCTTTTTTATTTGTTTAAACTAATTCTAGTAAGATTTGCAATGTTATCACTGCACTGCCCAACCCTCCGAACCTGTCAAATAACTCTGCTCACAATGCATATTAATCTGGGATGTGTGGTTGGAAAAAAGAGCTGATAAGTCCATCTTCAAGATGTGATAAGTACAGAGTATTTCTAATGGATGACTATTGTGTTAAACATCTGCAGAATCGCCAGGACTGGGGATCTTTAATTAAAATATACACACATATACACACAAAAGATAATGAGGAGAAAGGGGAGATCCTTCCTGTATGTGGTTTCTAGCCTCTGCAAATAAGCTATCTTTTGCTGTATTTCTGCTAATTAAGTATTGCATCAAAGTCTCTCACTGATCTTGAAAGGAAAGGTGACATTAACACCTTCTTTAATTTATATATGATTTCTTTGTGTGTGTTGTAGTAATTTTGAATAATTTAGCATAATTCACTCATAAATACAACATTGAAACTAGCCAAATTTCTTATGAGGTGATTTTTTTTGTCCTATTGGGGTAGAAAAAAAGTATTTTCTTTTAAAAGGAAAGAACATGGGCAGTAAACAGATTTCTTAAATCTGTGCTCTGAAGCTAAATTGTTAAGTTAAATAATCATTTCTGAACAAAGGGAGAAATTCTTAAGGGTTATTTCTGCCCAGAAGAGTTTGGTTGAAAGAGGAAAGTTTCTCACTCCATATAAACCTGTGATCTACACCCTAAGGGCCCCATAGCTTCTCACCATGGCTTCCATAGTTCCCTAGTTGGTTAAGAAGCATGGGGTTTCACATACTAAAAGAGAAGAGATGAATCTTGGAAATTTTAGTATCCTTGGGTTCCACAGAGACCATGGGGCTTTCATCTGCTCCCTATTAGTTCAAAGTGAAAACCTCTTTTTGCTCTTTTCAAAGGTCAGGGTCAGTGGATATTTTTGTAAGGGGCACATTGGAAATGAAGAGACAAGTGTGTGCACTGACAGCAGAAGTTTCTGAGAATGAGCTGATGAGAAAAAAAGAAAAAAAAATGCAAAGGTCACAGTCCCAGAACCCTTCCTGAGGCAAAAAAGACAAGCAGCCCAGACTGGGCAAGGACTAGATGGCTGATGAGGTGGCAAGGGACTCTTCATTTATTGGAAATTCCTGTGCAAAGCTATTGCCAAGGGAGAAAGGAAATAACGTAAAGAAGGGTCCCAGGGTTACTGACTCCTCTCCTTCTCCACTCACAGGACATCATTGTTCCTAGGGGATCTGAAATTCCTGTTCAAAGATGGTATTAAGTGTGTGCAGTGGGAGATAAAACAGTGATGATACCCAGTTCCTTCAAAAAAGCGTTCAAAAGCAAACCATCCTGATGCAGTCTGTAATATTAGCCTCTAAAGATGGCCTCTCAGTGGAGCACCCATATACTCATCACTTTTATTTCCTTCCTGCCTTCCTCACATAATTGTCTCTGTTCCCCAAGTTAAAGTAGACATATACATTTCCAAAAGAGAGAACCAACCAATAGCTCTACCCAGATAAGTAGCCTGTGAACCACCACCACCACCACCACCACCACCACCACCACCACCAACACTACTACCACCACCACCACCTACAGCTCTCTAATTAGACTTGAGACCTACTCAACAAGAAGGAAATCATGCTTGGAACTGGAAACCTAGCCTAATAGCCAAGGCTAGTGAAGTCATAGAACTTGTAAGAGAGTTATATCCACCACTTTACTAAACTAGCACAATCCTGAACTAAATTTTAAATATTTGTTTTTATACTCACAGATAAGTTGGTTTTTGTTAGTTAGTTAGTTTGGTTGGTTGGTTTTTGAAACAGGTAGGAGACCATTGCATAAAATCAGATTTAATCAAAATTCAGAGTTGTGGCAACTAATCCTAATGGATACATCTACAATCTCCCAAACCTTAGACTCAGGACCATTGTGGAAGAAGGGGTAGAAAGATTGTGAGAGCCACAGGATTTGGGAGTTTGCTGTTAGACTGGTCCTAGTGATAACCTAACAATGTTAGAAACTACACTTACAAAGCTCACTGACAACATTGCCTAAAATGGGAACTGAACAAAGATAACAGCAAAAGATATGCTAAAGAAAATCCCCAAGGCCTCACTCAACCCTACACAGAAACCCACAGGTAACTAAGGAGTGCTGAGGGGAGTTATCCCCAGAAGAGCATGGCAATTGGCTATCTAGTACCAGATGGTCATCCTAAAACATGCATACAGAGATTATATAGATGGAGCAGGTTGTATTTATGTATTTAGGAGTGTATATGCAATATATATGTGAAGTAACAATTAATGAAAAGATGCCATAGGTTTGAAAGAAAGCAAAAGGATATATAGAAGGGCTTGGAGGAAGGAGATGAAAGGGAGAAATGATATAATTGTGTTATAATCTCAAAAAATAAAAGAAATTAAAAAGTAGCCATAGTTATGTTTGATCTAACTATAAGGCATTCTGAGAAAGGTAGAGAGTCATGTATGGTCCAACCTTAAGGTATTTGAGGTCAGTGAAGAGATGAGTTTTTAAGGTTTGTGGCCAGGAAACAGAAGATGAAGAACAGAGTATAGGGCAGGGAAAATGTTGTAAGTTTATTCCAGATCCCTTAAAATTAAGATTCTATGCTCTGCATTGCCTATACTATACTAGCTCATCAAAAAAAGAGAAATATGTGGCAGTTTCTTCAGAGAGTATATAGATAACAAATAGAATTTGACTAATTAAAATGCTAAATAAAAGTATGGATATTCTAAGAATTGTGTCTGTTACTAAGAAAAATTTGGATGAAAGGAATCTCTTGACAGATGATGACCTGGTACAGGTTTGCATGAACATGGTAGTTTATGAACCAGCATCCCTTTCTGTAGGAAAGGAGAGTTCATATTTGAGTCTATAGATGTCTCTTTACACTGATGTTTTCTTTCACATAGAACAGACGCTTGTATACCCCTGCTTCCGCCTCACGTTTGTACTGGTTTCATTTTCAGGTAAGTAAATATCTCACGATAGACTCTTCTCTCCTCATCCTTCTCCCTTTTATTGATGTTTTCTTTAATGGGATTTTGTCCTTATAAATTACCTTCTCTTCCTCAGTAAACAAAATGGTTTACTTTGTGCAAAAAGCAAAAGGAAAGCCACACACAAAGCAGCAACCCCTGGGAAAACACAGAACAAACCCCTTAAATACTTTAATTTCGACTTTTGTAACATGCAATCTTTATTTACAACATTATAAGTGTGATAGTAATGAAAATTAGCCTTTTGGAAGATTTGCTGGTGTTAGTCATCATAATTCAATCCTTAGGTACAATTTTTTTTGTACACATCATCACAAGAAATTTGTTAATCAGACATTTATACACTGGTAAGCATTAGTAACCATCTGGCTGAAACACAGAAAGTGGGAGTTTATAATTTCTTGGTTTGCATTTTAAGTGTTTTCCATAGACATTTATTTATATTCGCTATAAATCCTTCCTTATTAACTACATAATGTTAGCTAGCCAGGGGTAATCAATTACTACCACATTAAGTGCTAGGTCTACATCCTTGTATTACCACTTTACTCCTTCAGCCCTGATGAGACCCACTTATTGTCACATCATTTAAACAATAAGATAATGAAATTTATTTATGAGCATGGAATCTAAGAATGAATGGGTCTGTGTAAATGCGAAGATCATTATTTTATCCTAAACTAAGGAGTGTCCCAAATCAATAAATACTATGATACATTGTTGAATTTATTGTTCTAGTCCTAATGGCACACACATCAGATTGTCAATTTCAAGTCACTGGGCAACTTGTTCCAAAATACTTCCATTCATCATATTGATGGCAATGTTAATCAAATTGACTATGCTTAACAAACAGGCCTGCTTCATTGCGTTATATTGCTTTTCTGCCTATGGGGACCATTTACACAATTAACAAAAGCAGATCTAGTACTAAGGAAACGAATGAAGATTTATTCATAAACCTCAGAAGAATTGTAATAATTTAATTAAGGTATACGGTACTCTTGGAACAAAATTGATAAGATGAGGGGAAAAGAATCTTTGTGAGAAATGAGGAGAGTGGTAAAGTAACTGCTAGTGAATTCTTTGGCTTTTGCAATTTTCATTGATTTAATCTCAAAGAACAATAGTCAGGAATCCATTGAAGATAGAAGTTAGCACTTGGGGGAGAAGGAACAAAAAAAGATAGATCAATCAAAATGCACAGCTTGTCAAATATTTAAAAGATATAAGACAGCCAGAAGGGAGAACAACAGTGTGGGGTGGTGTGAGGGGATAAAAGAAATACTTAATGAGATGAAACCAAGGAGAAAAGGAAAATTCAAAGTGATGATCAAGTAATGTTTCCTGGCAGCCTCAGCTTACTCATTCCTAAGCAATGCTAGACACCCCACGGAGATGTTTTGCTTTAAAGTTTTATTCTCAGTCATTACAGAGGAAGCAAAGCTTCCTAAACTGTGATGTCAATGAAGTATAAACGCTTGTGAAAATTGTAAGCTCAACTAAAAGGTAGCAGTGTCTTTGGGGGACACAAATACAATGGTGTCATAACATTCAAGCCTCCTTGGAAACACTGATGTGTCAGCTAGTTAAGCCAGACACTACATATAATTCAGATTAATTTAAGGAGGCCATTCCTTAAACTCAACAAAGGATGGACTGACTACATCCTTCTAATTCTTGTTGATGAGAAGGAAGTTCTACCTATTGCCATACCGGGGGGGGGGGGGGGAGAAGCAATTATTTGTCACGTTCATGTACATGACATCATATACATTCTATTTGGAAACTAGAGTCGCTATGAACCCTTTGAAAGGTTCACTCATCTTTGAGGCACTCAGTGCTGACTACTTGTACTGGTCAATGAAGAATGTTCTTTAGGAAATCTCCATGGAGTTGGACTAATACAAGTAACAAGATAGCACTTGTGAAAAAGGAATAAAATATAAGCAAAGTATTTCGGTGGGAGGCCATTGTGGAAGCAGAGCTCATTCTGGAATACCACAGTAGAATGAAATTTATGAATTCACTATGTTTAGTGCTCTAATGCTTTCTAATTGCTTAAGCAAAAAGACTTTGACGCAAGAGGAATATAAACTATTATATTTTAGAAAACAAACTTTAGAAAGCTATTGAATTCAGGAAGAAGGCTATCTTAAGGGAGTATTTCATGCAGTGGAGTAAGAACTAAACTGCAGTATCTTAGGAACAGATGCTAATCACTTCTTTCACATCACTTAACATCAAACTGGTGCTAAGACACTTCATTTCTTTGAACCAAGGTTTAGCCATTAATACTAAATGAATAGACTGAATAGGACAAGTTAGTATTTAAGTAAACAACATAGCACAGTTGTCTCAATGTCACTTTCCATTTGTATGCTTCTAAAATTCCCTTTGAATTAAGGAAGAAGAAAATGTAGCAATACACATGAGCTAGTGACTTTGAGTGTGAGAATGTTCGCTGGAAGTTGATGTTGATGTGGGACTATGTGGCTAATCCCAGTCTAAGTGAATAGAGTAAGGGAATCCATCCTCAAAACTGATAGCCATCTTTTGTTACTGTATCTTGGCTTTGATAGTTGGGGTTAATTAGGGTTTCATTGCTGGAAAGAGACACCATGACCACAGCAACTCTTTTTTTTTTTTGTTTCAACATTTTATTGAAATTGGTTTTTTTTTTTTTGATACTTTATTTACATTTCAAATGTTTCCCCCTTTCCAGATCTCCCCTTTGGAACCTCCCTATTTCCTCCCCCCTCCCCCTGCCACTATGGGGGTATTCCCCCACCCACCCACCCACTCTCATCTTCCCTCCTTGGCATTCTTCTATACTGGGGCATCTAACACCCTCAGGCCCAAGGGCCTCTCCTCCCCCTGATGACTAACAAGACCCTCCTCTGCCATATATGTGGCCAGCACCATGGGTCCCTCCATGTGTATTCTTTGGTTGGTGATCCAGTCTCTGGGAGTATCAAGGGGTCAGGCCAGTTGCCACTGTTGCTCCCTCCCTGGGGATGCAAACTCCTTCAGCTCCTTCAGTCCCTTCTCCAACTCCTCCATCTGGGACCTTATGCTCAGCCCTATGGTTGCTGTGAAGTGACTCTTGGGTATTCCAAACTTTTGGGCTAATAACCACTTATCAGTGAGTATATACTGTGTTCATTCTTTTGTGACTGAGTTACCTCACTCAGGATGATATTTTCAGGTTCCATTCATTTGCCTGTGAATTTCACGAAGTTATTGTTTTTAATAGCTGAGTAGCATTCCATTGTGTAAATGTACCACATTTTCTGTATCCATTCCTCTTTTGAGGGACATCTGGGCTGTTTCCAGTTTCTGGCTATTATAAATATGGCTGCTATGAGCATAGTGGAGCATAAAACTACCATGAGATAGATGCAGCAATACTGAGCTATACCATCTATGATGGAGATTAGATGTCAGGTTTGGGAAGAGAATGTCTAATAATATTGGTGTGCTATCTGGGCTAAGCAGTTTCTCTTTCTGTTTACAATTCATATTTTAGTGTGAAATAATCTCAAGTTTTATAATAATTGTAACTTTTCTATCACATATATCCAGAAAGAGGAAAGACTTAAAGAGACATTAATGTAGAGAGTTCTGTTTAATAGGGCAAACCTCAAAATGGGTAGAAGGGGGTATATTATGCCAACCACAGACTACCACTTACCTTTCAACATACCCATTTCCTACAGTAATTGCTATTTAGATAAATTTCTTCTAGAACAGAAAGTGAAACAAAAACATATACTTATGACATTGTACTATGTTTTTGTTGAAGTAAGAAAAAACAATCATGTCTCTAGAGACCTATGTTCATTTGTATGGGGAAACAAGGTTGAGTCAGTCATGCCACAGACTGATTTAACTTATATTTGAGTAATTTATTGCTTTGCCTTGGCAATACAAATTAACTGTTAGAAAGAATAGGACTTACCACAAATCCATGTGAAGAGAAACTAAAGATAGAAGTCTTAAGGAGGCATATCCGCTTTGTTTTACAAAATGCATCTAAATATCAAAATTCGTTGCTTTAGTTTATGACACACTGGTTAATGCTTAAACAGATAGATATAACTATTAACCATTATTTATAAACTAAAGCAAATTCTGTCCACATTTGATGTCAAAACTAGAAACCTGACTACAAACTATAATTGAATTGCTGGGCGAACACCTTTGAGACCAAGTATCTTACAAGATGGCAAGTTCTGTCTAGAACTGCCATTCCAAATATTTCAGTAGTTTGTATTATGAAGAGACTTTACGGTAGATAGTGGAAAACCCAGATATTGGATCCTAATTTCATTATCCCAAGTGCTATCACTGAATCATCCTTGATTGTTGTAAGTGACAGAAGTGATCAGTGTTGCTTTGTACATTTGAAAGATGAGAAAACTGAGTCTGAGAATGGTCACGAGGCTCATCCTGATTTGCATCCAGAAAACTTCACTTCATGTCATTATTTCCTAACTCGAGAGCCTGCATTTCTTCCACCAGGACAGAGGACACTTGGAAAATTGTATAACTCAAAAGATGTAGCTCTAATTATAAAGTATTTCTCAGATATGTCTGCTTTAGTTTTGCCTACAATGCTAGAAAAAAAACCTAAAGTTTATACATTTCTCAAGACTTATTTGAAATGCCACTTTGTGTACAAAGCCATGTAAACTCATCAGAACTAGTTGATTCTCACCTGTATCAATATGACTGTAAGCATTTTAATAGAGTCTTTGTATTTTCCTATGCCTAGTTTTTCCTTTAGGCCACAGTTGGTCAATAATATAATCATTGGCACCACTTGGATATATAAATGAAATTGAAAATGTAGCTCCTTAGAGGCACGTTAGTCATAGATCTAGGGTACACTGACCGCATGTTTTTGGCTCCTGTATTTACAACATAGACAAAGACACCTTCAGCATTGCAGAAAGTCTGCTGACTCAGGCTGCTCTAGGCCAGCCAATGAAAAAGTCTGAGGCATAGTCCTTTCTGCTTTTGTAGATTAAGTTTTATTGAAATATAGTCATATTCATTTGCCTCAGGTCTTCCTTGGATGCTTTTGTACCATAATTAAAAAATTGACAGCTCTGACATACACTAAGTGGCCCACTAGGTTTAGAAGATAAACAACCTGACATTTTCTGAAAGGAATCGTAGATTTCCAGTCTAGATTACAAAATGGAATGTGATTAAATCTCTGAGTAAGGTTCTTTATTTTTGGTCTTTTTTTCATTTGGTTGGCCAAGGTAACCAGTGTTCCTAGGAAGGGGTAAATACGAGTTGGTAAATGTGCAAATTTGCTCAACCGTAGCATTGAAGCCACTAAGTGTAAGTAAGTCAAAACAACTTGCTGAGTACCTAAAATCTATTCAATAAAGAAGAAGGCATGCCACAGGTGGCTCGGGAGTAAAAGACAGTGTTTGGTATATAGGGCCCTAAGTTTAGACAACAGCTTTGAAAGAAAAAAGAATGAATAAATAAATTAAAAGAAGATAATAGACAGAGGGTTAGAAAGGCAGAAAGTAGAAAGGACAGAAAGATACAAAGAAAAAGGACGGATGGAAAATAAGGTCAAAAAGAAAGAATTAACAGAATATTCTGCTCACTTAGATGCTAGCAGTATTTAACATAGATCCATCAGATAGAAAATGAGGTGCTGGCTTTACACCATCATTCTGCCTCTTGATCCTCTGGGATCCTAGTATATAAGTCAGAAACTACAAGTGATCATGAGCCAGGGACCATCCTCCATACTGGATGGTTAGTCTTTGGTTTCTAAATATGGTTTTAAGCTATGCATCCTTCATTTAAAAGCCATCTCAATGGATAACATTTCCATTTACTTCTCTTATACTGCTGTGTAACTTGCTATATCTCCTTCAGCTACTGTGCTGGCTCCCCTCTCCATTCTATGACCCCATTTCTTTCTCATGAATCTGCTTGAATCTCATGGATCCAGCACTTTATGGTTGCTATGTTCCCCACCCAGCACAAATGCTACATGCAGTTTTTCAGCATGTGCAGTTTCTCATGTATAAGTGGTTATAGCCTTCTGGCTGTCTACAGTTTTGTTCTATCCATATGCAAAGTGGATCTCTGTTTAGTTTCTTCAAGGCCATGTTTGCTTTTTTTCTCATTTGCGTCAAACATATTCTCACTCTCACTTTACTGCACTGTATTTTACTTAATATTTATAAGATGTCATCAAGTAATAAATTCACTTTACTGACTTTATGTATAATCTACATTGAAAAAGAGTCCTAGGAGTACAGGGCATTTTTGTTGGTGATGTTTATGAGAATTCTCTAATAGTTTGCAACTATAATCTCTAGTACTTTTCTCTAAATGTTTATGCTATTATCTATCATAACTTAAGGCATCAGGGGTGAAGTAACTGCTTAAACCTACACAGTACCAGGTACTGTAGGGTAAGCATCCTTGCTTATGACTTTCCATGAGTTCACCATCTCCTTTGAATAATAAAGGAATTATTTTGAAATCTAGATATAGGCATACCAAATACATATATTTAAGTTGCTCAGGGAATGAGTGTCATGTCTGAAGATGTAGAATAATAATTTTTTGTCTGTGAATAGACACATTACACACATACACACACACACACACATACATACATACAGCAGAAACAAAGAAGAACGGTTTGTTTATCAGAAATGAAATTGTTTATTGATTTAGCTAAATGCTAATAAAATAAATGTTTAGTTAAATGGTGGCAAATATGCTTTGAGCAAAATCACTTGTCTATTATGGATGCTAAGAACCACTCTTCCTGTGGATGCACTATTACTTTGGAGAGACAAAAAAATTCAGTAGCTATTTTTCTTGTTCCTTCTTATAAGATTTTCTGTCTTTCTTTCTTTCTTTCTTTCTTTCTTTCTTTCTTTTTTTTTAACCAGAAAATCAGAGGTTGTCCATAAATCAAATAGAAAGGTTGTAAGAAGAAGAGTAAAGAATTCTCTTATCATGGCTTCTCCTTTCAGTTTTATTCTCTCTATATATTGAAAGATCAGTTTTATTCTTTTCAATCATTTTTTGTAACTGAAGGGAAAAATATCCCACTGTTATTTTAAAGAGTTGATTAATTTTCCATAATCAGGTTTATTGTTGAGGAGCATTTGAAAAGTGTTCTGTGCAGAATGTTCTTACTGTGTTGATGCTAACCTTTGAACTGTTTTTGAAATGGGACTAGAGACTCTGATCATCACAATAGTTACACAAAGATATTCAGATTTCATATTGGCTGAAATGGGCTAATTAGGCCAGGAATTTTTAAATCATGCAAAAGACATGAATAGAGAAAAACAAAACAAAACATGTCACCATCATTATTATTATCACCATTAATAATAGCAACAACAAAAATGACAACCCGATTCTTCACAATTCAGACTCCCCATGAATGACTAACCAGTAGGGTACAATCAAAAGAGATGTTTCAATGAAGAGAAATGCTGCTGACATGGGATGACAATATTTAATGTTTCATCATAGGATGAAAGTATATACTGTCTTATTCTCAATAGTGCCAGCACTCTCCGTGTTCTAATCCTAATCCCCCTACTATTCTTTCAATAGTTTCATGTCTAAAGGATTTGATAGCTAGAAATAAAAACAAGAGAAAACAAGATGGCTTAGTTTGTAATGGTACTTGGCTGTGCAAACATGGCAACCCGAGTTTGGTTCTCAGACTCCATGACAGGAGAAAATTGGCTTTATAAAGTTCTTTGATTTATATACAAACACATGGCACACATACAAACACACACACACACACACACACACACACACATTTTAAAATAAAATAAAACCTATAGCAACTCATGATTGTCCTTTGCTTGGTGTTTTCTTGTATAATTTCCTGATAAGGAATGATGACATCGTTAAGTTCATATCCTTTACGAAAGATGATGCAAGACTGCATTCGATGTAAGGCAGCTCTTGCCTTCTTCCCATTATCTCTAACTCTGTTTATCCACCTCAACTTTATTTATTATTTTGTTTTATTTTTCTAAAATACCAGTTTTAGATTCTTAGTTGAGAATAATTAGACATACTTATCAGGTACAGTGTGGCATTTTCATACAAATAAAAACTGTAAATTGAGAAGATTAGGCTAATTGGCATAAAGTAACTTTAAACAATTATCTTTTATGTGTGTGTGTGTGTGTGTGTGTGTGTGTGTGTTGAGAGTATCAAAATCATTTCTAGTGCCTTTTTTGAAATATCCAGCTAAGTGTTATTCTAATGGGTTTCCCTTACATGTTACTTGGGTTTGTCTCTTGCAGCTTTCAATACACGTTCTTTGTCATGTATACTTAGTGTTTTAACCACGATATGTCATAGGGATTTTCTTTTCTGGACTTAGCTATTTGGTGTTGTGTGTGCTCCTTGTATTTGTATGGGTAGGTCTTTCTTTAGATTTAGGGAAATTTTCTTTCTTGGTGTTATTGATAAATATGGTGTTTGCTATTGATTTGGAATTCTTCTCTCTCACATCATATGCCTATAATTAGATTTGGTCATTTTCATAGTTTCCCACATTTCCTTTCTCTTTCTTTCCTCTATTTAATTTTTTTTTATATTCCTTGATAATTCAGTCTAGACATGCTTCCTAGTTTATCTTTGAGTTTTTCTACTCTATTTTCTTCTTGACTTATTCTATTTATAAAGTTTTCCTTTAAGTTTTCTAGTTATTTGACTTTTTTATTTCTACCTTCATTTCAGTTTTAGGTGTCTTCATTCTTTCTATCTCCTTATTAAATTCTATTCTCAAGTCTTGGATCATCATGTTCCTCAACTTTATGTTTGTGTTTTCTGGGCATCATTCAGGCAATTATTCTTCTTAAGCCCTTTCTCCTTAATTTCATTAAGCTTTTGTGTGTGTATGTGTGCCTTCTTTAAGCAACTTGAATTCTTCAACAATGTTTATAGCTATTCTTTAAAATTCTGTATTCTGGATTTATTGAGGTAATTATCATTGCCAAATATTTGTACAGAATTGATGGGTTTTAAAGAGAAGATACTGGTTTGATCTCATATTGTTTGTATCGTTACAATAAGATTTGCAGACTTACTTAGTTCTCAGTCTAATATTGTTAGATTAGGTTATGGCAGAAGAGAGAATATGTGGGCAGGTTGGTCCTAAAGTTTTGAAATTGTTTGGGTGGGATGAAATCAGGTAGACAAAGGAGACTGGGGCTGGTGTACATAATGTGTCTTCTGGTCGAAGGCTAAAATGTTGGGCTAGGTTTGGTTAGGTAGAAAGGTTGGAATTAATGTAGCAGAGACTTGGGTGTTCAGGGATATGTAGAGAAGGTCCTGACATAAGTCTAGAAATATGGAGCCATACAGGTAGTGGTCATCAGATAAATCTGGAGAATTGAATGTTAGACCTGGGCTAGATCTGGTAGGTTGGTATTGTTGAGTGAATGGGGAGAATCAGGGAGTCTCACCTGGGCAGACTCTGGAAAAATATTTGGGAGCTCTGTCTGGAAAGGTTTGATGTTGCACAGAAGGGAGCAGCTTAGACCCTGGAATGGATGTGGGAGAGCTGACTGGGTGGAGAGAGTAGATGTGGCATAGATAGGATCTGTAGGTGAAAGCAAGTTGGGTGAGTCTGGGATATGCTTTCAAGAAGGATGTGAGACATCTGAATGGTGGAGACTTATAGTATAATTTATCTCACACTTTGATAATTTATTCATTGATAGAGGTAGAAGACTAAAGTTCCCAGGTATCTTTGCATTTAAATATATTTGTTTCTTAGTGTTGCTGTTATTTATAGTTATTTCATATATCGGGGCAGTATAGTGTTGGTTGCAGATGTAATTATCACTGTTGCATGCTCTTGCTGAATTAATCCTTTAACATTATGGAGAGCATTTCTTTCCTTTCTGTATAGTTTTTATATTTACTTAAAGTTTATTTTAATTGGTATCTATGGTATATTGTTGCTTGCTTCTGATCTTGTGTTTTGAAATATCTTTTTATATCAACAGATTTTCATGATGAAAATTTACATGTATATTTATGAATGAGATGAACCTTTTGCATTACCTAGTCTTCAAAATTTCTTCAAGTATGTTACATATGTAGACATCCTATTAAAGAGTACACAATTTTTATATTGTTGATTTTATCATAGGAATCAAAACAAACCATTGTAGAACTTATTTGAAATTTATAAAACACATAAACAAATTGAGTTGAATTTTTTACATAATGAATTTAGTGTATTTGTTATTAAGGTTATTCTTGTCTTATCTACATGATATAGGCATAATTGTGATGCTGTTATATCACAGCTTTGTGTGTGAAGTCGTTATGTGAAATAAATCTTGATGTACCTCAGGTGAGGAAACAAATCCTGTATGATGGAAACTTTTTTCAAGATAGAGAAAGAGGTTAGTTAGAGCAGATTTTTTTAATGAAATTACCAAAGCATGAGCACATCTAAATCTTATAAGATTAAATAAAGAACGCTTTTGGAATTTTCAGTAACCAACATATTTTTCTTTTAATTATTTAAATACAATCATTATTCTTTTTCAGGCAGTAGTGTTGATTTTCAGAAATGGCTAAGATTATTTTTCTTGACATGTAAATAATGCAATGAGTGATAAGCCAACATCAACTTAAATAAAAAGTAACTAATGAATATTTAGTATTGAGTTATGTAAACACACTGTCTGCAAAATGAGATTCAGAACTTTAAGCTCAGATTGGATTAAAGAATACTCATAAATATATTTTAGCCCTATTGCATCCTTCATTTGAAAGTATTTTTTTTCTACTTAGAGGGAAAGATTTTAGATCATAAACAGCTCTGCAGAGTTTATCTTTCTTGTTGAACTCCTTCAGAGTCATGTTAGTAAACCCACCACTCTATAGTATGTGAAATATATGTATATGCATATGTGTATGTATGTATGTATGTTTGTAGAACCCCATAAAAGTTTATTGTCATTTTCACATAGCTTTGCCATGTTTAAGATGAGATGATTTCCATTAAGAAATAATACTCTGTACTGAACTAATAGGGCAGTTAAAAATGTATGTAATGAAAGAACTCAGAATTTATGACTTGTCAATTAGGAGCTGCTTGTTTGTACATTACATATTACTGTGACTTCATTTTTTTCCTGTGAATCAGGAAAACAAGTTATCTTCTTCATGGAAAATAATACCTGGCTTTAATTCTGATTTACAGGAATAAATCCAATTATTTTTCTTCAAAATACTATTTTGATATGGATGTTTGACTAGATGTTTATATAGTAAAATGATGTATTTTGACAAAACTATTTTTTCTAAGTTTTGCTCTAGATTTGTTATACTACGTGTATATGTATTCATGTGTGTGAGCATGAAAAGTAGTAGTAGAAAACAAAGAAGACATGGAGACAAAGTGAGCAGGTATGGAGGAAGAGGAAGAAGAGAATGCAGATAGATAGAAAGATAGATGATAGATAGAGAGATGATAAAGAGAAAGAGAGAGAGAGAGAGAGAGAGAGAGAGAGAGAGAGAGAGAGAGAAATAGAGACAGAGTCACACAGAGATCCTTTCATTTTGGAGGTTACAAAAAAATCAAATTGACCTTTTAAAAACCATCTAATTGCAATGCACTCAGGTACTTTCCGTGCTCAAACTGGCAGTCAAATATCACAAGAAAGGTTATTCTTGTTATTTCAAAACCTACACAAACCAAGAAGTGGTGCATTTTCTTGGAGAGATCCCAATTAAGCTCATCATGGCCTTCTGTTTAATTAATTAATTACTTAATGTTTGTCAAGTGTTTTGAAGATGCTAAATGGAATATATGTGTTAATTACCATTATTTATGAAAAGCAAATAAGATATTAATTCTTTTCATTTTCAAGCAGGTATAAATTCAAGAAACAGATGGGTTTTTTTTGAAGCTTAAGATACACAACACAAAGAGCATTTTGCATAAATTCAAGGGTGGGCTGGGACTAGACCATACATCTTTCTCAATCTTTTTACCTAGTATATATGTACTCTTAATTGATCAATGACAAGATACCTCTATAGAATAGAACAAAGGGTATGCTATGTCTGCTAGTGTTTTACAGAATTCCTTGCATTATTAAAAAATAAATTTATAGACTTGTATGAGAACCTTGAAATTCTGCATGAATTTTGAAGAAGGGTTTAAGGCTGGTAGAAATCGAGAATTGTTTTCCCATGACACTTCTGGCTGAATATTCTTAATAAAATAGCTGCTTTTCCATACCTTCCACTTTCACACTATTAAAGATGAAAAGCAAGTTCAGTCTGTTCGAGGTCAATTAGATTCTGGATCTCGCTGACATACAGTGCTCATGAATACAGAATCAAAGGACTTGCTTGTGACTTGCAAAACACTCGTGGACAAGTGGAGAAAATGAAGGGCAATACTGACATCTAACAACTCCTAGGGTTTTCCCCAGATCATGTCCTCCATTTATCACCAGAGATTTCAGACCCAAGAGACACCTGAATATGCCAGAAAAGCAATTTCTGAGACTTTGAAACATGTAATCTTTGTTATCAAACCTGGTGTAACTGCAAATCACGTTTTAAATATAAAATTGCAGTAGGTTTCACCACCTGTAAATCTTTTCTTGTCATTTTATGTTTCTGGTGTTAAATTTTGCTGTGTTAATGTCATCTTTACTTGGTAATATTTACAGCACCTAAATCAATGTTGAGGACAGACAGAATATTGAAGGATCAACTCTACTTACCCCAAATGCACTTTAATATTTTGACTGCCAGACCAGAGTTCAAGAAATAACCGCAGTAGAATGATAATGAGAAGTTTAACAGTTTTATGATGGCTGAAGCTGACTTTATGAAAGTTGATAAATTTCATCTTGTAGGTTTCAATTTCTCATTCCCTACCCAGAGATGGAGAATACATTGATACTGCATTTCAAATTGGCTAGATCAGAAGGAACAGCAGCTAAAATCCATTACAACCCAATTACACCCATCAGCTGAAGCTGTGTGCATTCACTCGTGAACATCAGCATTTAACCCATAAAGAGGAACTAATGAGAAATTTGAAAATGGAATCCACGCATCAGTAAGTTTGGAGAGATTTTCCTTGGATTAATGATCTGTCAGAGAATCTTCAGCATACTGGAAAGCCATTCTCTTTCAGTTTGTTTACTGACCATGAGAGGAAGGTTTTTTTTCCCCTTCTGTCTACTCATCAAATATCTGCAACACTTCACTCTTCATAGTCATTGAAAATATGTGGCGTGCGCATGAACATTGGAATTAAGGTATGTGTTGGTGGACACTGCCTGTTATTAAGTGGGAGAAATTATATTATCAGTATTTGATTACTACCTGGAGTCTAGAAGCAAGTTCCCTGAACAAATTCTTTCACTTCTATTGATACTCAGACAGCGACATAATTTTTATTTGAAACCTGGAAGTGTGTCTGTGGTTGCCCATCTTCAATGGACAGCAATTCAATGAGGCAGAAATGTAAGAATGAGAGGCTTTTATCTGTGATTGCATAGGTAGAAATAAATATTCTCCTCGATGAGTGGAATTGCTTCAGAATAAACAAGGCATACTCTGTAAACACTTACAATGCAATAGTCCTGTATGTATAATTTCTGAGTTAAACATTTAGCTTGTGACACCTTACTGCCTGTAAAGGTTGAACGTGGGGTAGGACTTCTTTTCATTAATAAAGATAGTTTATGTCACTCTGTCTGAGGTCTGGGAACTACCAGCTATTTGATGAAGCATATGTATATGTGGAATGATTAGGATCTGTCTTGCTATGACTAACAGGATGTGAGGTGCTGTGCCATGCTTTGCATACAAGGTAAATGCATAGATTCTATTTGCAAACTGCACCAGGCAGGATTTTTCTGCCGTTTTCTGTAGTTGCTGGAGTGCTCATCCATGTAGCTGTGAGTGTAGTAAAGTTCCTTCTGATATTGATGCTTTTAACAGAAGTTAAAATGTTATGGAGTTAATGTTCTTAATTCTTTTACTTATTAAAATATCAGTTCAGTTTTTTTCTACTTGGAAATGTAACTAGGAAAGAGTGTGCAAAAGACTTTGAATTTTAGATTTCTATGTGTGAGAAGCCATCAGGAGGGTTTCAAAGAAAGGAATGCATTCTAGAAGACTACATATAGGAGACATAAAGTCTGGTTTGGGGTGAGATAGTCATGGGGGATGCAAAGATGACAATGATCTTTGTTGTATCTTGAATATTGGACATAATGGTAATGTTAGGAGATGAGACACTTAGAGGTGTGTTCTGGGAGTAGGTTGGAAGTAACCTGTTGGTTGAAATACCAGGGTTTTATCTATAATCAGTACTTTAACTTTTTTATTAAAAGTTTTCATTAGATTATAGATTTTAATTTATACATCAAAAAGAAACAGAAGAGACATGTTAGAAGACTAGCTTTCATCACATACTTTCAAAGGTGGACATTTTATTTGTTTATTATTCAATGTCGAAACATTTTGTTTCATGTTTTCTTAGCTATGAACTGTTCTGAAAAAGCAGTGTAATAAGGAAGGGGTTTATTCTGGCTCACTGTTAGAGTTTATATTTTACTGTACTGAGAACATCATAGTGTTAGGAGTTTGAAGCATTTGATGACATGACATAGGATCTGTAGTCTGTGACTGTGATGAATGTTGGTGCTCAGACAGCTTTTTATTCACTGTGAAGGCCAAGCTCAGTGAATGGTTCTACCCTCCTCTAGAGTAGATCTTTCACCTCAGTTAACCTAATCAAGATAAACTCTCACAGGCATCGCCAGAGGCTAACATAATCAAGAAAATCCTCACAAGTGTGCCTTGAGGCTTGTCTCTTAGATCATTCCAGATTTCATAAACGAATATGTACAGCTATCAGAATGTGGAACTCTTCTATCATGTAAGGATCCAGTGCTGCCAGCCTGCTAATAAATAGCTGGAGAGAAATGTGGAAGCCTACTCTTTGAGTTCCTCTACCAGGCCTTATATATCAGATAATCACCAAATAGTTCCTCTGTATGTATTAACAGCCACAGTAGATAATTCTGTGTTTTGGGTTTTGTTTCAACCTTCAACCTAATATGTAAAACTCAAGGTCAGAATCAAAGTCTATTGAGTTCACTGCGTTTTGTTTCTTATTCTGTTTTATTTTGTTATGTTTCCCCTCACTACGGTTATGCTTAATGCTTGGAGAATACTTTTATCAGTTTTGTTTATGTGACTTATCTTTGTCTTTTTCAGAGAAGATCCATTTATAACAAATTCTTGTAGTGTTTATTTGAGGAAATCTTGATTTCCCTTCTTTCCTGAAAGCTTTTGATAAGTCAAAAAGATCATGAATGTCTTTCTTTCCTGAAAGCTTTTGATAGGTCAAAAAGATCATGAATGTCTTTCTTTCTGTGTTTGAAAGACATGCCATTTCTTGCTGCTCTTACTTCATTTGAGAAATCTCCTGTTACCAAACTCCCTTTCCCCTTCACATAGTGGATCATTTGTCTCATGTTACTTCCAAGAACCTTTCTCTGTTTTTACTTTTCCAGAGTTTTTGGTACACATTAGTATGCATTCCTTTATGTTTCCCCTATGTGTGTTTGCTAAATTTTCTAATGTATGGGAAGATGTCTTTTAGAAAATACTAGAAGCTGTGAACATCATGCCTTGCCCCATCCTTTACCTCCTCTCGTATTGAGGTGACAGTAACACATTAACAATCACCTATTGAAACAACATTCATTTTTATATTTCTACACTTTCCCAAGTATCTTTCTATTTTTTCTAACCATTTGTCCTTCTATTGTTCAAACTGAGTAATTTTTACACTGTTTTCAAAGTTACTGATTCTTTGCTCTCTCTGTTCTCTTCATTCTGGTATGGAGTGTTTGTATTGCTGACTTGAAATTTTAATTATTATAGTTAAATTTTTTATTTGGTTCTATTTAAACCTTTATCTAGTGAGATGTGTTAATTTGATTTCACTTGTTCTAAGCATGTTTGTTGCCAATTTATTTGGGGAATGTTTTTATGAGGGCTGCTTTAGAATCTTTCTTAGAAAATTACAACTCTTGTATCATAGTGGTGTTGTGTTTTCCAAATGAGGTGGAGATACTTAGAAGAACTGGTAATTTTGCTATATTACATTTTGACATTTTGAATAACATAAGATCCTGGATGTTATGTAAATTTTCTGTGTCAGTAGAGCTTCTATAATGACACATTGATGAAGCCAGGGAGGGGCTACTTTGTTCCAAACAGCAAGAACAAAATTCTAAATACCAGACCATGTTGCAAATATTTGATTACACTCTGAACCCTGAGATTGCTGGGTTTATTGAAAAAATTTAATGAAAAAAGCTGTGGTGTGGCTCAGCTCTTAGCACATACCTTTAATCTCAAACAATGAAGGTAAAGTTAGTTTGTAGAAGGAAGTGCCCATGTTTGAAAGTGATGGGTAATTGAGTGGCAGATAAAGTGATGAATCAGAGAAAGATTTGACAGAATAGGATATGCCCAACTCTCATGAGAAGAGGGAGGAAAAAGAAACTACTTCAGGCGCAGTGCAGAGAAGCAAAAGAGGCAGTTTTGCTGGGACCATGATAGAGATAAAGGTTGCAGAGAGACAACAAGCTAGACAAAGGTGAATACAGAATAAGCCAGAGAATGAGAAGGAGTCAGAACATTAGAACAGATTGCCAGAGTTAGTTAGAAACCAAGCAGCTCAAAAAGTCATAGGCCAAGAGAGAAGCCATACTAGCATGGAGAAGAGTTTGAACCAGGACAGCTGAGTTGAATGAGCCAATAAGAATTCGGCTTGAGCTCAGAGATGTAGGAAGGGCTGATCTTATTCAGAAGTAAGTCTCAGACTCTGAATACATTCTGGGTCTAGGTATGAATGTATAGTGGCCAAAAGCTTCTAGGACTAAGCCTAGGTTAGGAGACAAAGGAAGTAAGCCTCTGAGACAATTATTACAGGCAAATAAAAGCTACTATTATAAGACTGCATTTCACCAGCACTCAGGAGTTGCAGGGGTTGATCTAATTGTTGAGATCTAATTGTTGCTGAGTAGAGGAAATATTTCAGAATCCCTGGATAGAAAAAGGAAAGGTGCCTTTTACTACTCTCCCCATGTAGGACTCACTGACAGTGGAAGTTTCAGAAAAGCCTTTTTTTACCTCTGGATAATGATTAACATTATATTTTTGTATATTAGCTCCTCTGATGCCATCCTAATGAGGGGTGGAAGCTACCATGTTACTACCGCCATTTTAATCAGCTTGTTAGAATCGTAATAGCTTATTTCTCAAAGGAGATTTGACTCCAGAGGTGTCAGTTCATGAAAAATCGGTCTTTTGGTGACAAATTTTGCCAAGTGGTTCTTAAGCCTTTAGAATTGGTTTGTGGGTAGATTGCAGAAAACTTTTTAAAAAGTCTGGCCTAGAAAAACCCTCGAGGAAGGTAGTTAGAGCTAAGTTGCCCATTGTGGTGGAGGCTTAGAAGACTGAAGAGAAAAACACGGACACCAGAGGCCTAAGAATATGTGTGAAGTAAATATAAATTTAAGGACATAATTTGATTGGCAGAGAATATTTTAAGACTAGATAGCGTTCAGGTTCAGGCCATGAATACAACTCAGTTTTATCTTCCAGGTCATGGTGAGAAAGAGCAAAATGTAGTGCAGAAAGATGAAGACTGTGACATTTTGTGAACAGCCCTGGAGTTTAGGACAATGACAGTATGTTATGACAACAGTCAGTAATTGTTAAGGACATCTTCATAATTAACAAACCTAGTAATAAATGGTATTCTAATAGAAAGATCACACTCAATGAAGGCCCCTGTTAAAGTGACTTTCATTTGCCTCTTGTAATTGTCATATCAGAGGCTTACTGCTGAATTTGCTCACACTTTCGAGTTCTTTCTAGTTTACACTGGCTGACTGGTTCAGCGCAAGTGTTCTAACTCAAACTCCTCTCCAAGATGACTGATTCAATTTGGCTTCTCTCAGCTTCTCAATGAATTACTCTGCTTACCTTAAACTAATTTTGCTAATTTGTTCTATTCTTCTGGCTCCTTCTTATTCTCTGGCTTCACCTGTCTCTGCTGACCTGCACTGAACTGCAGCAAATTCAACTTCACTGCATTGCATTCACTGTACTGACTCCCAGTGGACTCCCCACCTCTCTCCCTAGGCTGCTCTTAAATAGGTTTTTTCCCCCTGTGCTGTTCTCATGATAGATGGGCATATCCTATCTCAGATTCATTCTATCAAATCTTTTGTCACTTTGTATGCTCTTCAATTATATGTCACTTTCAAACAAGGTTTCTTTTGTCTACAAACCAACTTTACTTTTAGGGATTAAAGGTGTGTACTAAGGGCGTGTCTGTATCCAGCCAGAGACATTAAAGGTGTGCATTTTATTAGGTCACAGAGATCTAGAAGGTCTTTGGCTATGATCGATTGCCAGAGCAGCCATGTTGCTGGATGAAAATTCCTCTATAGATCCCATCTTGGGAAAATGCAAATTTATTTGCTAGAAAGTGTAAACTGAGAATGCTATTGAAGGCATTTCCTGCTTAAATCAACTACCCAGGAATATGTTTCTTCAATCCCCATATGAAGGCCAAGGCAACTGTGGTCCAAGGGATCAGGGGCCAGTCTGAGCCAGCAGTAGCACCTGGTGGAGGATTCACATGGCACTGGTTCTGCAGGCATAAAAGATGTGAAATTGAGGGGTATTTGGAACTTGAGGGAAAAGGAAAGAGGACCCCCCATTTCCCCTACTTTACAGAACCTCTGCAATAGCATGCACCTTTTCAGAAATCCGTACACATATGGAGCATTAGCTAAAGTTTTTGAAACATACTTATCTTTGCTATTTAAAAAGAGTCTGGGAAGGAGAATGAGAATGGGAGACTTATGCCAACTGCTAATAATTGGCACAGACACCAAGGATGTCATTTATTCGTGTCTCAAAAATTGTTCTCTTATTCCATGTAATAAAATTGTATAGCCTTTCTCCAATTAAATGCTTCTATTGTCAGTTCCTTTACTTCAGCCTTCAGAGAGTAGGGGATAAAGCCTTTCCTTTTTCTCCAATATAAAGTTTTGCCATTCTCCTCACATTAAAAGCAAAATTATTATCTTCAGCTTTTAATTTGAATTACGCTTGTTAAAGTGAGGTTGGTTGTTTTTTATATTTACCTCACTATGTTCGTATGCTGTTCTTGAAATTGCGATTTTATTATTATTCAACATTAGGATGTTAGGGCTTTAGCTTCCAATTTCTTTTTTATTAACAAATTTTATTCTAAGAGGTATACAATACATTTTAATTACCCCCACACCCTTTCTTCTTTCTCTCCCACTCCTCCCAGAGAGTTATTGTGTTTATTCTCTAAGTCAATTTTGAGAAAATGGAGACCTAAAAATATTTTACTGTGTGTATGTGTATATGTATGTGGTGTGTGTGTGTGTGTGTGTGTGTGTGTGCGTGTGTGTTGTATGCATGTATACTTATGTATTGTTTGGGAGATATTCACTCCTGTGAAGACACATGTAGAAACTAAAGATTTGCATTAAGATGGTGTCCTTTATCACTTTCAGTCCTGTATATGTTTTCTGAAAGTGTCTTTTCACTGAACCTGAAGCCCATTAATTTGGTTAGACTGGCTCTGGATTTTATGTCAGTTATCCCTATGTAATTCTCATGCTTAAGCAACAACTGAGCTATAGCAGCAGATTCTTCTCAGCAACTCTGAACTTTCTTTTGTCTTTTCTCCAAGTCTTCCTTTTTGTTTTATTCCTCCAATTTTCCAGAAACTACAGTTTTTCTTACTTGTCCTATTGTCATAAATAACATCCACAATACAGTATTGAATAAAATAGGAGTAATGAGTACATGTTTCCTTTGTTACCCATCTTAGTGAATTTGTTGGCTGCTTTTATGTCAACTTCATGCAAGCCAGAATTATTTGGAAGCTGGAATTTTCAATTAAGAATATACCCCTGTGGGCAAATCTATTATGTTGCATTTTTTCTAATTGATGATCAGTGTGGGAGATACCAGCTTACTGTAGACTGAGCTACTCCTGGTTGGTGGTCCTGGGATCTATAATAAAGCAGGTTGAGCAATCTACCAGGATCAGTGTAGTAAGCAGCACTTCTCCAAGGCCTCTGCATCAGTGCTTGACTCCAGGTTCTTCCCTTTGATAATGAATTATTGATATGGAAGTATAAATGAAATAAACTCTTTTCTCCTCAAGTTGCTTTTGGTCATAGTGTTTAATCACAGCAATAGAAACCCTAAACAATAGAGTGATTAATTACTTAACTGTGGATACTTAATACAAATTACTGATATGTAGGATTTTTATCTTGTCCTTGTTTTAAAAAAAAATTGAAATTTTACAAATATATCTTTTACAGTTTACTGTCTCTCTTGGAATTATTTAGGAATTAAAAAATGTGTCAGGTTATTTTAATTAAAATAACTTAAAATATTTTCTTAATATTCATATACGCATATGCGTTTGGAACAAATCTAATTTCAATACCTTCCCTTCCAAATTCTCCCCTATCCCTCCACTAATTTATTCCCTTTCCAACTTCATGTGTGTACTCTCTTGGCCCCTATTTAACTTTATGTACTGCCTATACATTTATTGGTGTGGGGCCATCTACTGCAGCAAAGAGTGAGACTTTGAGTTCCTTTGCCATCTATGCTAAGAATGTAGCTGGCTTGATCTTGTGCATATTCCCCTGGCCACTATGAGTACATATATTCAACTATATCACTGCAGCCATTTACTCCACATGGCTCTACTATCTTTCAGTTGGTTCTTGTGTGATGATACGTAAGCATTGCTGATAAGACATATGATACTTAACATTTAGAAGTAACCACTCCCCCAGTCTTTTATTCTTTGTACATGGACTGTGAGTCTCACCCCACCTGCAGACCTATTGACAGCTGATGGCTGTTGGGGGAAGGGAGGGTGAGTTTTGCTCCAGAATGTGCCCTGAAATGCAAATGTGCCCTGAAACGCTACCATGCTGCATTAACCACCATCTACTGCAAAAAGAAGCTTCCTTGCTGAAGGTTGAAGTGTGTACTAACATGTGGGTAAAAAGATAAGAGCATTTGTGGTTTTGATTGTGAGCCTAGCCTTTAATGGCTGAGCCATTTTACGTGTGTATGCTTGTACAAATATGCATGAAACAACAATTAATAAACAGAAGTGGTCATTAGTTTAAAAGAGAGCAAGGAGGGATATATGGAAGGGTTCATAGCTCAGAAAGAAGGAGGAAACAGGTATAATTATATTACAATCTCAAATATAACAGAAAAAAAGATAAGATTTTTTTCTCTATCTTTTTAACAGAATACACTACTAGGTTCTCTGCGACAGCCTCTGACCTAGCCAGTAACAGATGTTAGCTCAGTTAACAGTGCCAGGTATGGGTTCTACTTGAGCTAGGGGTTTTAAATCCAATCAAAAAGTGGGCAGTTACTCCCATAGTATTTCTCTCACTGTTAAATCAGTGGATATATCTTGCCAGGCAAATCATTGTTGTAGCTCACAGAGTTCATACTAGTGTAATACCATTGATAATTATTAATCTTCCAGTAGCATGCATAGAATCTTCAAGCATCATGAAACCTAAATAGTAAAGGAAAGCAGATAAAGAGCTTCTAGCTTGGTAGCAGAATACTTTTTTCATATTCTGTAACTCAGGCATTTGATATCTTCAGCCACATGGCCTTATTTTTTATAATTTTTATAATCTGGAGGGTAACAAAGGACTTTGGGAATAGACTGTAATGTTGCAGAGGTCTACGGGACCTCGCTTGAAAAGAGGTGAAACATACTTGCCATTGGGTTTTTTATTTGATAGCCTATGGTGTGTGGGGAAGGTACCATTCTCTAGTTATATTGTAACTTCATTTAAACTCTATATGTGTGTGCATGCATGTGAATATGTGTGTGCACCTGCTGTGTGTAAGCGTATGTGTGTGTATGTGTGCGTGTGTGTGTGTGTGTGTGTTTGATCTTTTTAGGAAGCTTCTACATTAGATTTCCCTAGGAAATTTCATAGTTCTTTAATGTTAGTTATGCTTTTCCATACTTCTTTTTATGAGGCCAATATTTTAATACATGTTCAAATGCGGGACTTACTACAGTACATAGTGCAAAAATATTTTAAGGTTGTATTTTTATAATGGAATGCATTTTTCTTAATATAATAAGTACTTTTGAATACCACTTATTTTTAAAATTAATTTTAATGTGGCATTGATATTGCATATTTTGTTTCAGTCTGCAATATCTTCCCAATTTATTTTTAATTGAATGGTTATTATAAACATTATATTTTTATTTAATATGAAAGTATTTCTTTTAAATGTGCTTTCTAGTTCTAATCCTGCCATGAATTTTCTTTTGTTTGTTTTGGTGGTGGATAAATGCATAAAATATATTAAGCACTGAAAGTGTAATTTAAATTTTAAGCTTTATGGCTTCCATTTTTAATGCTCATTCTAACTGTATATAAGATCATTAGCTCATATAGTCTTTGGGTCTGGTTAATTTGGTTATGTGATATTTTATTTATTTATAAGAGTTTCCTTATACAATGTGCTTTGGGTTTAATGTTAAATTTATGCACACAGTAAATATGCATGACATAATACAAATGAAATAATGAAATTGGCACTGAAGAGAGAAAACACAGTATTTTTCCAAAATAAATGGGACATGTAAAAATAGAACAAGAATTTATGCCTTATGAAAAATAGTGACAGGATATAATTCATTAAAATCAGAAGTTTAAATATTTATACAGGTAAGCCTTAAAAAACTCCTATAGGTAAGTTATGAAATGAGAATTATGTCTACATTGAAATTAGCATCTATTTTGGCAACAGAATACATTTAAGGCAACATATTATAAGCAATATCTCAAAAAAAGTATTACTAGCCTAAGAATTATAGTCTAAGTATATGTATTTTGAATAAAAATTTAGATTATGAAATTATTCTTAAAAACTTAAGAGATATTCTATAAAACACACACACACACACACACACACACACACACACACACACACCAAACAACTAAGAGAATGAAAATAATCAATATAAAATCAGAAAACTTAGGCTAGGGGATGCAATCCAGTGATTGAATACATGCTTAGCATGTGACAGTCTCTGAGTTTGATCTTTCATACCGGAGGAGTGGGGAAAAGAAAGACTGTCTAAATAGAAAATATAAATAAGTCAGAAATGATCTGCAAAAGTGCAGAAAGACTAATAATGGTTACAAAATGGACACACTTGGGGCAAATTTCACCAATTAGGAAGACAAAAACAATACGAATATAAAACATATACCCTAGTAAGTGTGGAAACCAAATTTAGGATAGTTTATGATAAGCATTGAACAAATTAGTAAGAATAATTTTCCAGTGGCACAAATGAATCTGAGGAAAAAAGAAAATGCTGAGAAAATGAAGGAAGTACTTTAAACCTCCCAGTCATACTAACAGAGGGTAGGACTCAAGTCATTCTGTAAGTAAGACCAACTGCACTTTTACAAAGATAATTTCTCTATTACAGAGCATTTCTTTCTTGAAATAAAGAAAAGAAAACCCTTTCTAAAGCATTGTATGAGTCCAAGATAACTCTAGTAGCAAAAATTAAACAAAGATGGCAGATAAGAGAACATTCATAAACAAAGGCTGTAATCCTAATGGAACTATTTGCAAATTAATTTAAAAATATGTTAGCAAACTAATATATTATGTCCAAAAGGCATAAACTGAGGATGCAAAAGCATTTTCCATTATGAAACATGTGAATTAATTTAATTGGACAGCAACAAATTAGAAGAAAAGTGAACAGACATCTAAGCAATTCAATATGGGTGAATAAGTCATTTGATTCATTACAGTATTTTTCAATGTCTCAGAAAAATCTCTTACTAAGAGATTAGAATCTCTTACTAAGCTGAATATTGAACTTGGCTTAACTATTATACTTTGGCTTACCAATCCTCCATAATCACTAAGAAAACTTTATAAACAATCATAAAATATTTTAAATTGGGATGTAAGTTAATTATGTTTCCTCTTTCAAAAGGTCCCCACCATTGGGAATTGTGGTAAAGGAGCATGCCAGTTGTGATGTATTGAAGGAATGTGGTATAGCAAGAATATGCTTGGTTATGAGTGACAGGACCCTGGATGTAGAGGAAGGCAAAGGCAATGATGAAATCAGTATGTTGGAGGTTGTAGGGAAGGACCCTGAGGCATGCACACTGGTAGTGGTGGGTGTTGAGTAAGTCACATGTCCTGCCTTAGAGTGTCTGTGAATTCCTGGACTGTAGCTGTGTGAAGCTGCCATGGGTTTCTGACCTCTAGAACTGTAATATTTATGCTCTCTGGATTTTTATTAAAGTGGCACATATGAAAATTAATTCCTAAATGATCTATATATATGTTTGAAATAAGAAAAGGATTAGCTTTTGTGTTAGCATTGTTAGAGATACCAGACTGTGTTCCCAAAGTACTTATACTTGCAAACACATATGACGAGATAAACTGAATACCAATTTTTAAGAAAGCCCCAAAAACAAATAAACAAAAGCAACAACAACAACAACAACAAACAACCAAAAGCAGTGAAAAAACTGTCATCCAGGAAATAGCCAGATTTTTTGTTTTTAAAAAATCAATATTGAAAAATCAATAGCTTTCTTATACACAAGCAATGACCGTTTAAAGTGTAGTAGAAAAATGGGATTCATTTAGAATGGACAGAAAGCTCATTAAATACTTATGATTAGGTACAACAAGCAACTTGTAAACCTATTAAAAGAAAACTATAGAAGTTTATTGAAGGTCATAAAGCAAGCTCTAGAATGAAGAGGAAGTTGTACTATGCCCTTGGTAAAGAAAAACTCAATATTTGAAAGAAATCTCAAATCATGCCACAAATTAAAATTAATTTGAAGATTGAAATGTCAGCGTAACTTGTGTGAACTTATGTGGTGATTTTGTAAATCTATCACAAAAGATAATATGTAAATTAAAGTTAGAAAATACTAGAAAAGATGACCAAAGATCCAACTTCCCCAAATACCACAGCATACAGAATTTCAGCTATTTAAATTATATGGTTATTACTGGAAACAATAGAAAGTTAAAAGAACATAATATACTATCCAAATGTCTGCTTTTATGTGGATTCAACACGTCAAATATCGTTTGGCTAATCACAATGATATGCTTGCTCTTCTTTATCCTCTCTGAAATTTTTACTTTGTTCTCTGTAACATAACTACGAAGAGCCTAACTTCAGGTGGACTAAACTGCTGAGTAGAGAACAAGTTCTGAACTGCTGAGAATAAATTACAGGGAGTCACTAAAAATCTAAGGATTGACATTTCTTTGAAGAATAGTATCATCTGCAACAAGACAGAGATACAACCCATAAACCTGACTGCGTGTAATTATAAATTATATTTTGTTTAACAGAAGGAAAATATTTGTACCATCTATGAAAACATATAGCATTGATCATTAAATACTTTAGAGAGCCTACAAAACAAAACTCGAAAGACCAAACTGCAGCATATAGAGAAATGCACAAGGGATGCAAAACAAAACAAAACAACAACAACAAATCCTACCAACACCCAAATGGTGAGTCAACACCACAAATGTTCCCAGGAGGCTGGCAACACACTAAATCACGTGGAATAATCAAGAGTTGGGCAGATGTTCTCATCATGGTTCTCTGTGGAACATTCCTCTAAAATTGATCAGTTTAACCTGACAAATGTTTAACTACATCATAGTTTGTGCGGTCAGGAGTCTGTGAGGTGCTTGGCTGAATGTTTGTGACTAAGAGTGTCTCCCTAGGTAGTTCAGCTGATAACCCAGGTTGAAGGTATTGCTGGATACAGCTTCAGCATTGATCAAAAGGACACCCTCTGAGCCAGCTCAGTGGGTATCATCAGACTTCAGTGCCCTGCATGTGCCTAACTGGGATCATTAATCCTTATTATAGGTACATGATGTCTCCATGGTATCTGGAGTCCCCAGCATAGGAAGAAGACAGAGAGAGCCCAGGCAGGATCTGCTTTATGCTATCCTGCCAATGGGACATTCTTTCTGTTAAAATTAAGTTCAGCTCACACTCAAGTAGTTTTTCATTTGCTTGTTTTCAAGAATTGTAAACTTTAAGATCTTCTATCTTATCACATTTTGAAGTATACCATGATATATTAACTCTAAATCATATGCTGCATACCAAATACTCAAATTTCATCTATCCTTAATGACAGAAACTCTGCATTTAACAATGAACACGTGCCCTTTCCCTAATCTCCCAGCTTATGGCAACTACCATTTAATTAAATTTATTTATTTATTTGGCTATCTTAAAGAGTTTATTTATTGAAATTGAATCAAACAATATTTGTTCTTCTGTAACCAAGAAAGCTACATCATTGACAAGAAATAAACTATAAATAATGCCTCGATTCAGTAGGATCCCATTATGGGAAATAAACAAAATGAATAAAAGAATAATTGTCTAGCTAAAAGTAGGAGAAGCAAATTAGTGTGTATATACATAAAAAGAATATTTTACCTTTAAAACTCATAAGTTGCTTGAAATAATTTTGAAAATGAAAGTAAAGTTAAAAATTAATATTCTAAATTGAGGAAGTTTCATAAGAATAAGTAGTATTTAAAAAAAGATATTTCTGATGGTCCTTCATTTTTATTGAGTCCTAAGAAATTTTCCATGCTTCGAATAAGCATTACTTAGATATAGATGTTTTTCTATTACTTATGAGGTATCAGTTACAAATCATAGGATCTGATATGAGAACTCCTGCTGATAGTAAGCCTGAATTCAAGTACTGGAAAAAATATGTACTAAGACAGTTGTAGATAAACCAGGACAAGTCATGTTTTTCTGACAATCTCTGTAGCTTGATAAATGGATGGAGCATTAAACATAGAAGGGCAATTGAAATTTCTTTTTGATTAAAAACTATAATAATAAATAAAGATGGCAGCCAAGCTAAAGTTTGTAATATGTCACTGGTTCCATCTCCTGCCTCATGCCTTATGACATTTATTATTTGGGTTTTTCCTTTGTTGTAATATAACATTTTAGAACAAATAGTGTTCAGATTAAATGTTCAAGTGTAAACATAAAAACTCCATGAATCACAGGGTGTGCACTTTGATGCATTTTCACACAGTAGCTACATCCTGTAATTTTCAATCAGAAATGAAATATCACCAGCATCCAGGAAACTTATTTATGTACTTAAGTAGGCACCCCTTTCTAGAAAATACTAACAAGGGTAAAGTATAAAACTCAGAAAGGAGACTTCACCATTCTTAGAAGAAAGGCCACCTCTGTTGGTAAATGTTGATGTTTTCAGGATTATGATAGAAGTGCAGGGTAATGCTTTCTCTTAGTAAGGACAATCCTGTTCTGTTTGCATGCGTTCATTTTTCTGTGAAACAGGTTAAGGATCCTGAGGGACCTCAGTGGTAGAAGGCCCCTTCCCCCTACATTGATTATTCCCTTCATTCACATGTTTTTCAGTACCTCAGAGAACAGGTACTTCCTCTTGTTTTTGTGTTTTTAAGGCTTGTCCAGAGTCCACTCTACACTCAGTTCTAAACATGCCTTTCCATAATGTCTTGATGGTCTCCTCTGAATTTAGAGGGTAAAGTATTACCTCTCTGTTGTGGCAAGGTTTTGGCTGCTCCACTTTGTGCTCCCAGCTGGTCATGTCCATGCACCTGCCCAGCCCAGGCACACAAACACACACACACACACACACACACACACACACACACACACACACACACCAGTCAATTTTAAAATTCCTTGGCTAACTCAAATGCTGGGCACTCCTAGATCTTCCTCTGTTACTCCAGGCCCAATCAGAGAAGTGGCCAGTGGCCACTTACTCAAAGTCTCACATTGTTGAATGGCTTTATCTCCTGCTATGACTGTGTCTATTTCTTCTTTTCCCAGTCCCTGCAATTCTCCCTGCATCCTACCCGCATAACTCTAAGTGTCCAACCCTGTGCCCAGCCATTGGCCTCTTGCATCTTTATTGATAGATCAAAAACCAATTGGAGAAAAGGACCTTCAGCATCTGGACATGCAAATTCAAAGCATTGGTACCAATCTCCAACATCTCTCTTCTCACTTTCTTGCTGGACAGAGGAAACTACATTCTCAGTTGAGTTCCCTCTGTATGTCCATCTTAGGAAGATCTTTAATTTCAATAGCTTTTTATATTTCAGGCTCATGAGATAATACCTAAAATTATCCTGTAAGCTTCACCAGCTCAGGACCCAGGTAACTTCCTGGAATGTTGGAAATTATAGTTCTTGGAAAGTAACAAAGCCTCCTGCAAAAATAAAGTGGCCTATAGGTTTGTGTCCTTATAAGCCCAGGTAACACATGGCTCAGTGCTATTCTCAGCTGGGAAATTCTTGGGTATGATTATGGTTAAAGTAATCTTTTGGTCAGTATTTAATATTTAATAAATCTTGTTTTAAAATTGGACCAAAATGGTGGAGTTAGTAGATGTCAGAATTAACAATGAATGGCTTTATTAATTCTGTAAATCTACTTGAGATTCTGCCATGACACTACAGATCTTTCACAGTGTACTTAATTATTATTTGTTATTCTTTTTGCAGGGTGTGGTCATTAATGTAGAGACTAACTGTGTGTTCAGTTATGGATGGGTCATCTCTATTGATGACTCACCATCCAAACTCAGAAAATCTCACAGGAGTGTGAAAGAATGTAAGAGCTAGTGGATGAGTGAAGAACTGTAAAATGTTAACTTTTGAACATGGCAGGACTGTTGTACCCATCCAACTCACAGCAAGTATTTAGCTGCACAAGACCAACATAAAGTCAAGATAGTAAAAAACAAGAATCCAATATGGCTTCACCCTTGCCTGAGGAGCTATTGGCAGTAGGGGCTGCCAAGAGAGTGAGAGTTTTCTCTTTTGGGGACACATGGTGTTCATACCACAAAGAACAGCACCCATGTGAATATGGACCATACTACTTAGAGATGGGACAGGGGATTGATGATTATGAAAGATGAATAAAAAGAGGCCTTAACTATAGGACAGAGGCAAGGAAAGGGTAGTTGGAGAAAGATAATGGTGGATATATATATATATATATATATATATATATATATATATATATATATGTGTGTGTGTGTGTGTGTTTTCTAAAGAATAAAATATGGGCTTTGTTCACCTGTCCATTTACATATTCATTCATTAACACATGTACATACATTCAATAAGAGTTGATTACTTACTACATGTGAACAGTATCCGACAGTGTGGCGAGAGTCATTGAAAGACAAAACAATGAAAGGAACCAAAAACTCTTAAGCTCTCTCTAGAAGGAGGAGATAATTAATAAAATCAAAAATATAATATGTATTAGAAAGAATTGAGTGGATGCAAAAATTTGAGGGAGGGACAAAATTAAAAGGTCCAGTGAGGATACATACATCATTTAAATTTGGGTGATCAAGAGTGTCTCACCGAATGATACAGTGTGGGAAAAGATCTATTTTCATTGGGCGACTCATACAGGTAGAATAGTGGATGTACCAGCTGAGGCAAGCACATTCTGAGCCTAACTTGTCAATGTAATGGTTATAATAAGTGACACATGGGGACAGTAGTAGGAAATGAAAGCTAAAACAACTGAGGAGCTCGAGCATTGAAGAGTGGACCTTTGTGTTCCCTTCCCTGGCCAATGATTAAATGAATCTTTGGAAGGACACAACTAAACTAACACTTCTCATTAGAGTTTTTAAATGATCCTTCTACCTTTGTGTAAGCATACTGAGATCTGATGTGACAGCAAAGGGCTGTTAGAAGATCACTACAATACTCTAGAAAAGCGTTAATCATCAATTTGACCAATTTGACAAAAGAAGTAAAAGTCAACCTAGTGAAATAGTAAGGTCTGGTTAAGGATATATCTTAAAACTAATTGAAAGGGAATTTGCTATCAGATTGTAGTTGAGGTGTAAGAGAAAGAAGACAAGATCATGTTATGATTTGGTTTGATAATCTGGAAATATTAATTGCAATTAAATCAGGAATGGAGCAGAAGGTAGGACTATTGAAGGCTTGTAAACAAGGCCAGCAGTTCATTCTAATTTTTGCACATGTCAAAGTTAATTTAGGCATTTTATGTAGTTGTTGAGAGAGCTGTTAGATATAAGGATATGGAGTTCATATTTAGCAGAGATCAAGACTTAAGATATTAATTAGGGTGTCATCAGAGAAGCTGTAAGAGCATCAAGACACCAAAATGAGTTTATAAAAGAAGAAAATACGTTTGAGTACCAAGTGATATTAATCACTTTTCTGTTGCTGTGTTAAAAACACAATGTTCCAATGAAACTCAAGGAAGAACAAGTTCATTTTAGCTTGTGGCTCCAGGTGGACAGAGAGGAATCTACTGTGACAGAGAGGAAGTGGATGACAATAAGCAGCTGGCATAGTGGCAGGGATAGGAAACTGAGAGCTCACATCTTTAAGGGTAAAACACAGAAAGCAAACTGGGCATGGAATGGGGGCTTTAAATATCAAAACTCCCCCCAGTGACTTATTTCCACCAGCAAGCCCTTAGCACCTAAACCTTTTCAAACTCACCACCAACTGGGGACCAAATGTTCAAATGCCCTAGACTGCAGGGAACATTTTTCATTCAAACCCCCACACAAGCTAATATCATGAAAAAGACCAGACCATGGTAACAATCTGACCATAGGAAAGATCAACAAGATCACGTATGACTTTGAGAAGAACGGTTTCAATGCAATGGCAGATGTTTCCTTGATCTAAACAAAATAGGGAAAATTAAAAATTTAAAATGTTCATCATTCAGTTCAAGTTTATAGAGATGAGAGCCGTGATATGGAGTCAAGTGTGGAATTTTGTTTTAGAAGGCACAGTTTGTGTGCTGATGGAAAAGAGAGGAAATACTGTTTTGTCTAGATTGGGTCTTTAGGGAGAAGAGACAGATCATAGTTGAATTCCTAACAGGAGAAGATACCAAAGGCAAAACCTTCTAAACGAAGTGCTCAAGAGACTGTGAAGCTTGGCAATAGTGAGGAATATCTAAGTGGACACTGAGAGTCCTACTAGATGGATATAGTGGACAAGATTGTCTAAGTAGAGGGACAGAAAGAGCTGAGTGTGTGTGTCAAAGAGTCCTAGGATGTCCTATGAAGGGCTGGTGGGCTCGTCTTAGCTGTCTTTGAAGAAGCAGTTTCCTCAGGAGAGAAACACTCTTCTTTCAGATCTGGAATAAGGGAAGATCCCAGACAGTTCTTGAATAATATTTTTCCTATGAAGCAGCAGTATGTTCTAGAAGGCATCATGGTAGGGTAACAGGAGAATGGAAATCCTGAAGAGGAGGAGACAGAATGCAGGGTATTGGAGGATTAGGTGGCTTAGAGAAGACATGAGGAGAAGATTGGGATTCATTAGCTTTTTCTGGCAAAAGGAGGAAATGTACATCACAGAATGCAACTAATTCTAGCAGGCCAAGGTGGATAGAGAGCTTGAAATTTGTACCCACATACATTTCATGCTAAACTCAGGGATTTCTTATGAGCCTTGCTAGTGGAGGATAGGATTCTCAGTTGAAGCTTTTTTCTCTACCAGAAGGCTTCTTGTTTAAAATATTCTGTTGATTTACAGGCTATTTTTGAAGTGTACAAGCTGGAAACAGAAGACACTATTTGATTTTTGTTCAGTTTGGGTTCAGATTGGTTATTTTGATTACTTATTCAGTTTAATAATTGCATCTGTGAAAGTCTTGAGTTTGCAACTTCACTAAATAATGGTGAATAATTTGATGAAGTTTAATATACAATACAGCATAGGTCATATTGTGGGTAGGGTGAAATATGAAGAAAAGATGCTTTTCATCTTTTGTGCTATTGATTCTGGTTATAACGACCTGACCAAAGTAAGAATTGATAATGAAAAAATGGATAGCTTTGATCTAAGACAAAGGAAACTCTAAAGGAGGATTACAATTATAGTTTGATATTATTTAAGTTCTAAGAATGCTTCTGAAAATACTTTTTAATAACTTAGTCAGTATTCCCATGTTTGAATTTAAAGGTAATTTGCAATCTATAGCTTTGATTTAGGTTTTAGATCGAGGAAATTCAACATCATGTCAGGATATTCTTAGCATTACGTTCAGCTCCCACTTTCAGACTTTAGTAAGATGTCTTTAAAGATGAACTCTGACAAGTACCACTCAAAGATTCCTCTCCTGTGCTCCTTCTTTAGTAGAAGTGACAGTCATAGCTGGGGTACAAGATCCTAGCAAAACAACAAAAAGATAAAATTCATGAAGCATCGATAATGAGAAATGTCAGAGTCATGGGAAATCATTCAAGAGGTACCTGAGCAATCTGTGTTGTTGGCTTCTTTATTTCTGTGAAATTAAACAAAAGCAGGAGCTAGAGAAAGAACATTCTTAGACATGTAGGAATTCTCAGTTGCAATTAAATTCTGCTAAGGAAATAATACATGATTGACACTTAGTTTTCTTTGTCCCTTCCTTAATTTACTTGAGACACATAAACACATACACACAAACACAGAGAGGGGGGGGGAAAGGAGAGAGGGAGGGAGAGAGAGAGAGAGAGAGAGAGGAGAGAGGCAGGCATGTTCATATTCTTGCCATTCTTTATCTCATATTTCAGTCACTGCCAAGAGCAGTGCAGTATGATTTATATGTATTCCAACTGCCAACTTCTTATTAATATATTCAAGAAATATTTATGGAGTATCTTTTATGCTCTGAGTTCTCTCCTAAGCACTGGTGATTTAGCATTAAACAGGATTAAATTGATCTTATCGAGGCATCCATTCTAGGGTTTGTAATGGGGGCATAGAAACAATAAATATGCAAGCAAACCATGTGCTGACTTGGTATATTATAGATAGGAAACCCAAGCTTACTTTATGAATCACACAGACATGTACATGTGTGCTGGAAATATATTTGATCACAGTACTTTGAGGACCTTTGAAGACATGTGATATAAATTATTGTGCTAGTTTCATTAAAAGGAAATTTGGGACAAAGATGGTGATCATAAATTGTATAAAGTCAAATTGAAGTGGAGAACTTAGCAATTACTGTTAAGTCAAATCAATATTTAATTTCGATTTAAAGGATAGTTTATTTCTAAGTAACAGTCAAAACCTGAGCATAAACCTCTCCAATTACTTAGCTATTTAAATTATGTAAAGTGCCTTACTATATGGACCAACAGTGTTTCATTTTAGCCTTAATGCTGGTAACCATTTGCTCACTGTAACTCCTTCATTCATATTCATAAAGATTTCATGCTTGTCATTTTACTGTTTGACTGTATGTAGGCTCTCAATTATGAATTCTATGGCTACTTAGCTTTCCTTTCCATGTATGAAAGTGACAGAAACCTAAAAGCACCTCAAATTTGGGACTCAGTGACTCCTAGTTAATCTACATTGGTATGGAGGTAGGCCCTCCCCTCAGACAAGAGTCTGAAACAATAGCCCATTGATTATTGCATTTTTTCAGCAGCAGAGAACTTTCAGCAAACATGCTGTGAACTATATACTTTTGAAACGGTGGTAGTAGACATTAGGTTCCCATCAACCACTTTTCTCCTACATACTAATCTTTTCTTTAGTCCCTGCCATGCTCAGGAGCATGTATCTTGACTGTCCTACTTCACCTTATGGTCAGTAGCCTCTATTTTCAATTCCTAGCAGCTACTTCTGTTTTTTGGTCAGGTTTGTCAAGCAGGATAATTTATTTCTTGGAATGCTATTCTTTCCCTGGTCAAGAGTCAATGTAAATTTAGACTACAGCCCATCCTCTGCAGTACTGACCCTTCACTAATATTGTGATCTCTGAAATGAATTCCTTTTGTTTAAAGCCTCTGGATGCTCACCATAATAGCTAATTCTTGTCTTGCAATGTAAAATGTGTGTGTTCAGATGGGCTGCCATTAAAAAACAAAACAAAAAAAGAGGTCAAGTTCAGGGGTCTTATACTAATATTATACAGACAAAAGCACTTTTCTATAACAATTTCTTTCTTCTTTTAGAATTAATTTTCTTCATTGGCAATAGAGGTGATCAGCAGTTGTAATGGTTTTTTTTTTTTTTTTAGATTTTCATAACTAAAGTGAAGAAGCAGGGCAAGAATATAGTATCCAAGCACACTGACACACACACACACACACACACACACACACACACACACACATCTGGAAACAATGTCAGAAAATTCTTTGTAATTTGTTTTAACATCATATACATTCTTTTATAAGTAAGGAATTTGATGGTGGCAAGATGGCTCAACTCATGAAGTCACTTGGTGCAAAACTTGATGAGCTGAGTTTGATCCCTGGAATCCAGAGTGTGGGTGGGTGGATCCACACTATGCATGAATACAACCTATTCCATCCAAGTTGTACTCTGACCTCCATAAGCACTGTGGCATGCAGGGATGCATGTGTCCATGTTAAGTAAAGAAATGGTTTTTAAAAAACAAAATGAAATTTAAAAATTAAACCATTGCAAATGTAAGAGGTTGATATTAAATGATTGTTTCTCATTTCACCTCAAAGCACTTCTTTGTGGTGTTTGCTAAATCATCATTTTTTACACAAATACTTCATTTGGTAATTTTTTATCACATTAATTTGGGTTTGTTTATCATCCAGATCCACTAGATATTTGCGACTGTGTAAGTATTATATAAAAATGATAGGAGAGGCAGTAGGTGAAAAAAGAAAATAAATTAGCAAAATTTGTCTGAGGTTATAAACACAGTCTTCTTCAATAATGGGGTAGAAGTCTGACTCCCAACTTGTTTACAATCTCACAATAAAGACAGGCCTATCATCATCATCATTACTATATGGCTTAGAAATGTTAAGCAAAATTATACCAAGAGAACAACAGTTATAAATACTTAAAATGGGAACTTCTCTGAGAGACCTCAGAAGATAATGTATGCAGTAAAAACAAACAAATCAACAAATAAACAACCATCCCTCTTAACCCCTTGAATGTGGATAGAATAGTACACTCACTAGATACTTCTTTTGAAGACCTGTGGTTTCGAAGACAGTTACATTTTTTTGATACATGATATGGGATTATTCTGTGACAGAGTCACTGCTAAAACACACACACACACACACACACACACACACACACACACACACACAAACACACTAACATCTATTTACCCCAGAATGGGATATCATAACAGATCATAGTAATAACTGCACCAAAGTTTAGGTTGGTGAACCATGGACATTTTTTAGGTCCCAAAAGGAGGATGAATGGAAAATAACTATCAGGTAGTGGAGCACAGTAACTCGAAACCTGCTGTAGTACTCATCACCTTAAGAGTGCTCGTACCCTGGAGCTCTCTGCACAGCTTGCAGGCAGCCCAATACTCTGAACATCTCTTCTCTCTTTGCTTGGGCTCCTCAGAATCTTCTTCCCAAGTCATTGTTTAGTCCTTTGTATACTGCTACGGAGGAACTGTAAGAATCTTCCAGGTTTTTGATTCTCTCAGAGGTGACCATTTGTTTACCGCCAAAAGCTCATGCTCCTCCAATTACTTCAGAATTAAAAATAATTGTCTAAAAGTAAGCTGTATCCACCTGGTGGGTTTTGAGAATGTTGCTTTTGTACATTGTCATAGATAAATAGTGTTTCCGGAGAAGCCATTGGAGGACTTGGTGAGCATGCTTGGTAGATGAGAGAGCCTTTCTATTTGTGCATTTGATCACAATCAGTATCTTTCTCCAAATTTATTTGCAACCATTGTCCATAGATAAGTTCAACCAAAGTTTTATCTCAACCAAGAGAGAACCTCAATCATCCTAAGAAGACTCAGATGAGTCAAATCCTTTTTTTGCTGATGTTCTGTATACAGAACTTGTGCTCTCTCTGCATCCTGAATAACCAGCGCTGCCTTAAAGCATTCAAAATGAGGTCCCCTGACCAGATTCACTAGCCTCAGAGGCACTCATCATATGAGACTTCCTGCTCACCAGTACCAGGAGTGAAATAGCACCTTATGGTGGAGGAAGCACAAGGAATTCTATCAGTGGCTAAGAATAGCTGACTACTATACAGTGCCATGAGACTTGGAAGTATAAAATCCATATAAAAGAATAAATCGATTGCTGAAAAATAATTCTAGGTCCATGTTATGGGTCTCACCATATGAATATCTATACATTATCTCTCAGTTTAATGAATATTTCTGTGTTGTTTATGCAGTGCTAGGCATTAAGCCCAGGGCCTTGCCCAGCCTGGACACATGCTGTTCCTCTAGCTTCACCCTGCTCTTAACTGAACATTTCTATTTTATTTCACTCAAGGTTTTCTCACTTTTAATTCTTCTACTTATTCGTTATTATAGCTTACAACAAAGGTGGCTAGAACCATGTTTTCACCATGCGTGTGAAGTCAAATCAGTACTTAAAATACCTTCTAATACCATTTTGTAAATTGTATCTATTGGTTTTTTTTTTTTTTGGTTTTTCAAGACAGGTTTCTCTATATAGCCCTGGCTGTCCTGGAGACCAGGCTGGCCTCGAACTCAGAAATCTGCCTGTCTCTGCCTCCCAAGTGCTGGGATTAAAGGCATGTGCCACCACTGCCCTGCTGTACCTATGATTTTTTAAAACAAGGTTATACTCTCTAACCATAGCCCTGGCTGGTGTAGAACTCACTATATTGTATTGGCTGGCCCTGAGTTTTTGCAAATCTTTTTTCCCTCAGCCTCCTAATAGTTCTGGGATTTCAAGATTATATAAGACAATTTCAAAACTATTTATTCGAGCCTACCCAGTCTAAATTCCTTATAGGTTAACACACCTTAGGTTTTTGTATTATTCAAAATTTTCTTCCCATGGGGCCTTTCGATGGTTTTAGTGATTTCACTTCAAATCTACAAGTCACCAAGTCAAGTGATACTATGTCCTTGTCTTTATTCTGTGCTAAATCTCTTGTTCATTCCTACGTATCTTGTCCTTACATATCATATTCTTATGAATACTTCACTCTATATCGATACCAAATCCACTTACCACAACTACCAAATCCTATATGTAATCTCTGCAGTCTCCTTTAGGGTAATACATCTTTAGCAATTGTCTTTTGTATCAATAACATGCATTCCATGAAGTAATAAGACAGGTTTCTTCAAATGTAGGGTCATATTTTCACTTGAATGAAAGATGTTGTTCATAGCAAATATTGCATACATTTAAAATTGACTTGCTTTTCGATTCAAGTCTCAGTGAATATTAGGTTCCAACTGTCTTCCATTTTGTATTATTTTCTTTGTTTTGTTTTCATGAACTTGGGTGATACGCTGTAGCCCAGGCCAGTCTCAAACTCCTGATATGAAATTAATACCCTGAGTGCCAGGGTTAGAGATATAATCTGCCTTAACTTTCTTCCAACTACCATTTAAAGAAAATCTAGATAAAGCAGATTAATACAGTCTTGTCATCTATTGTATTTGGGAGGCAGGAAGATCTGACATTCAAGGTCTGAAAGCTGAAAGCATGGACCATACTTCAAGGGCAAACAAAGCAAATTAGTAAGACCATGTCTCAAAATAAAGTGAAAAACAGAGCCTGGAGTACAGCTCGGTGGAGGAACATTTTAGAGGTACTTCATTCCAAAGTACTACCAATAATAAAGAAATTAAATATTAGAAAGAAAGAAAGAAAGGGAGGGAAGGAGGGAGGGAGGGAGGGAGGGAGGGAGGGAGGGAGAGAGAGAGAGAGAGAGAGAGAGAGAGAGAGAGAGAGAGAGAGAGAGA
>JADRCH010000102.1:11502234-11536042 GCA_019843965.1 Rhynchomys soricoides
CTTCTTCTTCTTCTTCTTCTTCTTCTTCTTCTTCTTCTTCTTCTTCTTCTTCTTCTTCTTCTTCTTCTTCTTCCTCCTCTTCCTCCTCCTCCTCCTCCTCCTCCTCCTCCTCCTTCCTTCTGCTTCTGCTTCTTCTTCTTCTTCTTTCTCTCTCTCTCTCTCTCTCTCTCTCTCTCTCTCTCTCTCTCTCTCTACTATATCTTTGGATGATTTCACAGGAAGACCAACAGAGTCAACTAACCTGGACTCTTGGGGAATTCTAGAGTCAGAACCACCAACCAAAGAGCAATCATGGGCTGAACCTAGGTCTTCTGCACATATGTAGCAGATGTGAAGAGTGCTTTTCATGCGGGTCCCTCAACAACTGGAGCAGGGGCTGTCCCTGAATCTATTGCATGCCTGCCTACCTGTGGATCTCATGTTGCTAATTGGGAAACCTTGTCTGGCTTCAGTGGGAGAGGATACTCCTAGTCTGGCAGTGACTTGATGTGCCTGGGGTGGGGGAAGGTTGTGGGGGTGAGACACAGAGGGTCTCCCCATTCTCAAAGGAGAAGGGGAGGGAGAAATAGGGGGAGGATCTGCATGAGGGGACACTGGGAGGAAGGAAGGCTGATATTTGTATGTAAAGTAAACAAATAATAAATTAAAATATGTTTCTTCAAAAAATCAGATATTATATTTAAAAAGTATGTCATCTGTAAAGAACTACTGAAGAAGATGAATGAGTGAAAGCTCATGGTTCATACTTTGCTCTGGCTTGCTCATTTTGTTCTTCTTAAAGTATACACAAGTATGCATATGTGTTGATATGTATTCTTCAAACATCACTTCATCATAAACCATCTTTGTCTTTATTTGGCAGGTACCTTATGTGTTTCCAAATCACTTCTAACTTAGCACTTGCAAAAATATAGTAGTTACCATTCATGAACAAGGATTCCCAGGAAGACATGCCTAGAGGATAAAAGCACAATGCAGGTGACATGTTTGTTAAATGAATCCCAGGAGCAGAAGCAAAAGAAAGAGGAGAGTGAATGCCAAGCATGATGCCAGGGTAAAGGAAACTCTGCAGATTGCCATTGCTATGTCACCTATTTGATTGGAATCTGCAGAGAGGTCCACTGAAGTGGAAAGTTTTGGTTTCTTTAGAGACTCAGTTGTGTCATGTGATGTTTTTCTGGAAGCTGTCTTATGAGAAGATGTTTTGCTGAAGCAGACAGTTAAGAGAATGTTTTGCTGAGGCAGACACATCAGAGGATGTTTTTCTGAGGTAGACACTTGCATGATGTTTGCAAAGAGTATTAGTATAACTCAGTATAAGTAGATCAGATACTAAACGATGCTCCTGGATTGGTTCACCTTGCAATGCTTTCATGTTCTTCATGGACCTTTGCTTGTCATGATCTTGAAGAGAGAAATGTACCAGAGAACTTCTTGTGGTTCTCTGACTGCTTTTTAAGACTTATCCAGACCTGTGCCAATTCAGTGGAGCCCCAAGACTTCCTCTGGATTGAGGCACTGATACTGATTCATGTTTGGTGTTTGCTGATTGTACTGGACTGACACTACTGATTCTTGTTTGACGTTTTGGACTGGACTGCTGATATCCTGACAACAAAGATTGGAATCGCCCCAAAGAATTACTTCTAAACAGGGCCACATCCCCCTTGTCCTAATTAACCCTAAACTGAAAGTTCCCTAGACCCATGAGTCCTACCCCCTTCCCAGATTTATATGACCAAGTTAGTACCTATCCCAGGAGTGTCCTGTCAGAGAAGAGGTATCATATGTTTAAAGGGAGAAGCTAAGGATTCTCAGTGAACCAGAAAATGTGTCCACCAGTGACTTTCTACTTAGACATGGTTGCAATCAGATGTGGGTCACAAGCATGCCAGCATTTCACATAGAGGCAATACTCTATGCCCCTATTCACTTTCTTATCTAGAGCCAGAAGCAAATGGAAAGTGCTTAGAAAAATGGTAGAACTTCAAGTTATGTGTACGAATTGGTGTTTGAATGGGAAGAATGAAATGAACTTGGGCTCTGAAACAAACTTGGATTTAAATCCCAGCTCAAGAGCATACAACTGCTGCTAAGTTTTAATATTCTTGTTATAGGTGTGGATCTGAGTTATGAAGTTCCTACAGAACTCCACACGTTCTTGCATACCATGGCAAAAAAATTGGGCCAGAGACACATGGTTAGATATAGAAATAGGGAGAGTTAATCATGAAAGTGCAAATACTCACCCAATGGAAGTGGGCTAGTGGGATGATGAAAAATATCCCAAAGCATTGGGCCAGGACTTACTTAGCATCTGCCTTTTCCATGTGTATATACTGCAGGTTTCACTTAGCACACCCCTTTTGTTGTACAAAATCCAGATGGAGAAAGGTTTCCAGTCTTTCCTTACCCTCAGAATTCTTTAATAACTTATTTTTTTGTTCCTGCTCAACTTGTAGCTCTCCAAAATATCTTCAGCCCTAGAATCACTGATCTAGATAGTCAAGACCTTGATTCCAGATCTCCTAAAAGATGAGAGGTTATACACTGCAAAGGACATGTGTAGGTTCCAGAGCAAGGGAGACAGGGTCCTAGGTCATGAATGAGCTGACTCAGAAACTCTACTTGCTGGGGCGTGTCTGATGATCTCAGTAACTGTGTGTTGCTTTACTGAAACAGAATAGCTGTTCTCAACTGTGGGCTTTATTGGTAGAGCTTGTCCATCCACCATGAACAAGGTATTATAATGATGGTGGGTAGAAAAGTCAGTGTTATGAACAGGAATCAGAGCAGAGGGCTCAACTCTACTGGTGAATGCCTTTACAGGGTGGTGACTCATGGCCCTCCATGTGGAGCAACTCAAGCAGAAGGATTGATAAGGCTTTAATATATATCCTTAAAATATCAGGATGTGTTTGCTCCATGCTTACAGAGTACCTATGTTTTAACATGAAAAATTTCTCAATGCATCCATCCCATTTGCATCTTTAAGTCAGGTGAAATGTAATTGTATCTGGTTTTATTTCAGCAATATTTGCACATTCATGTTTCTAAAATTAGTGTGTTTGTAGTAACCAGTTCCCCAGATGCCTATGCACAAGACCGTCTGGTGGCAGCTTCTTCAGTGTTCTATTTATAAAGGCATAGAAGGCCTGTGTCAGTGTCTACACAGAGGACATGATTTTCTAATGTTGATGTAACTTTCCCCAATCTCTATTCTTCTGGCACACTCTCATTTGAAAATGGAATAATATTTCTGGCTATTTTAAATGTGAAAGTCAGTACAGCATTCACAGCACTTGGCAGATAGTGTGAGCTAATGTTATTATATTTAATGCAGTTAACATTAATTTAGCTCATTATAATTAATAAGCACTGTAAAGCCCAGTGAATGCATGGTTGTCAACAGGATTGTGGATATGGTCTAAGCTTCCCAGTTCCCAGTTTGATATGTTTCTATCTGTCCATTTTTCCTTTATTGTAAAATTACATAGCTTTGTCTTATTTTCTTCATGGCATCGTGACCTACTCCCTCTATGGTTTTAATACAACTGTATTTTCAATTACAATATTTTATTACCAATTACATGTGTGTATGTTGTGATCAACTCTTTTGGATGGGGTATGGACACCCCTTTAACAGGGGTCACTTAAGATGCTCCTTAATGTCAGATATTTATATTTTGATTTATATCACTATCAAATATACAGTTATGAAGTAGCAACCAAAGCAAGTTTCTTATTGATCATTGTCCTTTCTCTTTCCTCTTCCACTCTGGCTTAATCTCCTCTTTTTCCAAAACTAAGCCTTATCCTGTTCCTACACCTCTCTGTGTGTGGGTAGCACTTGGGTAGGTTGTCACAGATGCTGTGTGTCCCTGATTGTGACATCCATTCTGTATTCAGAAGTTCACTTTCCAAAATCTTTCAGCTCTTAAAATTTTTTCTGCCTCCTCTTCCTTGATGATATATATATATATATATATATATATATATATATATATATATATATATTTTCCCTTTGGGCATTACTGTGAGAAATTTGATCAGTTGTGAGTCTCTGCCCAGGCAGAACTTCTACAAAGAAATCAGGGATTTTATGGTAGAGGTGATGAATTTGATATGACTATCTTCTTCCATTCTTCAGAATCCCTAAATTTATATTGACTCCAATATATATAAATCCATAATGACAATAATAGATAAGTTGGTTGCAACCCATTTGCAAGAATACATAAAATAGGTTGATTTGGAGAAAAACAAAACCGAAGACTTCTGTGTCTTTAAACTTGGTATGGGTCTGACACATAATATTCTTTATTTCCAGTAAGAAAACAGATTATTCAATGGCATGCAAGGAAGTATCAGAAAGAGAAGAACAGACATAGGCACCACTTTCTGTAGGACTCATAAAGGGGATGATAGTAGCCAGGGCTTTCTGGCTTTCATTTTAACTTAACCTTTAGTGATATTTTATTCTTCATTAATGCATGAACATGTTTGAGGAAATACACAAAATTTATTTTTTAATGTTTTACAGGCAAGTGTTTGAGAGGTGAAATATCTGTAGATATTTCTGTTTCTATTGAGAGAATGTTAATGTGGACACTGACTTTAATAGCTGGTCCTGGGATCCATAAAATATTTATCTGAGAGAATCTTAATGTGTTCTGTTGATCACCAATTTGAACATGGAGTGAAGAATATCTGTAAATAAAATTGCAGGTTATCAAAAAAAAAGCAACACATAATATTCATTCATTTATTTTGGGGGAAATGAGCCATTTTCAAGCAGCTGTGAGTGATTACAACCAACAGGAGAAAAAGAGATTACTTTACCTGTTCTGCACACTTAATAAATATCTGTGGAATTAAGGACGCAGTGTTTATAAATTTCCCCTTTTGTTAAGTCAGGAAAATCTCATTTTGTGTCAAAGAATTTCTCCAAGGGACTGTATATATTTTTGATCAAATTAGATCAACAGATCGATGGCTATAACAGGAGGTTTATTTACCCAAATCAATATACAGTAATTATTATATTCACATCATGCTTGAGAGTTGGCTGGAGTGTATTGGCAAGTTAACCTTGTTCTCTGACTAAGTGGCAGTCTTAAGAAGGAACGAGTTTGCAGTTTTAGTCATCAGCTGTTCAAGCCACACTTCAATAATGAGAGCAGATTCATGGTAGGTCAAGGAGAGAATGGGGGGCAAAGGCAAAAGTGGGATACTGGGTTGCTTGATGTTTACAAATAGCAGCAGTAAGAGCCTTTCTATGCACCCTACTGAGCCTCACCACCAAAGGTATTGCATTAAGGTCCTAAGGCAGTGGTTCTCAACCTTTGGCTTGCTACTCCTTAAGATGGGGTATGGACACCCCTTTAACAGGGGTCACTTAAGATGCTCCTGAATGAATATCAGATATTTATATTTTGATTTATAACACTATCAAATATACAGTTATGAAGTAGCAACAAAACGATCTTATTGTTGGAGGGAGTGACCACGTGACATTATATGAAAAACTGTGTTAAACTGTGGCAGCACTAGGGAGGCTGGAAACTATTGGTCTAAGGTCATTCTCTTTATGGAATCTGACAATATAAATAGTGACTCCTTGCTGTACTCACTCGGTTATCTGCAGCCTCTACTTGGAGTGGTGTGGTGGGGTATGTGGGTCTATACATGTATATTTAACTTTTTGTTTTGATTCAATTTTCTCTGATTTACACACCTCAGGAACCTATTATTCTCACTTTTCTCTTACAATGCACACTCTGTCTTCCTCACGAGCATGCTGTATAAATGCAGCCAAGCCACCAGAAGCCTTTATTTCTCAACGATTCCCTTGCGTATACTCATTTGTCAGGATCTCATGTAGATGGAGCCTTCTCCTTCTAACTTACAATCTGATTGCATGAGAAACAGGAACATTGTTGTTCTTTGAGGCTCAAGGATGAGAATAGTACCATTTCAATTTCTCCTTCCTTCTCCCAGTTTTTGGAGATTTCCACTAATGATATAACGTGGTAGTAAAAGAAACATTTAGACCCCACTCACTATTCCACACATTTGTTGTTGTTGTTTCCATGCAGTATTGGCATATGTAACAGTGTAGTGGTTTTGTTGTTGTTGTTTGTTTTTGCTTTGTTTTTTATTCGAAACTAGCAGTTCATTTGCATCAGCTCCCTGTGATCTTCCACCTGTGCAGCAGTTTAGAGGGAAACAGAACTATTTATGAATTTTCTAAAACAGGGCAGCAAAGCCTGATCAGAAGAGAGCTTTTTAATTTTCTAAACATTCTGTTCCTCATTTTATTTTTGAATTGTGTTCTTTCCATATATTTTGAGTGAGGCACTAGTCTCTTGAGGCCAAAGAAACTTTTGGAAGGCTAATACCTTGGGCTTTCCGGAGCAACTTCATGCTGCCCACCACACCATGGCTTGTTTATATGCAGCACAAGTTCATTCTATCTCAATGCCAAGCTATGCACACCATGTGTGGTGTGTCAGCTACTTCAGTTGTGTGGTAAGAGTACAAGGCTTTCAGCTGAGGGCTCAGTTTCTCCAAGGACAAAGAGCAGAGAGGATGCAGACACTGTGAGTTCCATGACCACAACTACAAGTGTTGCAGTAATTCTTACTACTAGAATGTCCTTCTGTTATGGAACTCAAGAGTTTTTCATCTGTGTATTAGATCTTTGAATCTAAAAAAGTCTTCTAGGGAAAGGAGCAACCATAGTTCCTCTTCTGTATTATTAAGTGAATACTTTGAAGAATTGACCTTTGCTGTATTCATCACTAAAGCAGGTGAGCCTGCTGGTAGAGGAAGGTGTTGTTTGAAAATAAATTGCATCACATGTTGCAGCTTGTTCAAGGCCTGTTTACCACTACTATGCAGACTAATTACTTACATATTGTATTTTAGCATTTGTTATCTATCTCTTCCCCAGCAATAAGATGAACCAGGAGTTCTTGCCTAATATTTTGGAAGTTGAATGTTCAGAACAGTTCTCTGTACATCATATCTGTTTAGTAAATATTTATTAAATGATTATATGAGTGAAAGTCTCTGTTCTCTATTCTTTTTTTCTGAGTCTGTGTAAATAAAATAATATCACTGGGAAATGGTTCTTGGTCGTTGCAATTTTATAGGCTAAAAGACAATTTTAAACTGGTAGGGGAGATATAAGTGGTGCTGTTATATATAATTAGTAAATGTGGGTTTTTTTTATACAAAAATGAACAAAAACTCAAAAGTATTCAGTCAAAGCTTTTAATAAAATTCTTGATGCAGAAATAGAAAGGTAATAATCTAAACTAACAATGCTAGCCAAATGGCCAGCGTTATAAGATCACAGTTTTTATTTATTTATTCACTTACTTATTTGATTTATTATTTATTTATTTATTTCCAGCTCTGCACCCGAGAAACACAACTACATGCTCTGATTTAACTGAAACAGCTCCTCCGACATTGTCCAAGCTAAAAGACATGCTGGAATTCAAATGAGAGAATTCGATGACTGCAACAATAGAGCCTTAAGGGGAGTTCGAGAGATCATCTGGCCTAGTAACTTCAGGTGAGTACAACCCTCAATCATGCAGTTCTGTTGGGTAGCTTCCATTGTCAGTTTGATTCCTCTTGAGTGGGTCGATGCTTCAGGATGGAGAGGAAGCGTTCCAGCTGGCATTGGAAACACCCTATCTCTGTTACCTCATGAAAGTTAAACATCCAAAGACCCAGATTCAGAAAGCAGCTTCTGAACCTCTGGTTGTCTACATCTCACTGGTGACTCCTTTTCAGCAAATATTTGTTTCTTCAACTTTGATTTTAGGAATAATCCATCAAGAATTTATAATACTTTTCTGTCAAAATCTGAGTACTTATCATACACTACTAAATCTTTTACACACACACACACACACACACACACACACACACAGAGTCGGGGAGACAAAGACAGAGATAGAGACAGAGACAGAGAGACTATATCTTATTCTTTTTCTAATTATGTGAGTCTATATTCTGCACCTTTATTTTTCTCATAGCTGGGGTTTTTGGATTCTTGCCAGCAGTAGGCTTGTTTCTCAGCTTCTTAGTTGCATATGCCATAATTAATGGTCAGGGAGGAGTGCAAAGGTGAGCTCATGCCCCTCCCTTCTCTTTGAGCTCTGATTTATCTCCTTGTTAGTTCTTTCTGCCATTCCCTTGAGAAACAGATAACAAGCACCAGATCTGAATAACTGAGTTCCTCTTCTGTAACCTGCCTGCTTGCTCACTACTCTTCTTGTTCTCAAACCTTCAGCTGCTTTTGTGGGCGTCTACAACCTGGAGTGGGGAACATTCCTAATCTTGGGTATGACTCATGTCTGAGGAGGGAACTCAAAAGTAAAGATGGTCAAGAAGGAAAACACTGGAGCCATCCCTTCCAAGATAATGGATGCAGGGTATGGATGATGTCTATAAACAGGTGCAAATGCTATCTTGGGAAGAAAGCACAGCTAGACTGAATTCTGTTTTCTTTTTGTTTTTGTTTTTCTCCTTCATGAGGCCAGTTAGCCACAGAAAGTAAAAAGCTAAGGAAAATAAATCATTTTCAGTAAAGGAAAGGACTTGTGGAAGTGGCATATTGTTAAATTTAGAATAAGAAGGTACTTTTCTCTTTTTTTTTGAGACAGGGTTTCTATGTATAGCCCTGGCTGTCCTGGAACTCACTCTGTAGACCAGGCTGGCTTCTAACTCAGAAATCTGCCTGTCTCTGCCTCCCGAGTGCTGGGATTAAAGGAGTGCACCACCACTGCCAGGCTAAGAAGGTACTTTTTCAAGATTTAATTTCTTATGCCTATAGATTTCTCTGTAGTGATTTTTTTTTTTCCAAAAGAAAGAAACCTTCACTCGGCAATCAATATTTTTGCTGCCTGCATTTCGGGTTTTGCTTTCTACTCCTAAGACAAAAACTTGATCAAAACGATTTAAGGTTAGAGAGTTTGTATCTGCTCCCAGTTTCATAGGACATGTTCTGTCATATTGGGAGCAAGCAGGCAAATTACAAAGCAGCCAGGAAGTAGACAGGCAGAGAATGCTTGGGCTGGCACCTTTCTCCCCATACAAGCCTCCAGAGCTTCTAAAGTGCTACCATTAATACCCTATAGTAGTCCTACTTGGAAAGACACAAGCACACAATCATCAGAGCTGATCTTTAGTCTTCTAAGTTTTTCTCAATCCAAGCTACTTGACAGTCAAAATTAATGATCAAAGTTCTCCCTTGCAAATATAAGACTTCATAAAACAATTTTGGTGGCTCCCTTTAGAACAGCAATTCACCCCAGCCCTGAGCAGCAAAGTCACCAGTAGACATTTATAGAACTGCCAGTGCCATCTGATCTAGTTATGTTGTAGTCAGTGGGTCATGTGAGCAGTTCTCATTAACACAGGTCCATTTGTTATGAAGAATCAGGTCCCAATTTTTCCTCATTAATTAGGTTACTGCTAATGTGCAGAAACTGGAAGTCTTTGGCTTTAATTTCTACCTAAGTCTGATTCCTTATTATTATTTATGAAGCAGCATGATACTTATAAAGTTACTATGAAATATACTTAACCTGGCATGACATTTCTTTTAGATCCACTGAGAATATTCAAGGGACTGAATAACCTCAAAGTAGAGTAAAATAAATCCAAGCCAGAACAGCTTTGCTCCCTAGACCTTACCTGAAGGGAAAAGCTGTCTCAACATTCTTCAGCTTTAGGGCAATTAACTGCAATGTGTTCAACAGACTTGAGAGAACGGAGAGTTTAGCAACATCTTTTAATGAAGAAGCATCTAGAAAGTTGATTCCATTTCTGCCTCTCACTTCCATGTACCCCTTAGGTAATACCCAAATACCATGTAAATCATCCCTGAGTTTTAAAAACAAACCACTCAAACACATCTTTTTTTTTTCTTTCCCACAATTATTTAATTGTCTTTCTAATTAATTCCACACTCTGAAATAAATTATTGACTTTGCAGACTCTCTTGTTTTCTGTGACAGCTTCGGCAGTAAACAGGACATTAACAATTCATAATGAGCTGGGACATGTTTGCTTTTCTGTGTGCTAATTTGCTTTTCCATCAGAGAGAGTTTGACTCTTTCCTTCCTACCCACTCCCTGAGGAAGAGGATGACAGACTGTGGTCAGTGTATGTTGGAATAACAAGCATTCAAAAAAAAAAATACGGCTAAGTCTTGTCATATCCAGGGATGCAGAAACAACTGGCTAAGTCTTGTCATACCCAGGGATGCAGAAACAACTGATTGGACCTTTGCTCCTGACTCTTGCCTTCCCCCCGTCCCCTTACTTTGTAGGAAACAGCAGCATTCCACACATAGACTGACATAGTACAGACCCTGAATTCCTCTCAATAATCAGTGAATGTTGCACATAAAGGGTTAATCTGATTGCTTGCATGCAAAAATGAGATCAGACAATTCTCCATGAAATGCATCTTATGGCATAACCCCTGAGGCTAAGTAAGACCTCACCTTCTCTATCCCTAGAAAATAGCATTCCTGATAGCAGACAAAAAGTAAGAGAAAGTCCAGAAAAACCCTAATTTGATGATGAAGAATTTGGAGGAAAATAATATCCCAATTAACAGAGATCAGTTTCGAACAGAACTCTGGACAGTACAGAGACAGGAGCTATTTTAGGGAAGGTGGCCTATTCAGTGTAGGAACCAGATGCTTTATGTTTGAAATTGAGTCATAGATGTAATGAACTCTGGTTGAGCAGAGATCAAGAGAGGTGGTAAGTCAGAAAGTGTGCTGTGTATTATCAGCCTGGGATTTGTCATTGGGTTGGATAAGGAAGAGCAGGTAGATGAAGATAAGCAAGCAGACAAATAGTGTTGCTTAGACTTTAATATGAGAAACCTTGGTAGGATCAAAAGTGATACGACAGCTCCCTTACTAGAGAAGTTATGCTAAAAATTAAGCAGATTTGGGATCTAACACAGGTATAAGTCTCAGTTTTTCACCCCTCTGATTTAGTTATACATATTCCCTTAAAAAAGAACATGAGGGCAGGAGTTCAGGTCAGGGATAAAGCATTTGACCAAGTTCCTGTATTCCATACTTAACATTCCAGTAAAATAAAATATGAGAAAGTGGGGGGAGACAGTATAATCTAATGTGGAGCTGACATATAGTATTTATTTAATAAACTATAGTAAATATTATTTATTATGAATAGTATTATAAATAGTTAAAATTATAGCTTATTTGGTAGGGTGCTTACATAGCATGTACAAGTTCCTGACTTCAGATCCTAGCATCATATCATCAGGACATAAAATATGGTGTCACATGATTATAACACCCAACTGTAAAAGCAGAAGTAAGGATCAAGAGTTTAGCATCAATTTGGGGTTACATACCGAGGTCAAACATATGAAGGCAAACATAAGCTTGCTTCAAAATAGAGAAATACAATTAAAGTCAATAATATGAACATATACCATATTTGCATATTATCTTTTATATTAAATCATGCAGCAAGAGACATGGCATTTAAGAATTCCAAAAGTTTGAATCCTGGAGCTTTTGATTAACTTGCCAAGGAAGATTAGAGAATTGGTTCATGATCCATGCTTTTATCCATCTCTTATGCCAGCTTTAAGGTAGAACTTCTGAATGAGAAGTTTCCCTGTGGCCAGAGAATGGCTAATCAGTCACCTGTATGGGAGATGACTTAATTCATAACCACTGGAAACAGGGGCCTCAGATGAAAGTTTTAATTGTAAGGGCTAATGTTACCAGGCAGTCAAGTGGAGAAGCAATGAGAAGCTGCAAGAAGGAGAATATTATGCAAATTGATCTGAAAATTGCTTGTAGTTACATTATCTCCAAGAAACCATTTCTGCTAATTCAAGGAACTATTTCGTTTCTCCACAAAGACCATTAGTACTCTGGGAAACAGGAAACCCTTAGCAGTGGCAGGGCAGCCTTTGAACATCCACTGGCTCCTTGAAAGGGCACACCTGTACACATGTGGGTCAAATTACTAGTTTGCTACCAGGAAGTAGATTCTGACAAATCTCAGTCAAGTTTTCTGTCTTTCTGCTCCCTCCTCTTCCTGTTCAGCAAGGACTATAATGTCCAAAATATAGCACTCATGCTGTAGATATCAGGACATAGTTTTACACTCATTTTTTAAAATATCACCACAGCTGGATAGGAGACTGGACTCACTGAGTGGTAGGTCTTAAATACTGTAATGTTTTATTTGTATAAGTTTTTATGTGCAATTGCACTTGTTTATATGATAAGTGTGTGTTGTGATAAATGCATCAGGAGATTGACTTTTCACTCCCTGACAGTGTATTCTTCACTGTCTAAAACTGGATCCACATAGACTGCAGAGCCAACAGGAAGCAGAAGAAATCAGATGAGTAACGCTGTCTCATTCTGCCCTTGCTCCTTTTCATGAAAATGTGCTTCAGGCTGCAGAAAGATGGAACTGGCATGCTTCTTTCCACATCATCCCTCATCTTGAAGATCATCCCTGTCTGACCTTGATTTTGCCTTCTGTATACAGGAATCACATTTAGAAATGTACACAAGTGGGCAGTCTGCAAAATGAAAACAAATCCATGAAAGCAGCATGCTCCGTCTATAGTCTCATTGTTATTCATATCACTGTATTTGATTTATTCTCAGAATTTTAATGATCATACTTTTAAATCACTCCTAAAACTGTCAGTAATTTGCATCACAGTTGAACCAGAAAATCACAAAATTGTCTATTCAAACAAGTACAGATCATTTCATTCATCTTCTCTGTGGACCTCAAGCAGAGTAAGTTTAGTTTAAATTTTCATCAACATGGACACCTAGCCATTGTCCCTTTTCATCTGCCAACAGCTACCTACTACACTGCAATCAAATTTGTAGTCTCAGGTATGCCTATTCACCCTCATAAATTATTTCCAAATATTTTCCTAAAACTCACTTTATATGATAATGTTTTTCCAAGAATATTATACAAACAACTAACTTGGATTTGTTAGCTACCTATTTTACCTCTACCTATTTTACCTCTAGGAATGAGTTCAGCCTTTGGAAAATCATTAGCGAAGCATTTAGAGAGTTGTTGCTAATCAGGAGCTCAAGGTCAATGATATTGATTTGGTAATCCCAAGCAGGATGTATCTTACTATACCTCTGCCAAAAGAAGTCTTAGAAGAAGAGAGCAGTATGTACTGGTGTTGTTGGGGAATCTTCTTTAAAAATGAAGGGCTAATCAGGTAAGGGATAGTGGAGGGAAGTAGCATGCACATGGGGAGCATACAGATGCATAAATGGTTGTGTCTGCTGTGTGTTGACCAACTGTTTAGAGTACCATTTACAAAGTAGATAATGTTTTGCTATAGCTGTGCTGTCAGCAGCCTTCCCAACTTGCTTTGATAAAGATTATGATAAAATCAGAGTGGGAAGCAGTTAGAGCAGCTATGAAGAGTGGAGCAGGGAGTTCACCATACCCACGCCTCTGCAGTTTTGCAGCCATGCGACCTTATACAAGTCACCAATGACTTTTCTTCTCCGTCTTAGTTGTCTGATTCAAAATATCAAGCTTTTAAAGTAGTTCCTCATTAATGACTATAATGAAAAATAAAGAAGATGGTAATAGTTAAATAGTTAGTATACTTACTATGAATGTATGTGTATATATATGTATGTATTATGTAGGCTATTATACTAAATTTCAGTTTTTAACTGTTATTAATTTGGAAGGCTAGGGTAAAAGTCAAATTGAAGTGAACATGGTCTGAGAATATGGGCTGAGGTTACCCCAGGTTTCTTTTTCCAATATGGAAGCAGTTTCTTAGGATTTTTAAAAAAATTCTTTTATATTTTGATATTACAGTATAATTACATAAGTTCTCCTTATCTTTCCTCCCTCTGAACATGTTTATCTATCCTTACTTGCTCTCTTTCAAATTTATGGCTTTTCTTTTTTTATTAATTGTTGATATATATATATGTGTGTGTGTGTGTGTGTATGTATTATCGTCAACCTGTTATATATATATATATGATATATATCTATATATATACATATATAGATATGTATATGTATACACACATATAGGATATATATATATACCTGTTCACTCTTTATAATGTTACTTGTATGTAGGCCTTATTGATTGTTTCTTTTGGTTTTCATATTAGTAGTTGCTTTTTCTTTTTTGTTTCTTAAATTAAAAATATCTGTCTCATGTAGTATATCCTGATTATGTATTATATATGTAGTATATCCTGATTATGATTTCCATTCCTTATTCTACTCTTCCCAGTTCTTCCCTTCCAACTGAATCCAACCCTTTTCTGTCTCCCCTTATAAAGCAAACAGGGTTCTAAGGCATAATAATAAAATAGAATATTATAAGGTAAAACAAAACCTAACACACTACAATAGGACAAAACAAACAGGAAAAAAACATCCCAAGAAACAAATATAGATGCAGAGATCCACTTGTTTCTACACACACAGAAAAATCCCATAAAAGCACTAAATTAGAAGCTATAATATATACACAAAGGATCTGTAGGGTAAAAAAATCATTTAAGTAAAATAAAACTAAAATGAAAAATAAAATAAAGAAAAATGAAAAAAACACTGATATGACATCAAGAGACGAGGAACATCCAAAGATGCAGCTGGGTACACAGCCTACCCTTAAGAGTAGTTTATTTTCCCAAGGAAAAATTCAATTTTCATTTGCAAGTTGTTACCATTTGGAGATAGCTTCTGAGTAGGGATGGAGGCATCTGTCTACTTTTCCTTTCTAGGACTCCATCTGGTTCAGATCTATACAGGCCCTGTCGTACTGTCTCATTCGCGTTGTGTTAATATATGTATTGATCCTGTTGATTTAGAGGGCCTTGTTCCCTTGGTGTCCTCCATACCCCCTTTCTCTCACATTCATTCTGCTGCCTCTTCTGCAGAGTTCCCTGAGCCCTGAGAAGAGGGATTTGATGGGGGACATCCTAGTTAGTATTGAGTGTTCCAAAGCTTCTCTCTCTCTGAATATTATCTCATTTGGGTCACTGTATTATCTGCGGCAGAAGGAAGCTTCTTTTGATGATACCAAGAAAGGCTCTGATCATCTTCCCTGAATGGTTTGTTATGTGTATGCTTTAGGGTTGACCATTCTGTGTTGGATCCATTTGTGTTCTCTTTCCCAGGGAAGACTATTACTCTGGCTGTCAGCATCCTTTAGTTGTGTGTAGTTCTTTGTGTAGGGTTAAGGCTTCAGAGCTTTCCCTTGTCCACATTGCCTTATCTATCCATGTTTAAGTAGCAATGTTGATGAGACTTTGTTGGTGCAACAGGCGGAGACTAGCTAGAAGACCACAGCCAACCAAAATGCAGAGTTGTTGATCCCAGTTCCGATAGACATTTCCAATACAACTAAGGCTCAAGGATCACTGTGGAAGAGGAGGCAGTTATATTGTAAGAAACAGAAGTCAGGGAGGTTTCTATGAGTTGTGTCTCTAGGTTTGCCAGAAGGTATACCCAGAAAGTCTCATGGAGGTTCTACAGTAAAGCAACAAAGAAAGTTGTGATACATTGGTGGAAATAACATAGAGGTGGATGGGTTATATCAAGATGAGGGATATGGGTACAATATCATTGTGGGTACAAAACTAGGATTTTGTTAAGTTAATACATTCTAAAAGTTTTTTTTTTTTTTTTGAAAATCTATTTGTCAAGAGCCTGATATAGCTGTCTTCTGAGAGGGTTTGCCTGAACCTGACAAATACAGAGGTGAATGCTTACAGCTAACCATTGGACTGAGCATAGGTCCCCAATGGAGGAGTTAGAGAAAGGACTGAAGAAGCTGAAGGAGTTTGAAACCCCATAGGAAGAACAACAGTATCAACCAACCAGATCCCCAGAGCTCCCAGGGACTAAGCCACCAACCAAGGAGTACACATGGAGGGACCCATGGTTCCAGCTGCATATGTAGCAGAGGATGGCCTTGTCAGGCATCAATGGGAGGAAAGTACCTTGGTCCTGTGAAGGCTCGATGGATGTCCCAGTGTAGGGGAATTCAAGGGTGGAGAGACTGGAGTAGGTGGGTGTGTGGGTGAAAACCCTCACAGAAACAGGGGGAGGAGATGGGATAGGAGGTTTGGGGAAATGGAACCAGGAAAGGGGATAATATTTGAAATGTAAATAAAGAAAATATCCAAAAAAAATTATGTCTGACAAAGGGTAGGGAGCCAAAGACTGACTATTTAGTAGACTAACAATTACCTATAATAAATTGTAATTAGGTGTGAACCTGAAACATTCCAAACTCTCCACAGTCATTGCAGTATTGAAGCTGTATGCAGTCAGCCTCTGCAAATGCACCAGACATTCAGGACTTCATGCTCACAGTTCTTTCTGTTGGTCTAGCATCACATTTTCTACATGTGAGTGGCCAGACATTATTATTATAAAGCCCTTCATAGCTAGGAAGGTTTATTGCTAGGAACTGATATAGAAGAAATAGAAATGGGCAGGACAGCAGACTTTAGGAGAGAGGAATAGCTTGTAAAGACACCTAGATCATAGAAAAGAAACTAATCATGATCCAGATCTGACTTTTTAAAAAGAATTAATTATTTTTATGTTATGTGAATGGGTGTTTTGCTTGCATGTATGTCTCTGTACTGCATATGTGCAGTACCCACAGAGGGCAGAAGAAGGCATCAGATGCCCTAAGAATGAAGGTACAAACTACTGTTAGCTATCATGTAAGCACTGGATTTTGAGTCCTGGTTTGTGGAAGATGAGAGAGTGTTCTTAAAAAGTAAGACATCCATCCCACACCATGACTTAAAAAATGTTACGTTATATCTGATATAACATTTACATGTGACATATAATAGAGTTATTATAATTAAAATTAAAATAATCAGGAACACTAATTAGAGTAATAGATGAAAAAAGCATGCATTTTAAGTAACCAGATTTTTACAAACTTTTAAAAAGCTAGGTTAGCTACCTGTTTCTATTCTACTTATAGTCACTTTACTCTACGCACCATCTTACCCTTATCTGGAGTAGTGAAAAATGTATTATAGTTTAAATTTAGTTTCAAAGGTAAAAAATGTTATAGAGTATATTATATGATAGTATGGGGTATTTAAAACATTTTCAAAAACAAGACTGTCTTTTGTAGTAAATATTAATAATAATATTAATAAATATAATACTAGACCTGTTAGAAATCAGATTTTTATAGCCCTGATAAAGATAACCAAATCTTACTTTATATTTAAATGGTTAAACATAGAAATGGGACCTGTAGGGATTCAGTATAGCACTGTACTTTTCCTTTGTATTAGACAAATACAAATACAGTTTGACTAATTTAAAAAACCTGGTTAATTATAAGATACCCCAGATATTAATTTAATTAGGAAACATCAGTACTTAAGATATAAAATTTTGTTGTTATAAAGAAATTGATATGTTTACAATAATTTGGAGAAGAACAGTTAACTCAAATCATTGGGTACCTTTTAGCTAGAGGAATTGTAGTTAAAGTTCAATTTAAAAACTAGATTTTAGCAGGGCAGTGGTGGCACATGCCTTTAATCCCAGCACTTGGGAGGCAGAGACAGGTGGATTTCTGAGTTCGAGGCCATTCTGGTCTACAGAGTGAGTTCCAGGACAGCCAGGACTATACAGAGAAACCCTGTCTGGAAAACAAAAACAAAACAAAACAAAACAAAACAACCCAAAAACTATGATTTTGAAATCATACTGCATAATGAAAAAAACTTTTATAATGCTCGTAAAAACACTTGAATCTTTTAAACATGGACACTAGTTTTGAATAAGGAGAGGGTTTTAGGTGAACAAACAATTGTAACTAAAAACATGATTAATAAAAAAAGTTTTGACTCAGTGGAGATTGCAGAATTAGATATTAGTAGCATGAAATTCACTGTTCCTTGTTAGGATTATATAGACAGAGAGGTGTGGAGAACTAGATCAGAGCAGTAAATTCCATGGGAAATAATGCTATAATTTCTGGAGTTCTGAGTGAATTAAAAAGTCCAGAGGACACAATCAAAAGGACTGTATTCACTGACTTGTGGGTTCATTCTATAGGAGCTTGCCATAGTCTCACAGGGAATCTTCTTGAAGAATATGTGTTCTTCAGTGGGAACAGATGAGAAGAAATTATTCTATTATGTGGCAAACTATATTGCTCTTTTTAAGGGCCTGCCTGGAAAAGAAGCAATCTTATCCAAGCTTAATATGGAATTTATCAGAACCAAAGTGATTTGGTATGGGAGATATCCATTTCTACCCTCATCCCCATGTTCAGCTGTCTGTCTATCGCCTCTCAAATGAGGAGACAAAAGAATTAAGCAGCTTGGATGGGGTTTGCAGTCTGGAGAACTAGGTTTATTATAAAACTGAAACGTAAGATGGTAGAACATACCATAGTACCAATACCACATCATTGATGATAATTATGACACTAGATTATGCCTAGCTACCAAGAATTTTCCTGTAAGATATGCATAAAATACAAGAGCAATAAATAGCTAGAAGGAAAGAGAACAAATCTTAAAATCATATATGGCAGGATTTAAAATTGTAGTATTTAGCATGCTGAGAGCTTTAGGGATCAGGAAGAACAAAATAGCAATGTGAGCAGAAGGTTGAAATTCCCAAGAAAACAGAAAGAGATAGCAGACATCAGAAGCACTATAGCAGAAATGAAGAACACCTTTGAAGGTCTTTTCAGTAGACTGGAAATGGCTGAAGAAAGCATTTCTGACCTTGAGGATATCTCAATAGGAACCCACAAAAGTGAAAAGCAAAGAAAAATAAGGTGGGAAAATCCCACAACAAACAGAATATTCAAAGATTTAGGCAGACCTACAGAAGGCATATGATGCACAAAGTAGGAACCATGGGGGGGGGGCAAAGAGGAATGGAAGACAGATTTGAAACAATAATGACCTAGAGTTTCATCAAATTAACACTAGACACCTGTAGGCACAGAGAACATGAAACAAGAACATGAACTCCACAAACTAAATCCCAGTACATCACCCTACATTACAGAACATGAAAAGCAAAGTAATGGTTCTGAAATAAGCCACAGGGGAAATAGCACCTTCACTATGGAGGGGCAAATCTAAGGATTATGTCTGATGCTTCAGAATCCATGCAGGCAAGAAGTAAATGAGGGGATACATTTAAAGTACTTAAAGCAAGACAAAAACAGCATCCCTACCTCATCTCTTCTGTTAAATCACCCTTTAAGGGTGAAGAAGTAAATAAGAATTTTTCTTAAGTGAACAAAATTTGACAGCCTTTGTTGGTATTGAGACAGAGAGAGTTGGGAGGATAGCTTTAAAATTAAATATATTATAAAAATGTGTGTGTTTGTGTGTGTAATAGGAACTTGGATCTGTGAATGAGTTAAAGAGCATTTGAACAGAAATAAGTGACTGCAATTTAAGTTTTAGCATTCATAACTATTTAACAGCTAATCCAGTAATTACTAGGAATAATTATATAGATAGTAGATATCATTCTTCATATGCACACTTATGCACACAGTTGCTGAGTGATAACAATGGTACAGTGGAGAAGAAAGGAGAACTATATTATGCCATATTAAGAATTCAGATTGACAATGAAGTAATATTTATTGTTTGGAGTGCAGTGTGGATTCACTGTAAATGTATATTGCAAACTATAGGGCACCTGCAAAAAATGTTTTTAAAAAAGGAAAGAAAAGCAACTTATTTACTAAGAAGGGAGAATGGAAATGTGTAAAATGATCAATTAAAATCACACAGAACCACACACACAGACACACACAGAGACATGTTTACACACACAAACACACATGTGCACACAGAAACACATAGACACAGACATACATGCCACACAGGACACAAAGACACATGTTTCATGTTCAAACATGAAAGAGAATACAAGATAAAAGCAGCAAAGAGCAAAGTCAACAAATGGAAAACAGGAGCAAATATGATATATATTAACACAGTTACTAATGACTCTTTTTCATCTCAGTGCTATAAATGCACCAACAAATTAGCTATTACTAAAGTGGGTCATGAGTTAAGACTAAACCTTATACTTTCAACAAAAAGACACCAACACATGTAAGGACACATGCAGATTCAAAGTAAAAGCTAATACTAATTAAAGGAAATATATGGATTAACCTCAGATTCATTCTGGATATGAAGACTATTGCAGATTAACTATGGTATCATTTTTTCCACAACCATTCTTAATGTGTATGTACTTAACCACGATGCTATGACAGGTGAAGCAAAACCTAACAGAACTACAATGTGAAATGCATGCATCTATTGCTAGATACCTCAATAGTCTGCAAAGGGAAATGGGCTTGTGCAATATTCAGAAAACCAATAAGGTCATAGTTAAACTCAACAACGCCATCCATCAACTGAACACAGTGGAACATCTTCAAACAACAGAACACGTTACTACCCAGTCCATGTGGGACACTGAGCAACGTAAGTCATACTTTAGGCCGTAAGATATACTATATGTTTAAGAGAAGAAAAATCATGAAAAGTCTATGCTTAGATGCTCAGACCACTGTGAAATTAAAGTAGAACTCTAAGTAAAGGCAGCTAGAATATCCCCGACATATTTGGAGATTAAGCAACACATTTCTAAATAATGTGGAATGAAAAGGAAATTGTAGAGAATGTAAAATTTGGATTAAATCAAAGAGATGTGGCAACTTACAAAATCTGTGGGAAACACGGAATATTATAACAGTGAATGACATACCTTAACAGAAAGTAGGAAGCATCCAATTTAATAATTTGTTTCTAAAAAAGAAATTTAGAGAAAGGAGAGAAAGAAAACCCAGAATAAAACAAAAAATTAAAAATGGATAAAGAATTAATGAATTTGAAAAGCAAACTAATAGAGTAATAAAACAAAAAGCTAGTTCCTTATAAGACTCAATGAAAATGAGTAGTTTCAACACAATCTAAGAACAGAAACTATAAGATTTCGAAAATTAAGTTTTAAAATCTATGTATACATGTATGGGCATGTGTGTAAGAGTAGGTACCCATGGAAAGAATAGACACCAGATTCCACCAAGTTAGAGTTACATACAATCCTGTGCAGTGTGGACTGACAACATATCTAGTCTTCTGCAAGATAGGTATGAGCTCAAAACTGCTAAACCATTTGTCTAGTCCCCAAAATGTACTTTTGGCTATGAATATATCCATTTGAAGTTGAAATAGTAATTATCATAAGTAAAGATAGTACAAAGTTTAAAAATGTTTCCTGTCAAATTGAACCACACATTTAGGTCAGTATGTATGTGAGTTTTCTACAGTATCTTTCAAAGATAAAGGCAGAAGAACATTTTCTTAACTTATTTTGTGTTGTAGGTATCACTCTAAAGTAAAATTAGATAAACTAAATGCAAGAGAAGAATCTATGGACCCTATTTCTAATGAACACAATTGTGACAATACTGACATAAATACAAATAAAACATATGCACAAAAGAATTGTTCATTAATGTAGGGGGTGATTCATGCCAGGTAAACAAGGTAGACTTAGAGTCAACAATACATTTTGGCTGTAGTTGAAGCTCTTGGTAGCCCTTCCCTGCATGTGGATTTTTTGATGCTTAATTCATGCCTCTGCCAAAATAATTAATATTCATCATTCATTACATTAACATGCAAGAAGGAAAATATCTCATAATGAGAAATTATATTCAATTCAGGCAAAAGACAGCAAAGAACGATAGACATGGAATTATAGGAACATGCTACCTGCAGATAGGGGTACTGTTGCTAATTTGTTTTGAATTTGTGTGACTTCTATTTCTTTTCCCTGTATAGTTCCTCTTGCTGCGACTGCTAGAACTGTGCTGACTGGAAGTCTTGAAAGTTGTTACTTGTGCCTCCTAAGGAATCTTGGAAGAAAAGCTCAGATTGTTTTCCCAGCTGATTATGGTGATGGCCTCATGCTTTTCGTGTGATCTGTATATTGTTGAGAGCATTTCTTTTATGCTTAAATTATTAAGAAAGTTTTCTTCTAATCAGAAAAAGATATTAAACTTTGTTTAATGTTGTTTGTCCCTAGGTCTGTTGTGATAGGCATGTGGGTTTCACTTTTCATTCTGTTACTATGAAATCCTTATTTTAAACCTTAAACAGAGGGGTATGCAATAGACTGAAATAGACGCTAGATAGATTATGTGCAAATGAGAGAGGCAGATACAGAAATAAAAATAAAGGTGGTATTAAATATTTAACTATGTTACTAAAACATAGACATCTGCTAAGAAAACACTATCAATTCATATATATTACTAAATGTTGTGCTGGTTTAAAAATGTTACAAACTATAAAATTCCAATTATCTGATTTTTTAGAAAGGACAAATTATGGATATAGCAAAAACATCAGCTCCTGCTAGGGATTATAAAAGAAATGATGCATAGGAGAAATAAAGGAGACTTTTAGGGTACTGGAATTACTGTCTATGGTTCTACAATACTAGACACAGGTAATTGTAAACTTGTCTAAATCCTTAGACTGTATCAGACCAGAACTGGATAATTATGTAAACATTGCTGTTGCCTTGACCTTGGAGTTTTCAGCTTCTGTCATTGTTAGAACTAAGTTTCAGCTGTTTCCAAGTTACCTGACCTATGGGATTTTGTTTCAGTATCCTAAAACATGTTAAGATATAGCTATACTTGGGCATTGAGTGATAATGACACAGTAGCATAGGCTCAACAATTATACTAACTCTCTTGTTCTGATGAGGCTGTCAGTGGCTGGAGGTTAGAGATAGGTGTTAATTTCCGAGGTAGCTTCTCTCAGCCATCTAGAACATCATTCATGTTATTTAGAAAACTGTCAAGGTGAACTTGTGGGTACACATATATGCACATATATGTATGTGGGAATGTGGTTATGGTTTGAATGTTTGAGCCACCACCCACCTTCATGTTGTGACTTTACTGCTTTATTAGGGGTTCTAATTGAGGAGGAGAGATGACTCATTGGCTTGACTGTGGAAGACTCTATTGGGGAAAATCTTCCATTTACTGAAGAAGGATGAAAGACATGTATTGGAAGGGATGGATACATTACTGTAGGGGAGGGAGATAATGTCTGCCTAGCCAGCCAGATCTACCTCATTATCTCTGGTGACCAATGGGACAACATGATCTAGGGGAAATTTGCTTAAGGTGAACCCCTTCTCACCTTGTTCCTCTCACCCCCTTTTGTCTGGCATACAAAGTGGCAAAGTTATTCTCCCATGTAGGATATAGAATAAGGTACTTACCAGCTCAAAAGTCTAGATCAGCTCTCCTGAAACACCAAAATTGCTGGCACATTTATCTCAAATATACAGTACTAATAACCAGGAGTAATACAATTTTGTTACTTATAAATTACTTAGTCTCCAATACTTTTTTTATGGCAATGTAAAAAGATGAAGGTGGTCTTCCATGCTAAGACCTTAGAGAGGTAAACAGCCACTTTTCTGAGCATTTAAAATGCCCAGAAAAACAATGGATCTAGTTTTCATAATGTCATCAATAAATCTTATACATTGTGAGGTGTTATTTAGGATTTCTAGTTAAAAAATGCCTAGGATGAGCCCGCATTTATGTTTATTTTGGCATGTAAATCTATACAGACAATGCCACTCTAGGTCACTCTAATGCATAATGCTAGATTTTTTTTTTTTAATGAGGGAGGGCAGTATAGAATCAGCAACTGTTCTTTGAAGAAAGGGACACAAAAGAATAAGAACTACCAGCAAGGTGTTAAAGTGATAAAAACGTCACATCATGGTGCACAACTCTAAAGGAAGAGTCATGCCTTAAATTTTATTGTGTACACAGTATTGAATAGTTACTAGGAAATATTTCTACCATATTATGCTGTGTTTAAATATGCCAAAAATAAACAACTCAGGGTCAGACTGTAGAATTTTGAATCCACACTGGCTACTGAGTAGCATTTAATCAAACTACTTCTTGCCTCATATGGATCATTACTCTATAGGCTGCCATGTTTACAGAGACCCCTGCAACACATGAGTATAATGCTTAGGGTTAGGGTGTGCATGTTTATGTGTGTACTTGTGTACGTGTATTGTCTGTCTTTTGATATTACAATGCCTTCCTGATAGTTATGTCAATGTCAAATTATTTTTCCCATGTTTTGTTTAGTTTTTTCCTTTAAGAAAATTATTGAATGGAATTAATAGTAAAAGTATGTAAATATTCATAAAATTAAATGTAACTTCTAGGGCTCTACTTTTTAAAATTAATTAATTTATATTTAAATTCCCTTTATGTCCTGATCACAACCACCTCCTTCCTCTCCTCCCAGTTCCACCAGGAGAAATCCCTCCCCTCATCATCCCCTTTCCTTCTTCTCAGAGAAGGGGAGCCCTTTGGGTACCACCCCTCCCTGGAGTGTCTAGTACCAGCAGATCTAGGCACATCTTCTCCCACTGAGGCCAAACCAGGCAGTCCAAGTAATCCAATGTCAGGTGATCCAATGTCAGGAAACAGTCTGGAACAGCTCTTGTTCCACTTGTTAGGGGAACCACAATAAAACAAAGCTTTACATTTGCTAGAAATGTGTAGAGAGTTTAGGTCAAGCTTCCACATGATCCCTGGTTGCTGGCCCAGACTTGTGAAACCTCATGGTCCCAGTTAGTTGACTTTGTGGGTCTTCTTGTGGTGTACTTTACCCTTCCGATTTGCTCACTTTTATCCCTTACTCTTCTACAAGACTCTCTGGGTTCTACCTGATGTTTGGCTGTAGCTCTCTGCATCTGGCTCTATCCATTTTTGGATGAAGCCTCTCAGGATACAGATATGCTAGATTCCTGTCTGCAAGTGTAGCAGAGTATCATTAATGGTGTCAGAGACTGACTAGCTCACATGGAAGGGGTCTCAAGTTGGGGCAGTCATTGGTTGGTTGCTCCATCTTTATCCCTGCAGATCTTGCAAGCAAGACAAACTTACACCAAGTTTGTTCTGAACTCTTATTTCTCTTGCCTCCAGATGTAGAGGATATGATTTTATGTTCTATATGAGGCCATCAGTGGCTTCGCTGCTCACAGAGATTGGTGTTGGAGAGAGGTTGGAATCGTAATCAACTGGCTTATTTCTAGTGCAGTGAAGAAGCACAGCACTGCAGCAAAGAATGCACGAAGAGGCAAAATGGAAGCCATAGTAAGCAGTCAGCTTCCTGCCACTCTGGTCTGAGTAGGTGAAGGAAATATATAAATAAAAATTAAATGAAAGAAAAGGCCCGAAAATCACATGAAAGGAATGAAAGCAAAACATCGAACACAAATATAATTACACTTCTTTGGCAAAACTCATAACCAGATTTTAGCAACGCCCACCTGACTTGTTTATTGAATTGCAAAATGAGAGATTATAAATCAGGGTTGACACGAGGTCTTATTTCTCTCTTTCGAGATTGTAACTGAATAATAAACCATACAGAGCCAGCATTGTGTACCTCTTAGGATTCAGTCCCATGCTCGTGGTTGGTACTGCAAACAATATTTCCTACTATGTGACACGTGTGGAGAGCAAGCCTCCATCTCCCTGCTACCTCCTCTTGTTCTAATGAAGCATGTTGGTGAAGATGGAGGGGATCTGCTTGCAGCAGCCAGGAGGCAGAGAACTGGCTGTCCATCTGAAAAACACCCAGGTTTTGGTTCTTTGATTGCCAATATCAAGTTACCCTTAAAACAGAGTTTTCTTACTTTAAATAGTTCATGAAAAAATGTGAATATCTTTTAAAAGTTTAAATATTGAGCAACATAGAGGACAGTAAATTATAGTTTTAGAGTATTTTCCCTTCTAGTCTTCCCAACTACCCAAGAATTAATTGTCAATGCAATTATTGTTGTAAGAGTTAAGTGTCCATCTTAACATTTAACATATAAGTATACATACACACGCACACACATGAATATATACACACATACGCACATGTGTTTAGGCGTCTAGTTAATTATACTATATGAAACACATTATACATTATTTTGTAATAAAATCTGATTTTAAATATTTTTCTTTTCTTGTGTATACATACACACATCTATAATGAAATATACATGTATATGCATGTGTAGTTACCCAACAGTATTTAATAACATTGCATTCTTTTCATAATTGTACATAATTTACTGACTAGTTTATCTTTAAATCACTCTTGAATGGCATCCAGATTTTAATTTTTTAAAAAGGAATATATAGTAACAACACAAACACATATATTTGTAAACATGCAGTGTTCAGACTTCAAGAGACATAGAAATGATAATTTTATGTGCACATGTAAATTTTATAAACCTTGCCAAATTATTCTTTGATTGTATAGAAGAATAACAACTTTTCTTACAGACTTGCCAAGAGTATATAGTATAAACACATTTGCAAAATTGCAATGCAAAAGTGTGCCTCTTTTTGTTAAGGTTACACTTTCCAAACTCTTAAAGTGTCATTACTCCAATTGTACATGATTTTCCGTGTGTTTCTACTCATATCATTTCCTTGTTTTTCATTTGTTTGTTTTCCCCGATTTCCCTCTTAGATGTTTTTTTATTGATTTGGGGTAAATATATTATGGTACATTTATTATATTTTTTTGCTAGGAATGAGAACATTTGTTTTTTTTATACTTTATTTACATTTCAAATGTTTCCCCTTTCCAGATCTCCCCTTTGGAACCTCCCTATTCCCTCCCCCCTCCCCTGCCTCTATGGGGGTATTCCCCCACCCACCCACCCACACACACACACACACACTCTCGTCTTCCCTCCTTGGCATTCTCCTATATGGGGGGATCTAACACCCTCAGGCCCAAGGGCCTCTCCTCCCCCTGATGTCTAACAAGACCCTCCTCTGCCACATATGTGGCCAGCACCATGGGTCCCACCATGTGTAATCTTTGGTTGGTGATCCAGTCTTCTTCGGAAGCATTGAGGAGTCAGGCCAGTTGCCACTGTTGCTCCCTCCCTGGGGCTGCAAACTTCCTCAGACCCTTCAGTCCCTTTTCCAACTCCTCCATCTGGGACCTCACATTCAGCCCTATGGTTGCTGTGACGTGACTCTTGGGTATTTCGAACTTTTGGGCTAATAACCACTTATCAGTGAGTATAAGCCATGTTCATTTTTTGTGACTGCATTACATCAATCAGAATGATATTTTCAAGTTCCATCCATTTGCCTAAGAATTTTATGAAGTCATTGTTTTTAATAGCTAAGTAGTATTCCATTGTGTAAATGTACCACATTTTCTGTATCCATTCCTCTGTTGAGGGACATCTGGGTTGTTTCCAGGTTCTGGCTATTATAAATATGGCTGCTATGAACATAGTGGAGCATGTGTCTTTATTACATGTTGGAGCATCTTCTGGGTATATGCCCAGGAGTGGAATAGCTGGGTCCTCAGGTAGTATTATGTTCATTTTTCTGAGGGTCCGCCAAACTGATTTCCAGAGAGGTCGTGTCAGCTTGTATTCCCACCAGCAATGGAGGAGTGTGTTCCTTTTTCTCCAGATCCTCGCCAACATCTGCTGTCACCTGAATTTTTGATCTTAGCCATTCTTACTGGTGTGAGGTGAAATCTCAGGGTTGTTTTGATTTGCATTTTCCTGATGACTAATGATGTTGAGCATTTCTTTAGGTGCTTCTCTGCCATTCGAGGTTCCTCAGTTGAGAAATCTCTGTTTAGCTCTGTTCCCCATTTTTTGATAGGGTTATTTGGATCTCTGGAGTCTAACTTCTTGAGTTCTTTGTATACATTGGTTATTAGCCCTGTATCTGAAGTAGGATTGGTAAAGATCTTTTCCCAATCTGTAGGTTGCCATTTTGTCCTATTTACAGTGTCCTTTGCCTTACAGAAGCTTTGTAATTTCATGAGGTCCCATTTGTCTATTCTTGATCTTCGAGCACAAGCCATTAGTGTTCTGTTCAGGAACTTTTCCCCTGTGCCCATGTGTTCGAGATTTTTCCTCACTTTCTCTTCTATTAGATTCAATGTATCTGGTTTTATGTGGAGGTCCTTGATACATTTGGACTTGAGCTTTGTACAGGGAGATAGGAATGGATCAATTTGCATTCTTCTACATGTTGACCACCATTGAACCAGCACCATTTGTTAAAATGCTGTCTTTATTCCACTGTATGGTTTTAGCTCCTTTGTCAAAGATCAAGTGACCATAAGTGTGTGAGTTCATTTCTGAGTCTTCAATTCTATTTCATTGATCTACCTACCTGTCACTGTACCAATACCATGCAGTTTTTATCACTACTGCTCTGTAGTACTGCTTGAGGTCAGGGAGGCTGATTCACCCAGAAGTCCTTTTATTGTTGAGAATAGTTTTTGCTATCCTGGGTTTTTTGTTATTCCATATGAATTTGAGAATTGCTCTTTCTAAGTCTATGAAGAATTGAGTTGGGATTTTGATGGGGATTGCATTGAATCTGTAGATTTATTTTCAGCAGGATGGCCATTTTCACTATATTAATCTTGCCAATCCATGAGCATGGGATATCTTTCCATCTTCTGAGGTCTTCTTCGATTTCTTTCTTCAGAGTCTTGAAGTTCTTGTCATATAGATCTTTCACTTGTTTGGTTAGAGTCACACCAAGATATTTTATATTGTTTGTGACTATTGTGAAGGGTGTCATTTCCCTAATTTATTTCTCAGCCTGTTTATCCTTCGAGTATAGGAAGGTTACTGATTTGCTTGAGTTAATTTTGTACCTGGCCACTTTGCTGAAGGTGTTTATCAGGTGTTTATCAGTTTTTCAGATCACTCAAGTATATCATCATAGCCTCTGCAAATAGTGATATTTTGATTTCTTCCTTTCCAATTTGTATACCTTTGACCTCCTTTTGTTGTCTAATTGTTCTAGCTAGAACTTCAAGTACTATATTGAATAGATAAGGAGAGAGAGGGCAGCCATTTGACAAAATTCAACATCTCTTCATGATAAAGGTCTTGGAAAGATCAGGAATTCAAGGAGCATACCTAAACATAGTAAAAGCAATATACAGCAAACCAGTGGCCAACATCAAACTAAATGGAGAGAAACTCGAAGCAATCCCACTAAAATCAGGGACTTAGCACATTTTTATTTTGTTATTACCAGCGATGAGCACTGATAAGATTCTTCTTGAAACTAAGAAAATACGTTGCACTTTTGATAGTCCAGAAAGATTATGAAATATGTCGTAATAATTATGTGAATACATATGCAAAGCCATTGACAGCCAATTCTCTCTCATTCCTATGTTTTGATTATATTTTATCCCAGAATTTAAATATAAGTTTCTATTTGTCTCATTTATCCTGGATTAAAGATGTTATTCCATATCAAAATATGGCTTCTAGAGTAATTATTCATCTCCATATGTTAGTGGCAGAGAGAAAAGGTCTTTATTTCTCATAATGACTGTTAAGGACACATACTAAAATTCTGCTTTTCTTAACTTAAGCTGCTATCATAATCTAGTGTATAATTACAGAATAAATCCTACTTATTTAATTTTCAATATACACATATTTCAACTGAAACCAGTAATTTACTCCTCAGTGTAGCCCACTTGTTTTCTATGAATGAAGGTATTTTAGATGAGTTGCCTATTACATAGAGACTGCCATTGTCTTAAAGAAGGGTTATAATAGGCATACTCTAAGATGGACTTTTATGATCCCCAAAATTTGGTAGACAATTCTAAGTAGTCCTTTTGGCTATGGGTTTGATATGGTTTGAGATGGTTTCAGAAAGGATCTTATTCCCTGGTATGGAGTAAGTTAATGTGAGATATTCAAGAAGTGGGTGTTCTGGGAGGCCACTAAGACATCATTTCATTTAGAAATGGTTGTAGTCCTTGTTGGACATTGGTTAGTTCTTCAGTTGGCTATTATAATAAGCATCAAGCAGAAGAAATATTTGTGAGGAGACGCCACAGTCATTTATATCAGTGTCTTCTACAAGGGCAGATAGCCTGCTGTCATGTTTAATAGAAGCACCTGTACATGTACAGCAAGTTGATCTTTGCATGCATTGATAGTCTCACTTATAAATGGTCAGACTTCACCCGGAAGGTTGCACTGATATTTGCCAATGGACACTGTTTCAGAGGCTGACACAGTCATATCACAGTCCCTGGTAAGAGGAACTGCCTTCATTAATCACATTTTGCCCAGAGTTCCAGGCCAAAGAAGATGAGGAAGATCAAAATTATTAATGTGGTCTCTAGATGAACCAGCAGTGGGGAACCCCTCAGATACTGGCTGATGTGCTGGAGGCTAAGGTTCTGCATGCCTTCTGCACCATATCAGTATAACAGGTACTGAGATAGTGATTTGCTGAAAAAAAAAAAAAACCACATTACTCTCCTTGATAAAAGGATGATACAACGGCCTTATCTGGTGATCACTTTAGTCAGGATGGCATTGAAAGTAGCAAATGAGATCCAGTAACAAAGCTCCCCAAAGTAGATATTATCCATTATCAATTATCCCCACTGGCAGATTGTCATCTTTGCCTGCAGAAACCCAAAGAACTATGCTACCCTCTGATTTTCAAATAATCCCACGAGAACCTTCTAGATGGGGCAGAGATAGATGCCTGAGAAGATAACAAATGCTGCCCAGATCCATTTGTCAGGCAGAGCTGATATCATAGTGCTTAGATTCAACCCAAGGGACCTCTACACCAGAGAGTCATGGTATATGACATCAATCAGAGCTTGGTACAATACAGTGATCACACAATAGTTCAAGAAGCACCTGATAGCTTGTTGTGGAAAGGCTGCAGGTGGATACGGGCTAGGGTTCCATATGCTTCTCTAGGAAGTGATAACCTATGGCTGGCACTAACAAGATGGTCAAGCATGCCTGGTGTTTTTATGTGCAGTCATAGCTTATGGTCAAGACCCTGGTCCTTAGGGCCTATGAAATGATAATGGGCACCCTTCTGGAGCCTATCACCATGGGAACACCTAGCAAGTACCAATTTTTTATAAGTGGGGTTCAAAACATGCCTGTAGGCAGCATCCAGAAGAGATATCCCCTTTATAGAGGGGTTAGGTTGAAGATCACATAGTGTAACTCTCCTTCTATCCACTCAAGATCCATGCTTTATATTACAATGGTGATCCAGCATGGCTGCCAGAGTCTGCCTGGCCATGGACCATGATGAACTCTGGTTAGCTTAACTTCAATAAAGAGATAACATCAGCCTAGATCAAAGGAACTTTGATTATCCTGCACTATTATGAGAAGTAGCTGTATTGATGGGAGCTGTGAGTGGGGACATATTGAAGGCTTACACCATAGAGTATCCCTTTAGTGACACCCAAGGAGGTATCTGTTCCTTTCTCATGGCTGAAGTCGGCCTTGAAACCTGTTCCTTAAGTGACACCACCATTCTTGAACCTGGGTGAGAAGCTGCTCTGATAGCCACATTCCTTTCCTTTCTGATTTGATATTATCATCAAGTGTGCTGCCCCTGTGATCTCCTCTTAGATACAATTGAATCCTTTAACTATACATATTTTGGGGTTACAAATGTATCACAGTTTGTTACATAGTCTGTGCATAGAGTCTGTGCACAGATTCACAATGTAGCTTTATTTTTGGATATGTTTCAGAGAAATAGAGAGGGAAGTCCTGAGGGGTCTACCACCACTCCCTGTGAAGCTTTTGCAGGGAATGCCCTGAGTTTTCTCTTCTTCAGTTCTCTGAACCTAGCCACCCCAGATTCTCAAACACTATGCTTCCCTTCGGTCGTTCTTATTCTCGCCTGTTCTACTGATGCTGCCACCCCTGGGGAAGGGCCTGCTTGCTATCTCTGTCCTTCATTCTGTAGGAAATGGTCCTCTGCTTTCCTGCCTCTTGCCTCTTCTTAGGATGAAACTCTCAGATATTTGGCACTCTAGGCTTCTTACATACACCCAGGGGGAGGTGTCTGTTCCTTTCTCATGGCTAAAGTCTGCCTTCAACCATATTCCTTAGGTTAGACTCCCATTATTGAACCTGGGGAAGAAGCTGCCCTGATAGCCACATCCCTGTCCTTTTTGATCTGATATTATCACCAGGTGTGATGTCCGGTGCTTTCCTCTTAGATGCAGCAGAATCCTTTAACTATACATATTTGGGGGTTACAAATGTATCATTGTTTATTATGTAGTCTGAATTTAGAAAGCATGGTTTTAACGGAAACACAAAAAACTATAACAAAAACACTAACACCAACAATAAACCCAAAAATTTCCCCCAACCCCAAAACAGAAATTAAAAAAAAGAAAAGAAAAAGAAAACCAAAAAACTAAAACTAAGAACCCAACAATTATTAGACCTATTTCTCCTCTGACATTTTATCATCAAGATTTGCCTTGGTGTTCTCTGTCCAGCTACGGTACACACTATGGTAGCAGTAGTCTCTCACTATAACCAATGCCATGCTTTGTAGGCTCTTAAAATCAAGTATGAGAGCCAGTAATTCCTTTCCTTTCAAAATGTATCCAGGTTTAAGTATATCATGATAATCCCAAAGAAAAGATTTAAGTATTCTCTCTTGAGTACAGCTTGTTTTAGCAATTGAGAGAGGAAAGTTTATAATGTCCTCTCTGTGATTAAGAACCATAAAGATACAATTTCAATGTTGTCTATAGGTCTTCTCTACTGACTTTCAGGCTGACTTTGATAAAGTAGGTGGTCATCTGGAAAGACCCACAAGGCAAGGAACTATTGAAAGCCACAGAACCTTAAACACAAACCCTTTCCCACTTAAAGCAAGAGAAAATACTACTATAGCCAACATCTTCATTCATAGACTTGTGGAGGAGCCAAAAGCCAAGTTCCCAGAAGAGTTCTTCCTATATTCCCAACACACAGAAATTGTGGCATTCCCATTGTGATGTTTTAGACCAAGAGGTTTGGAGTGGTTTGTTGTTCAGCAATAGGCATGATAGGGGTAATTAATAACCTAGTACTTTGCCTCTTGATTCCTCAAGAATCAAGGGTTTATAGCAGAGGTCCATACATGTTTTGTGGCATTGCTTTGTGCAGCTGTAGATGAAAGAATTCCTTTCAGGAGCGTTTGTGGGGTGGGGGAGGAAGAAAACACAAACTACAAGACTCTCAGAATTCAGGACATGGTACATTGATTCTTTTGCCCTCTACTTGGAGAGTGTAATCAGGACCTCAACTGATTGCTCTTCTGGGAGTCCTTGACCCTTCTCTGTTCCCTCCATAGTTAACTGTGTTAAACATTGTCTGACTTTCAGCTTTGACTCCAGACTATTCAATCACTTCAACTTCTTTCCCTACTTCAGAGTTGTCTATTATCTTTGTAGAATCTTCTACCCAGCCCTATGTCCAGATTAATTTCTATAAATTCAGACTTATTTCATTGTGTCATCTCATCCTCTTGCTTGCTTTTCCCTTGGACTTACTGGACCCTGTTATTTATTGTCTTGAACACTGACGAGTACTCACCTTTACACAACTATTCCCACCAATAAATATTACCTGCTCACTTTCTTTATCTTTACAAGCAGTGATGATGATGAGGAGGAGGAGGAGGAGGGGAGGGAGAGGAGGAGGAAAGGGAAGAAGGAGGAGGAGGAGGGAGTGGAAGAAGAAGAAGAAGAAGAAGAAGAAGAAGAAGAAGAAGAAGAAGA
>JADRCH010000102.1:11536052-11719069 GCA_019843965.1 Rhynchomys soricoides
GAAGAAGAAGAAGAAGAAGAAGAAGAAGAAGAAGAAGAAGAAGAAGAAGAAACAATTCTACCTTCAAACCACAGTAGTACAAATAAAGAAGCCAGCAACAGTAGTACAAGAATGTGAATTTGCTACTCATTTGAACTACTCAGAAAAATCAATTAATAGTTGAGGCCTTCAGAGAGACCCACTGAAGAACTAAAATTCACAGGACAATTTTCAAAAAATTAAACAGTTGTTTTAAAAATGCAAATTTAAATAATGTCTTGTCTATCAAAAATTTCTACTCTTCTCAAGCTTCCTTATGGCTCTATGACTAGACTCTTACCAGTGGCTTTGGGAGCCATGCAAACCTCTTTCTTCAAGGATAGGCCTCCCTGCTTGGGTCTACTTCCTGTACTAAAATCCAATGGTATAAAAGCAAGTTTATATTCTCCGGATCTATCCCCCTGCCTCATCTCCTTTTCTCTGTTCTAGAATGTCTTGAGAAATAGATTAAACATCTACAGTCAGAGCTATATCGGGCAGCTTTTCTCACAGTGCCATCATCTTTAAGCCCCTGGACTCAAGAACTTGAACAGTTCTTCTATAGCAGAAACTACCTATTTAATGGTCCTTTATTGATCTTACCCAGTAAAGTAAGTGGATTTTTAAATTCAATTTTTGCATACCAAATGTCTTATAACATGAAGAAAAGTTGTTCATTCTTTGCTAGAATCTCATTTGCCATCTTTCAGAATATAGATTTCATGGTTTCCATTTCTATGACTGTTATCTATGCCTACTTTAGTTTCTGTCCTGTTATTCTTTCTCAAAGGCACCCCATTCTGAGGTTATGAGATGGCTCTATTTACGTGATTCTAATTGTAGTACTCAATACCCTCACTTTATCTTCACTCATAAATACTACATCAGTATTCCTGATGTTCACTGGAAATCCCTGCAGGGAGTCTGCCCTTGAATCCTATAATGTCCTCAATATTCTTCAGTGTTCAGTATATGTGTGCTTATCTGAGATTCTACTGTGTGGTGTTCTCTATCACCAGCTTCACAGATGATTTCAAGTACTGTAGATTTCCTTATACAATCCTGTATGGGCTTCCTTTGTTCAAGTCCTTCTTCTACTACCTTAGCTTTTCCTATGCCCTTCTAGGCTTTTTCATAGTAGGTATTAAATGCTGAAACCTGGATTACTGATCTGTTTTTATCTATTACAGACAAGTAATGTTTCAAAACAGATTCAGCAAACCATTCCTTGATGCTATTTTTATTTTTTACATTTCATGCTTTTCTTCGTAGTGGAGTTTCCCACAGTGTAATTTAGATTTTGCCATGCATAGTTCTCCTTTTTCATTACCATCTTGATATAAAAATCATTTTACCTCTGTGTCTATACTCACTAAAATAATTTTAGGAATACAGTAGGTTTCCAAATAAACATTAGTTTTGTTTATTTGATGACTTTAAAGCATTCTTTTGCTCAGCAAATAGAGTGAAAATAATATTACATTAAATGTGCATATGTGGCTAACTTGGGTCTTTTCATTCCAATTTCTCTCAAGTCTCCAAATTTCCCACATGTTAGAAATCAGCATATGGTTGATAATCCAGTTTACTCATCTGCAGGAGTAGATTTCATGTTCTAATTGTGGAAAAGAAAGTTTGCAGTGCAACTTTGAATTTATATTCATTCTTATCTGGTACTAAAAGATCGTTAGTTTCACCCTACTCCACAGTAAAAATTTTAAAATATTGTTATATGATTTCTAACCTTGGGATATATGAAAGGTAAATTTAAGGTAATAATATAAATACTTATAAATATTACTTTATATATAATATGCTATAATGTAAATATTGGACCTAGATTTCTATAGTATCTGTCTCAGGTTCTAAATTTCTTTGCCAGATATCTTCTATTCATTTCTGTCCTTCCACTTTTTAAGAGTAAATTAGATGAGAGCTACAATGTGTTATTTTAAGATATAAGAAATTATCCATTCATCAGTTGATGGCTGTTTTCATTTGCTGGCTTTTGTCTATAGGGTAGCAATGAGCATGAATGAACAAATATCTGTGTATAAATATATAGAGTCTTGTAGATACATGCTCAAGAATGGTACATCTGAATTATGTAGTAGCTTTTTGAAGAAGTCCCATACTGAGTTTCATGGTGGTTGTACCAGTTTACACCCTATCAGCAGTAAGTATTCCCATTTCCTGCATCCTCACAGGAATCTTTCAATCTGAGTTTTTGTTTGTTTGCTTGCTTTATTTTGGCCATTTTGACATGGTAAGATAAAAATCTTAAATAGTTTTAATTGACATTTACTTGGTGGACAAGGATGTTGAACATTTTAAGATTCATTTAGTTTTATTTTTGATATGTATGGGTGTTTTGCCTGCAGGTATGCCTGCATATCATATGTGTGTGAAATGCATGGAGAGGTCATTAGATTCCTTAGGATTGGATTTACAGGTGATTGTGTGCTGCTGTGAGGGTGCTGGGAATTGAACCTGGGTCCTCTGGATGAATAATCAGTGTTCTTAGCCACTCAGCTATCTCTCCAGCATTGATGTTGAATATTAAAAACAAGACACTTTCCTAGCCCCTTTCAGTTTTTCTTTCAAGAACTCTGTGTTTAGTTCTATAACTCTTTTTAGAAACTGGTTGTCTTCTTGATGTTTAGCTTTTCTTGAGTTCTTTCTTTATTGTAGTCACTAATCCATTGTGAGGGTTTACACATATTGCAAGAATTTTAATGGTGATAGATACATAAAGTAGAAAACATATTGCTAGCGAGTATAATCCATTATAAGATAGAGGTTACCTCTTTGTAAATTAATTTCCAGTACCCTCCAAAGCTTGACAGTAAGACCCTATAACTGAAAACACCACATTATGGACTAATATAATCTGGAGAAGTCAAGCTGATAATCACTTGGAAACTTCATCACTGCTGGCTAGATTTCATAGCACTTTGACTATGTGATATCCACACTACTGGAGGAGAAAGGTAAGTATCAATTCACCCATCTGGGAACAACTCAAGTTACAATAACAACTAATATGATAAGATATACACACTGATACAGTAGTGGCACAAATGTTATGTGAATAATTAATCACTTTCTGATTGGATCTAAAGTTTACCGTATGAGATGGAAACCATTTCTGGTACTGTTAATAGGACCAAGAACACGTAGCCATATAGGTAATAGGCTCTAATGGAGAACCTAATTCTATTATTCTGCTAATGGATAGGGTTTTTAAATGACTCCTAATTACTTACTGTTATATACACAGAACTGTGCATTATTCAAGCTTCATCAGAGAACCTTCTTTCAGTAGACGAAAATTAATGTAGAGACCCTTAGTTGGCCAATGTGCTCAGAATAAAGACTATGGACTATTCGGCCTTAAATTATATGTGTATGTCACTCCCAGAAGACTCTAAGAACATTATGAAAGGAGACACAGAAAGATTTTAATAGCCAGATGTAAAGGATGACTTCAAGTATTCTTTTCTGAATAAAGAATGTACTTTACACATATGAACTCATGGCAGTTATGACAGCATACATAATACTCACCAAACCACAATACAATATCCCTCCCAACAAATCAATTCCATACTTCAAGGCAGGACCCACTCCCAAGAGGATTTGGGGAAGTGGACTGGTTGGATTTTTAAAAACGAGAACAAAGTAGAACACCCAATGTTAGGTGCATAGGAAGGTGAGCATGTAAAGGGTGGATATAGGAGGTGTTTGAGGGGTGAAATGATCAAAATATACTGTATGAAATTCTCAAAGTATTAACAAAACAGTATTTAAAGCTACAGAAAGTTCATGGTATACAATAGTTTTTTGTTGCAATGTAAATTATTTTAGTGCCAGCAAATATCCTGCAAATCTATGAATATTCATGGATCTAATAAAATCATTTGCATAAATATGAGTGAGGATTGGAGGGTTGAGAAGACAAGGTCATTATTGCTCATGTAGCTCAGACCAGCAAATAGACTGCACTCCTGCTGCTATAGTTATAAGCATACTTGTTATAAGTCTGTTATTTGAGGAAAAATGAAAAACATAACAGAAATATTTTGAACCTCATGGAAAGGTAGAGCGATTGATTACTCTGATGAAATTTAAATTTCACTTCTCTCCTTTGCCTTTTTAAGTCAGAAAATAATGATATCCATCTATCCAACTGTCAATCCATACATCACCTGTCTGTCCATCCCTCTGTCTATCTGTCTATCTATCTATCTATCAATCTATCTATCCATCCAGACAATACTGGAATAGGAAAATGTTTATTGAGTTATGGAGCAATAAGGACTATTTCTCTTAGTGCATCTACTTTGACTATTGGGTGGCACTGCACTGGTTGCAGGGTTTCTATTCCTGCACAAACATCATGACCAAGATGCAAGTTGGGGAGAAAAGGGTTTATTCAGCTTACACTTCCATGCTGCAGTTAATCACCAGAGGAAGTCAGGACTGGAACTCAACCAGGACAGGAAGCAGGAACTGATGCAGGGGTCATGGAGGGATGTTTCTTACTGCCTCATTTGCTTCTCCTGGCTTGCTCAGCCTGCTTTCTTATAGAGCCCAAGACTACCAGCCCACAGATGGTACCACCCACAATGGGCCCTCTGCCCTTGATCACTAATTGAGAAAATGCCTTACTGTTACATCTCATGGAGTCATTTTCTCAACTGAAACTCCTTTCTCTGTGATAACTTCAACTTTGTGTCAAGTTGACACACAAAACTAGCCAATACATACATATTGGCTCACTCCCAAAATTGTGTCATTTGCTCCCTTGACAGTCTTCCTCATGAACAATACTTTGAAAATCACAGATAAACGAGCATTAATTTATTGCTCTTGATTTCCTTAGTCCTTGGGTTCTTTGCAAGATTTCTATTCATCTCTGAGAAGAATAACCCTAGTACCATGTAATGTATAAGCATACAAAACAATTATGTAATATGCAAATTCAAAGTTGCATGATTAAAATGAGAATGAATTCTAATTTTGTGAACATAATACAAAATTATGCAAATGTTCTGAATTGAATTTTTCCCAAGAATCACACAATTTCAGAATTGGCAGGCTGAAAAACTCTGTTGACACTGGCTACCACATGGCAGTGCTACTTCAGCTGGTAAACAGGGATATCTGCCTTCATTTGACAGGATTAGATGTAATAAGTGAACATTTTAAATTATGCATAGTCTTTACTATTCTAACTCTTCAATAGGATGCAGTGACTTTGCAAGAAAATGATTAGATAGCTATATACAGGTTGTACATAAGTGTTAATCTGCAGACAAAGCAAAAGCATTTTATGCACACATTAAAAAACAGGCTGGAAGAAAACTTAGAATCCAAGAGTAGAGTGTGATGAGAAAGAAAATGGAAGGCAGAGTCAGGGCTTTCAGGGAAGAAGGATCAGGGGAATGGTGGCATGTAGAACTCCTGTCAGAGAAGGTCAGGACAGGAGCACTGGGAGGCTCTGGATTGCCCAACAGAGACATTTGCTCAGGGAAAACAAATCTTCAGATCATTCACTTTTGGACCACTGAATTCCCAAATGGATCCAGAGACTAAAACAAGGAAAGAGAGGCTCTGCTGAGAGCTTCAGCTCCTCTTAACTCCCCCTCCCTATAATTTGTGACATATCTATATGTCTGTCTGTCTGTCTAGTATCTTCTTCACGAGTTCACCATCTTCAGTCTCAGCTTCTGTTTCCTTCTTTTTTTATTATTTCAAGTTCTTCCCTCTTAGATGCACCTGAAGGTTCATTCAGTGCACCAACATAATGATACTAGCCACTATGTAGTGAGCACAGTCTTCATCTGCTGTCTGTGAGGAATTGTTTCTAGGGTTGCTCTTCCCATTAATAATATAATCTGCTGATTTTCAAATCCCTCATATGAATGGCATAGCATTGGCACAGCATATACCTATACTTCCTGCCAGCATGCTTTAAATAATTTCTAGATTGTTTTACCTAATGTAATGTAAATGCTATGTATATAGTTACTTTGCATATTGCTTGTGGAATAATCAAAAGAAATGGTCTGTTCATATTCAGTACACATATAGCTTACTTTTCTGGATATTTTCTATTGGCAATAGCTTGAATCTGCTGATGAAGAAAGACACTGTATAAGAAAGACCAACTGTATTTGACATGAGGCTTCAGATACTTTATCCAACAATATAGGATTGGTATTTTCTTCTCAAATACAGTAACATGGGTATGATTTATATTTACAGGATTTTCTACATCAACACAGTTTTTTTTCTGTTTTCTTTTTTTGCCTGTGAGCAAAAGAGTACCTACTAATAAATGTGGGTACTGTCAGTCCCATCAAGCTTCCATTATATACTTTATTCTAAACACACTTTGATGTATATCTCTTTAATTATTGTGTTCTTGCAAACCAGCTTCTTACATGGAGATTGAGTGTTTAATCTAAAAATAACTGTAGTTTTATGCAAACTAACTTCCTGACACTGTGTTACTCCTTTTACATATAAATCTGCACAGCCTGTGAGGAACTTTAAATGGCGAGGGCTGATGGAGCTGCCCCTAATAGCCTGGTGGGTTAAGGAGTTGGATACATTTTATTAGTGGAAGAATAGATTTATTGTTAACTGAAATATGTAATTATAAGTGCATATTATCAATATTACCAGCTTGATTTTTGGACTTAGGTTTGCATTGATTGAAACACTGCAGTTTTAAAATTAATTAGAAGGAGAGTTAATGATCACTTACACTTTGCCACATGAGAGAAAGTATTGGAATAAAGTATGCTTGGTAGTGAGTGATAATATATAATATTGTCAATGCTTTAATAGATGTGTGATGGGGACAAGATTTATTAGCCTGTGAGAGATGCCTTGAGAATTTCCATTTGAAGTAGAAAAATACTTAAAATACCCAGAAAATCTACAAGACAAAAATGCAGACTAAGATAAAGTGTGTTGGTCAAAAAGAATGGATGAGTTGTGCCGTCTGAGTATTGGGATTTTTATTTTCCTCTTTGATTGGAAAATTGAATTAGTGGATATGCTACAGCTTTAGGCACCAGGAGATTAAGTTTATATAGGACAGAGAGTTTGGAAAGTCATGAATTATTAATTAGGTCTACTTTTATGACCTATACAAGTCACAAATACAAAGTGAAGTTTATTTTAAATTAAGTTTGGCTGCTGACTGTACTTACTGTGCTATGGATACTTCATGCACAGCGTGAATCAAGTGGAGCCCTATGAGAATCCCCATTATATACACAGTGCTTAAGGAGGGTTAGGATCTGAACATGGCTTCCAAATTTCATGGGTTAGAAATAGCATCCCCAACACAGCAGAGGATAAAGGTGGAGCTTTGCTGCAGACATTGAGATCACAAGGACTCTGTTCTCATAATAGATTAATGCCACTATCAAAGGGCACAGCAGCAGGAATTTAGATCTACTTCCTACTCCTCCATTGCATTACTACAAGAGGACAGTTTTTGTTCTGCCTAGAAGATATATCATCAAGGTACCTTTTTGGAAGGAGACAGCAAACCTCACAGGATGGCTGAAGCTATGTTGACTATGTGGCATTCCAGCATATAGAACTATGAGAAGTAACCTTTTTTCTTTGAGAAAGTTTGCATGTCTATATACCGTGTGTGTGTGTGTGTGTGTGTGTGTGTGTGTGTGTGTGTATGCATCTGTGAATGTGGAAGTCAGACAATAACCTCTCTTGCCCTTCAGGCAGAGTTCACTTTGAGTTTTGACAGTGAGTCTCAGTGATACTTGCTGGCCTAGAAGTATCAGGTTTAAGATATCATTCTACAACTTGCTGGCCTCAATCAGTAAGATAGCCTACCTTACTGATTGAGGTAGGTAGGCTAGCCAGTGAACTCCAGGGATCTGCCTATCTCTGTCTCCCCAGTTCTGGGTTGAGAAGTATGTACTAACATACCCAGTGTTCAAAGCTTCTAGGGCTAAATCTCATGTCCTCAAGTACTTCACTGACTGAAATATATTTCTGTAACCCTCATGATGTTGTCTTACACTGCCACACTCCATGAAGCCTGCCATGTGAATCTCTCCTTTGATCACTTGATCCGAATTATCTGCATTATCATCTATTAGTCATGTAATACAGGCCTTGGTTATCAAATTGACTGTTATAGTATTACGGTGCTCTGTTCAATTAATTACCATTTTACTTTACTAGTTCCAACATTTAATTATTCTGATGATCTATATTTCAGCATGACTGAAATCCTTATGAGAAGCAGCCTTGTGAATGTGGCCTTCCCTTCTCCCCCAGGGCTGTTGACCAATGGCTCATGAGAATGAAGGGACCACAGTTGATAAACAGGGTCTCAGAATGCCCACTCATGAGTATGAATGGAAATGATGCCATTCTGGGATCAGTTTTGGGGAGACAGATCAACTTTATTCAGGATGGATCAAGGGTTATATATTTTTAGGAAGGGATAGGAATAGCCAGGGTGGGCAAAGTTCATTGGCTAAAGCCTAAGGTACTGAGATGCCTCATTAGCATGGGGAGACATTCCAGGAATCTCATGTGCTTGTGGAACAGGTTCCTTATTGAGATAAAGGAAGTTGTACCTGCAGTCTTACCAGGGTTACAAGACATTTCACAGGTAGAGGGTATGGGGTTTTTCAGCTATTCAGACAAGGTCATAGAAGGAGAAGACCTGTTGGTAAAGTGAGTTGCACTGAGCTCAGGGCTTTCTGATAATGTCAGACTTTGACCTTAGCAGCAGGGTTTCTCTACAGTGAAGACACAAAGATGCAGAGAGACCATATGTCTGGGTGTGCATGCAGTCAGATTGAGGTCAAGTGGTACACATCAAGGAAATTACTAATTGACAGCTGCCAAGGTAAGCTGGGGGAGGCATGGAATAGTCTCTACTTCAGCCCTCCAAAGGAACCAATGCTCCTGAAATGTTGGTTTTATGCTTCTAGTTTCTATAACTGTCTGTGAGCCAGTACTGTCTGTCATTTTTAGTCTGTGGCACTTTGACATAGATGTTCTGATGAACTAATTGGGTGCTGGATGGTAGGGAAGAAGGATTTAATGTTTGGTGTTTGAAGGGTAGCTCAGTTTTCATGCAGGAGATGAAATCTTGAGAATAGCTTAACCTCTGAAGCCAAGCCAGGAACAAGTCAAAGCCTGGCCTGTAATTTTCACACATTTTTTCTTATGTTTCCCAGTGGACTTCAGCAGAGTGTCCAGCGTGGCTCAGCTTGGACAACCTCATATCCAAGTTCTGAGAAATGATGCTACTATGTGCAGCAAGAAAACAAAAGGATGTTGGATTTTATTCACAAAGACCCTTTACTTGAACAGGATAGGAAAAGTAACAGACTAAAAGGGAAATGAGCATTTTCAGATTCTTTACACATCATAGGTCAAGTTCAACTATGGAGATGATTAAAATATTAAAAAATTAAAATCACAGAAAAGAAGGGCTTTAATTTTTTTTTTAGAGCTATTTTCAATGAACTGTAGAAATAAACACAGGTGAAAGCTCATCTATTTACTCATCAGGTGACACATACCTATACCATGATGCCTAAGACTGACCTGTTTACCTATCTTGCTTATGCAAGGCTAATCAAAAGAAGCTGTTGAAGGAGGCTAATCCCACCTGGCACCAGGCTGCTGAAGCCTATACATATGCTTATTCCTTAACACAGGCAAAGAACAGAGTGCATATTGTGTAGGATGAGTAGACAACTAGTAATCGGGTTAGTAAAAGTTTGGGTTAACTGTCTCAGAAGTTATGTATATTGTATGAAAACACCAGTATCAGGTTTAAGATATCATTCTACAACTTGCTGGCCTAGAAGTACCTGAACCTGGTAAATAATACACATTAGTGCCATCACTCTAAGTTACTTACCAGAACTCAATGGTAAGACCCAGTTGCTCATGATATTAGGCACTTTGGTTGGAGGCCATGGAAAAATCAGCTCTATACAAAGTGAAGACAGACATATATACAAATGTATGTGAATGTTGACAGCAACTCTCTGTATAAGCCAGGAGTATAAAGAATTCAGGTAGAATTATAAACAAATGTATGCAAGAAAACAATGAATTGGGCTCAATATGAGTTAAATCAAAGTTAGGAAAATGCCTTATAAAGCCTTATAAAGCTGATGGAGGTGGGATGTGGTTGTAGGTTTTCATAAGTTTACCTAATTATTCACTATTAATTTAAAATCTATCATAAATGGTACCATTTCCTGAAAGTTAATTGTTTTATGTTGGTCACAGGGATGATCTTTAGAAAGAAGGCTCTGTTAGGGCCAAGACTTGCAAAGAGCAGTCATAAAGCCAAGGAGCTCCATGTATCCTAGAGTTTTCAAACTTAGATGGTTAGGAGTGAAAATTTAAGGAAGAAGGGGAAAAAAAATGTGGCTCAGTCTGTACATTCCAGGAGAGCAAAGAAGCTGAAGCTACAAATTGTGTTTCTGTTGTTCTGGATAGTGCATTAGGGGTACTCTACCTTTGCTGGATAAATTGAGAGTTCTCTAAAAGGAGAAAGATGACAGCCAAAGATGAGAATGAAGGAAACCCCTTACATCATATTTCCGTAAACAACCCAGCCCCAAGCATAATCATCAAAGACCGCTAAATCCTGGAGGGTAGCAATCATATGAAATAATGTCATCATCTGTCATGAATCCCTGACACATCTCATCAGATGAATTTAGGTGAGAAAAGTGACCTATATAGCTTTGTGTGTGTGTGTGTGTGTGTGTGTGTGTGTTGCTCTCTCTCTTGGTATGTGAGCCAATGCTGCAGCTTCATTCATTTGCACTCCCTGTTTTCAGAACCTCTGCATTTGGCATCTTTCCTTAGGGAAAGCCTGACAGACCTTTTCTGTCATTTCCTTCCACGTCTTCCTTTGTATTTTCGGCTCCAACAGGTGTAGATTTGCCAAAGTGAATGGTAATTGCCTATTTACCGTCTCCTGGCTTGTTCAATTTACTCACAGAGCATTTCCTATTTAGAGCCTGGCAGCAGTTGGTCTCTCATTTACTCCTTTAATTTGTTAGGTTCTAAGAAAACTCAAATTATAAAAAGAAAGAAAACCTAGCCTTCTATAACTTCACCTTTATCCATAAAGGCCCCAGTCATACCCAGAGTTGAGCTAATCTTGTTGAGAGGCAGATAAGAAGCCCAAGAAGGAAATGCTCTGGGTCCTGAGCTTGCCTTAGAGCACATCATTAGGAAGTACAGAGGCAGATCCTATGCAGATACATCTTTCAGGGAGCCGAGTTGGCCTTCCTCATTTACCTTCCATTCAAAGGTTTTCCTGAAGTTCAGCCCTTTCACTCAGCTGCTCAGCAGTAGATTTCAGTTTCATCTCACAGTTTTCATCACCCAGGAAACTTTCCCAATTTGTTCTGATGGTTAAGCAATGGAAAGGAGAGAAGCAGAGAGTAAATACTGAGTATCATCATAAAAGCCTACCTAAAAGTTCTGGTCACGTGAACTGAGAGATTTTTCTGTGGCTTTTGGGATAAAGGTATGCTTGTGAAGTTTATTCCCAGGGCATGGGAGTACTTATTTGCAGTCAACAATTTAGATGCCATTTAAAACTTCAAAGTTTTCTTTTCAGACAACACACACACACACACACACACACACACACACACACATGGATATTTAATTATTTATACAGAGTAATAATCAAGAACCTAGCAATTTGGTAACCTGTCTAATAGTAATGACCAATCTGGAAAATTGAGAGAAATACCATTAATCAGATGATTTCTATCTTCAAACATAGGTTGTTTATTAAAGCTGTTACACACCTAATTTTTGACCTCACAAAGAATGCTGGAAAAAGCAGGGCCATTGTGCTATTCACACTTGCAGGTAGCCATGTAATATGAGAAAGGCTAACACCATAGACTCTAGTTTGATTGAATCAGTGTGCATGGGACTCCATTGGTTTAAGTGACAGAAGGCTACATGAACGTCAGGACTTGTAAACTTTGTTCCATTTGTGAGAACTTTCCACCCAGGAAATTTTAGATGAATCTAAATATGTAGGTATATACAAAAGGTATGTAAATCAAATGTTTACTGATAATTTTCAAAAATAATTTTATTTGTCCTAGTTAGGATTTCTATTACTGTGATAAAATACTTTAACCAACTTGGGGAGAAAAGGATTTACTTAGCTTATACGTCCATATCATAGTCCATCATTGAAGGCAGTCCATGCAGGAACCTAGAGGCAGGAACTGAAGTACAAGCTATGGAAGAACGCTACTGATTCCCTTGATCTCCATGGCTTGCTCAGTCTACCTTGCTCAAGACCACTTGACCCAGGGTGGCACCACCCACAGTGGGTTAGGCTCTTCTGTATTAGCCATTAATCATGAAAATGCTCCACAAACATGCTTACTGGCAGATGTGATACATACATTTTCTTAATTGGAGCTCCGTCTTGTCAGATGACCTGGGCTTATGTCATATTGATACAAAATTTAAATCAAACCTTATTTTAAAAGACTCCCTGGACTAAAGATAATTTTGTCATTTGTTGAAACAACAAGCAAATTTATAGTCTAAGGAAATGAAAGTGCTTTGTAAATTTTATAGGAAGAATTGAATATTTGCCATTGTAAGATAAAGTCTCGAACATTTTTCAAAGTTGATCAATATCCTGACTTTTACTATCATTAGTGATGACCAAACCCCTTTACATAGATTTGTATTACAAAATGGTAGAAGTATGCTTAAGATTATTTCAAAATTGTTGGAAAATTTCTTAGTTCCAAGCCAAAATTCATTCAATGAAATTTATGAAAGATTCATGATTTAAGGCATCCTGTACAAGTAGAACCTGTTTTCTGTGAATGGATTACTTTATTCATCATAGCATCAATTGGATTGATTCATGCTGTCATAAGCACCAAAGTTTATAAGCATTAAGAAACTTCAGGAAAACCCTTGAGGAATATGACATGAAGAAGGCTGAGTTCGGCTTATATAAAATTTAAGATTGAAATGATTTGTCTTAAGAATTCTAAAATTTACTTCCGGAACATTTCCTATGATATATTGTTGATAGTGGGCACTGAGATTTACAACACATCTTTAGATTTAGTTCATCTTGCATAAATCAAACTATATCAATTACAAAGCAGATGTCCATTTCTGACTGTGCAGCTGGCAATCACCTTCTGTCCTCTACTACTTTGAATTTCATAATTTAAGGCAAGTCAATAATGTTTTCATTCAATTTTTAAAACTAAAACAATCCAAATAGATATTAAATTTGCAAATTACATATTGAAAAATAACAGTAGGAAAATGATAGAAGTCTTTGTTTTCCATAAAGCATTGTGTTTCTGCAAGAGCAGAAATCCCTGTATAGAGAGTGAAAATACTAACTCAGAGCTTACAGTCATCTCAAATCTGAGCTAAGGTGTTTCTGGTAGTGAGAGGCATTGCCTTTCTGTGGTGTGATGCAAGGTGCAAGGGTAAGTTCTTATGTGCTCTTGGAACAAGGCTACAGAGGAGTCTCATAGTGCGACATGGGCAAACTGCCAAAGATGCCTTGGGTTTGTTATGCTTTTGATTTTTAATTAATGTTTAGCTCTTGAGTATTCAGAACCTTTTGCAGTTGTTAAGGTTATATGACCCCTTGGGTTACATGCTTAAGAAGCTGTGGTAAATATAAAAGTATTGATCACAGTTATACTGATGATGATGGTAGCTATTAGACTGTGACTACTTAAGCTTAACTTTAAACCAATTAATCTTAAGGATTTTAAAGTTTTAGTTCCTGAACATTTTACATGTTGAATAGATAATAAATCACTGCTGACTACAGTGTTGGACAGTGATGACTAATTCTCTAACTGCAGAAGATTTTTGAGCAACTTGATTTCTGTGTGTCCTCAGATCGAATATTCTAGTCTTTCATCTTGGAGCCAGTCCGACTTCTTGAAGTAGGGAGAAACATACCTTGTAACAATTGGAGTCTTTCCAGTGAGTTGAGAACACTGTAGGTGGAGCAAGAGTTCTTATCATCCCCCCAAAGAAGAGAAAGTTACAAAGGTATTTCAAGAGAAAGAACATCCTTTTGCCATGGGGAATGTTGTTTTCCATCACAGTTTGGCCAAGCCAAACAATGATAAACTCCTGGTTGCTTGTAAGAAACCACATTAGCATGCAGCTTAATGAAAAATACTATCTGTGCTGTCACTATGTGTTCTCATAATGTTATTGAGATGTAACTGACATAACAATTCATTAGTAAGTATGTGTAACTTAATGAATTTGGGTTTTATGCATATGCATAAAACCATCATCCCAACATTTTCTTCACCACTAAGACATTATCTCTTGCCATTCCCTTTTCTTTTTAAACCTTTTCTTTTATAGCTTGAATACTTAGATGAAGTAGAAAATACAATCTTCTTAATAGTGGACACTGAGAAATATTTTGGATGAGCTATGTTTCAGATGTAGTTCATCTTTGATGCAGGTAATTAGCATTTATTCTCTATTTCTGTTAATTATTTAGGGAACCCCATACAAATAGACCCTGGGTTTTGGTTTATTTTGTTTGTTGGTTTTTGCTTATTTTATCCAATATGGTATCATCTAGGTTGATCCATGTTGTAACTCCAATATTCTTAATTACTGTAAAGATTAATTAAGATTCTATTGTGTGTGCATAGTATAGATTCTTTTCAAAGCTTTCAAACTCATTTCATGATACTAGCATTATTCTGATGCCAAACGCAGGCAGAGGCACAACAGGAAAATATAGACCAGTAGCCTGTTTAAATTCAGACACAAACAGTCTGAGTAAATATCAGCAAACTCAATTCCATACCATAATAAAATAATCTACGCTATAGCTAACTAAAAGGAATTTATCTCTGAGATCCAAGATGGCTTAACATATTAAAATCAATGCAATATATCATATTAAGAAATGAAGGCTAGAAGCCACATGATCATCTTGCCAGACACACTAAAAGCTTTGAAAGAAGTCTGCATGCTTCTCATAAGGCCCAACTTCTGTCAGAGAGGTTGTTATTGTAGTATAGAAGATAGAACATGCTTCTTAGTGAATTTTCACTTCAACATGGTATTCAAAACTATACCCTTAGCAAAGGAGATAAGAAAACTAAGGACACCAAAAACCCCTGAATAGGAAACAAAAAAGAAAAATGATCTGTTTGCAGGTGGCATTATCCTATTCATAGACTATTTTAAAGACTAAGAAACTCCCAAAGTTTAATTGCAAATGCACCAATTACAAGTTCATAGAGGTACTGAACAATGATCAACAATTAAATGGAAAGATGAAGCATTATTGCAATTAAAAACCACCACCACCAACAACAAAAGACTACCCTCCTATCCATAATCCCTCCCCCCAAAAAACTAAAGTCAGCATCTGGAAGATCTACCTGCACCCTGTGATCCTTGAAGTATTATTTATAATGCTCACATGATGGAAAGAAGCCCAAAACCATATAGCAAATTCTGTACTTGTGATATCCAGGTATCAGCATCATCGTGTTTTGTTTCTTTGCTTTGTTTATCAACAAGATCCAAGCAGTCTGAGCAATATGCAGTGGAACAGTTGACACTTGTGGAGGGTAAAATGGGAAGGGGAATAACATTTGAAATGTAAGTAAATAAAATAACCAATAAAATAAAAGAATTGCCTTAGAATCTTCTAAAACATCACATGCTCATTCTTCATTCAGTTATTTGTTTCTATTTTGCCTACAAGTGTTAGGCCTATGTGCTAAAAATTCTACTTATAAAATATCCACAATTAAGTCAAGTAGTAGAGCCAAATTAACTAAACCACTAAGACAAGTTGAGACTCAAGAAAGAGACAAGGGCCATTTAGCTAACTGGACCCTTGTTCTTGGCCTTTCTACCCTTAAGAGAGAGTTTTTTGGTTTGCTTTGCTTTTTTCTTTTGAGTGCCAATGATGAGGTGAATAAGACTATTTGGCTGAGCCTGGTGACGAACTATTAAAGTGTAACTTTAAAAGAAAGTTTGAGAGAAAGTACACATTATCTGTATAATGATCTCAACAATGTTTTTCCTCAAACATATGCACAAGGCTGGGGGGAATGGAAGGTGCTTCAGTGGGTAAATCTCTTGCCTTCAGTGAGATCTGTTGACTTCGTGTGAAACTAGAAGCAATAGTGCTTTAATTCAGCACTCCTTCAGAGACATGGGAAATGGAAACAGGAGGATTCCTGGGTGCTTACAAGCAAGTTAGCCAATAGAGTGACAGCAGTGAAGAAGAACCCTGTCTCAAAAAAGTAGAAATGGAGGACTGACAACAGGCATTTTCTGACCTCCACACATGTACAAAGGTATGTATGCACACACATGCACACACATGTGTATAACAAAAGTAAAATCTCAGTATTAAAATGGTTGAAAAAAGAGGCTACAATATTCCAAAACAAAGTTGCTGAATGGGAAGAAAACTGGATCTCTTTGTACTGTTTTGCATTAAAAACGATTGTAATAAAGGTTTTAATTGGTTTCTTTCTGATTCATATCAACATTTATGTGGCCTTTCATAATTATGTCTGTGATCTACAAGAAATGTTTCTTTCTACTTTAAGAAAGATGAGTATATGTAAAGTGAAATACATGAACTGTTTGTGAAAAGATTAAAAACCTCAAACCAAACCATATGTTTAGGTCTGGAGACATTAAAGTTTAATAAAGAATCATTGATGCCTAAAATTTGATTCATCCTTTTTTTTCCCATTAATTTATTTATTCACTTTACATCCTGATCACAGCCCCTCTTTTTCCCAGTACATCCTTCACACAGTCCTTCACCCTTCCCTCCCCTTTTCCTTTGAAAAGGGAGAGTCCTCTGTGGATACCAACCCACACTGGCATATCTTAATAAATGGCATATTCTTAAAAATAGAAAACAATATCTTCTAAAACACAGAGGAGCCAAAATTGGACAAATCAGAAAAAATTATGAAAAAACTGACATTCAGATTAGATCAATAACCCATATCATTAGTGATTTTTAGTCATGTGTATGAATGTTCACATATGTGTCATGTGTTTTTGAATGCATGTGGAGGACACAGGACATGCCTTGAGTGTAATCCCCAGGCAGTCCATCCATTTCTATTGATGCAGGGTCTATCTCTGGCCTGAACTGTACCAGTTTGGCTAGAGTGGCCAGCAGTGAGGCCCAGGGCTCCCTTTGACTGTGTCCTCCCAACATGATGAGTGTATGCCATTGTGTCTGGCATTTCTATGTGGGTTCTTAGGCTCAATCTTAAATTCTTACGTTTATTAGCAATCATTTTATTAACTGAACAATGTCCCCAGTACTGTGCTGGCTCAATGTTCACAGTGTTACTATATTCTATTGGTTTCTATGTCGTATTTTCTCTTACCTCTGTAATTATAATAATGTCTAGTACTTAATTATGTTTTGACTTTCACTGACTTTGGGGCTGCTGATTTGATCAACCTTAATTCAAAAATCTCATATGTTGGAACTTACCTGAAAGGAAATGCTCACATGGAGAAAAACAATCAATTTGAATCCTGGGTATACTTTTATGACTGTCAATATATGTTGCCAAATAACTATAATACCTGTTATTAATTTCTGGATTCACTTTAATACTTGCTTTGGACTTTGATATTTTTTTTTAAATTTACTATGAATTTAGTATCTTCACATTTTTTGATCTATCACGTGTCCTATCAACTTCTGGTAGCAGCAGTGCTCAACTGGATTTTCAAATGAGCCACTCTTAATGATTACATGGTACAATGATTAGTTTGGTCTAAGTTATATTTCAAGTCAAAGAAAGCAGTTTATTTCAGTATAGTAAATGCTATCTTAAAATTAAGAGTTCAGTGATCTCTTTCCCTCTCTCTGCCTCTCTCTGTCTCTACTACTCTCTTAGTTCCCTTCCCCATGCCATAAATAAACTCTATTCTATACTAAAAAAAAAAATAGAATTCAGTGACCTATTAAAAGTATAAAGAATGGGTAAGGCAAACAATAATATCTGTAGTATGTAGGTACCTCAGAAACTATTTCATGGAAATTACAGATAACTCTAAACAAAATAACCCTGAAAACGTTTTGTAGGAGAAATAGAATTGAATAATGGAGACACAGGAAAACTTGTCATGAAGACAGAGAAATATGGGCTAAAAGAGTGGGATAGCATTTAGTCCGATGAAGAATACAAGAGCTGAGAATGCCAGCTCTATTTGTTGATCAAAAGTGTGGAAAAGATGCTGCAACAATGTTAGTGGATACATGCTGGTGTTTTTAAGGCAACTTGATATAATTATAAAAGAATTGATAGGCATATATCAAAAAGGTCACAAGAAGCCAGGCTCTCGTACCTTGGGACCTCCAGTTGGCAATCACCAAGGGTGATTGTTATTATTTTGTTTCCACACATTATATACTTGTTAGGGATCAGCTGGTCCCAGGTTGCAACAGTCTTTATGAGAAGCATCTACGGTAGAGAAACGGCAAATGAACTGGACTGCTTTTGAAACACCTACTCAAGAGGCTCATGACCCTTCTGCTGACATTTTATTGCTGAAAACATGTCATGTGACACATTCTATTGCCTGTGAAATAGGGAGGCATAGTCTTTCTTCTGTGCATGCTTTGTGGGCAAATGTTCTGAGCAAGAAAAATAATTCAACTTTAGCTTTTGATCAGATCAAGGAGCTGATCTCTGTTGTCATGTCTTTTACAGACGTACATAAAGTGATCAATAATAGGCATCTAGGATGAGGGCTGAAACCTCTGTGTAACAGCCTCAAGAGACAAAGTGACAAGAACAAACCTTAACACTTTGGAACAGCTTCTATAACAAACCACCACATGCACAGGGCAGAAGAAAAAAGTAAAGAAAAGAAATACAACAGCAACAACAAAACAAAACAAAACAAACACTCACCCCTGCCAAAACAAAACAAAACAAAACAAAAACCCCACAATTCTTTTATTATAGCTCTGTATGCCAGAAATCTAACCTTAAGCTGCCTACAGGTCTGGCTTCTTTCTAGTGAGGAACCAAAAAGTTTCCTTGCCTATTCACAAGTTCTTGGGACTAGGATGTGGTCAACTGTGGTGACCATAATCAGCCAACCACAAACAGTGTGGAAAACATATCTGAATGAGTATGTGCAAAAGCTCATATATATATATGAATGAAAACAAATTATAGTGATAGGTCATTATTCATCAATAGTCGTTTTAGTTTGTTTCTGTTCTAGTCTGTATTATTTTCACACTTTAAAGGAAATTAGTTAAATTATAACAACTATTGTGCAATTAAATATGTTAATACGTGCTAAGTTTGATATGTAGTAATTGAACATTATTCTTAATTCTGTAATTTGCATATTTTTACTGACAACTTTGCTCACAGTTTATTGTTCATAAAATGATTAATGATGTCGGCTATTGACATAGTATGGCTGTGGTTGCCTTTATCATTCAAAATATTTTCTGACGTTTAAACATACAGCTGGATTAAGGATCGGGTACATTCCTATTTGTTTATAACACAGACATAATGTTCTTTATGAGTTCAATAATATATGTAAATTCTTTCTTCAGGAAAATATACTCGAAATGACATAAACATCATGATTTTAGGTGTTCATGGGGTCCATTAATTTAGCTCTAAGAACTTTTTGTCCTACAGGTGCTTTAGAAAAACAACACACTTCTTAGAAAGTTATTATGAAAAGGATTTATATATAATGAGGTTGCTTTGGTGGGTCCAAATTCTATACTGAAATTACATTGTGCCATACTCTTGTCATTAAACACCTGTGTCATTTTAAGTTCATATTTCAGGTATTTCTCACATGTTTGTAAACTGGAAGAATAAATATTATTAAAATATCTGTGTGACTCAAAGCAGTATATTGATTTCTTTTGTGTAATAATATCTATCAAGACCCCTATAGCATTTCCAATGAAACAGGAAAAAAAAAAAAGAAAGAAAGAAACAGTAAATTCTATGTGGAACAAGAATATTGTGAATAGTTAAAGAATTTGAGAGAGAAATGAAACTGAAGGATCAAAAGTACTGATTTTAAATTATGGCACAAATTTATAGTGATTGGAACTTTATTGTACTGGTCTTAAATTAGACACATAGGTCAATGGAACAGTCTAGGAATCCCAGAATTGAAGAGTCACCTAATCTCCAATCAGGACATCAAGACTACAGAGCTGGTAACACCTCTCCAATAGTTGGAGTCAGGGAAAAATGAGTGTGTACAAACATGCACATGTAATTGGACTTTTTCTTTCTTATGCTAAACTCCTCCCCCATGCAAAAAATCAACTCAAAGTAAACCAGTGAAAATGAGAACCGATATTATAAAACTACTAGAAGAAAATATAGGGAAAAGATTATTGGTATCATTCATTTCAGGAAAATTTCTATGTATAGCTCTTAAAGTACAAGCAAACAGACAAAAATCAAACAAAGATCATGATAATGGAAGACCTTTGCAAGTAATGGGAGAAATCCTTGCCAAAGATATGTGATTAACACATAAAATAGAAAAACTTCTACAATTTAGCCATAATAAAAAAGTAAATAGCCCGATTAATACATCAGTGAAGAACCAGAAGAGGAATTTGAAAAAGAAAAGAAAAGGTAAAAGTTAGCCAATAGGTATGTGATGATATTCCTAATATCATTAGGAAGTTTAAATCAAACAAGAATGACATGTCACACTACACTTGATAAAATACCTATTATTTTTAAAACAAAATTCAGTAATTGTTTACAATTGTTGGGAAAAGGGAAGGCTTCCATATTGTGTGTTGGATATAGACTGATAAAGCATTATGAAAAAGAGTCAAGAGGTTTCTTAAGAAACTAAAACTCTAACTACTATGTAATCCAAAAATCTTGTTTCTTTGTATATGACCAAAATTAATGAATCAGGAAAGTTATTGATAGAACTCAGCTATGATGGTTAATCATAATTATCAACTTTGATGCAAATTAGAATCACTTGCAAGAATAGTGTTTGTGCATGCTTGTAGGGATTATTCTGATTAGGTTAGTCAACATGAGTTGGCCTGAACATTATGGGTGATATCATTCCAGGATCTAGAATGCTAGACTTTACAGAGAATGTGAGCTGAGCATCAGTGTGTTCATTGATCTCTGCTTCTTTACTAGGGATGCAATGTGACTAAGTGTTTCAAGAGCCTGCTACTGTGATTTCCCTGTCACACTAGACTGTAATGTAGAACCATGTGCTTTCCCTTTCAATTGCCTTTGTCAGATTTTTTTTTTTTTTACATCCCATGAAAAGGAAAAGTTAACAGGACATCAACATATGGAAACAATGTTAGTTTTAGATGTATGTATGGGTGGGTGTGTGGGTGGATGGATGGATGAGCAAATATGCTGCATTGCATTAAAACAAGGTGTTTTTCAATTTACTCAACACTAAAAAGAAGGAAACACTGTCTTTTAAGTGGCTGGATCTATAGGGCATAATACCAGGTAAAATGAGCCATGTACAAAAAGTCAAATGATCACTAGAGAGCATAAACAACTTCTAAAGTAGTGAAAGTTATAGAAGGAAAAGTAGTGCAAAGTGCCAGGGATGGCAGGATGGCAAAAGTGAGACAAGGATGAACAAAGGGCATACTGCTAACACGTGGTAAATAACTTTTTAAGCTATACTCTACAGCAGAATTGCCATGACTGATAAATCATATCATGCATGATATGTTTAGAATTGCTGGATATATTTATATTGAACAACAACTACAAAATGGTCCTGAGAGGTAATTGAGAATTAACATGTTTCTGGCCATCATGGGTGATAGCATTATAGATTATACATGTCTCTAGGTTAGAGTGATACATATTATTAAGAATGAATGGCCCAATGTGTACATACGTGCATGTGTAAAAGTGAGCATGCCATGGCACAGCTATGGAGATCAAATGACAACTTGACGAGCTAGGTTCTTTACAACTATCGGCAGGCAGCTTGTATGTGATAACCAAACCTCAGTAAAGTGTTTGTGGGTTTTTATTTAATTATTCTTATTTTTTAGGGAGTTCTCAATTAATCTGAAACATTAGTTTGATAACCAAACTATATTTGCCCCAATTTATTACTATATGCAGCCATGTGCCACCTGTATTGGGCAATACAAATATAGAATATTACCATTGCTACAGCAATTTCCGTCAGACAGCTCTGTTCTGGCTCATGTACTCCAGGCTTTAGTGCAAATAAAATTAAGATTCAATTATTGTAAATAATGAATCACCTAGGAAGAAGCAGTATTTCTCAGACCACAGCACTCCCATACAGGTTATCATGTCTCTCCCCCATAACCATCTTTTAAGGATGATAATATCTTCATTGTACAAATGAAGCCACCAGGGCAGACGCAGGTTGTGGTCAGCTCTCAATTGTACATCTCTGTGTTTTAAACTCTGATCCTGACTGTGCTTGGTGAACTCCCTCACGTCCCTTAGCCTTCCAATCCTGGTGCTTCATTCTTCCCCATCTCTGGACAATATAGTTGTAGGCTTTCTACTATCAAAGCTCTCACATGCACTTGTTATGCATTGAGTATCATTGTGAGTCAAGTAATAATGTTTATGTCTACAGTGATGGAATGACTTGCCCAATGATATTTAATGTAGGATAACTAAAGTGTACTTACTCCGTGAACCAACCAGTGCCCAGCATGGACCTCTCTTATCCCATCTTCCCATAGAACATCAATTGCTTTACTCTCTCTCCTAAGCCACTGTTAAAAACTTGGAATGAGACTGCAGAATATTTCAGAGAAAAATTGATGCTACAAAGCCTCTATCATGTGGCATAATATTACCTATACTTGGAACTTTCATCAAAGGGAGACCACCAATAAGGTTCAGAATACCTGGGTTGGTGGGCTAGCCATTGCCTGGAATGCTTTCAACCCTAGATCCAATCTCCATTGCTATAACATACAACAAATGCCCTTATGGAAAATGCAAGCCTAGTTTTGTTTCTAAAAATTCTCTACTGACAAATTAAAATAGTAATATACAAATAAGGCTATACTGCTCCAGTCACAACCCTGGAGCCAGGGGAGAGCTAACCCAACAGCTGCTTAGTCATGCATAGCTTGGATCTGGACCAGTTGCTTTTTACCATCTGCCTACGGATGTTGTCAGCTTGCCAGGCCATGCTCCCATGGGATTCTTGTCATTCAGAAGCTCTTTACACAGAAGAGACAAGAGTTTAATTGATTTGCTTGAGAGTATCCTGCATAGAAACATAGTAAAATTTTTTTTGAGTAATACTTTATCAAATTTACTAACTTAAAGGACATAAAGCAGGCAAGATTGAAACTCACTATAGAATTTAAATGGCACAGTAAATGCTGTAGTATTAAAGAAAAGAACATTTTGAATGCTGATGCTCTCCCAAAGAAATAAAAAGTAAAATAAATTCCAGAAGATCAATTTATCTGTTTACTCAATAATTCATTTTGAAGAAAGGCAACTGTACAATGTCACAGGACTTTCTAAGCTGTGGCCTACAGAGATTTTTAGGGGTCACTGAGGTAAATATTAGTTTGGATAGGAGGGAGCCAAGGAAGTTTCATGTGCTCCCATCCCCTGGCAAACAGCAGCACAGCTCAGAATGCTTCTATGTCATATAAGGAGGGTTTGATGTTTAAAGCAACTTGAATGCCTCAGGTAAATTTGTAAATAATTGTCTTTGAGACTTGGTGATAGCTACGTTCATTCGGTAGCCATCATGTAACATTACAAGAGCTGTAGTAAGTCTGATTATCTTCTTTATATACAAAACTGGTCCAGTAAAAGGTTAAGTAACCTCTTGCATATTGCCCAGTTGGTCAAAGGCATTACTCATATTCATTGAGCTCCAACTTCCCTCTGAAGTGTTAGTATCTATATCTATATCTATATCTATATCTCTATCTCTATCTCTATCTCTATCTCTATATCTATCTATCTATCTATCTATCTATCTATCTATCTATCTATTTCTTGTCTCATTGCAGAGAGTCATTGGGATGACTCTTTTCTTATTTTCTTACATCCAGATTTTTTTTACCACTGCCTTTTACAGTGTTCCACTCAAAAACTCAAAAGGTATCCCTGGAATTATCTCTAATAGATCTGTATACAACAGAGAGGGAGAGGGAAGAGTGGGTAAGGGAGGGAATATAGGGAGGGATATATTATATATCTTTATTTAATACACATGCACACACACACATATACAATTTGTATTCTATGTGTGTCTTTTTTCAGTTCTTTTTATTTTTTTGATTTTTATTTATTTTGATTTGTTTATGTTTCATTTGCCTATTGTTTTCTAAAGAGAGATAGAGAAAGAAGGTATGGGCTTGGGTGGGTTTGGAAGTGGGGAAGATCTGCGAGGAGATGAGGGAGGGAAAGTGTGATAATAATATGAGAAATTATTTTTAAATAGGCAAACAAGAAACTGAATGCAATATACAATACTAATTTCTTGCAGTCTTTATAAGTATATAATATACAGTATAAGAAATAATTTAGAGTTAGGATTTTTACAAAGTTTTGTGTATTCATAAGGAGATTTACAACAAAAATTTCATCAGGTATTTAATTGCATATGGTAGGTTTCACACCTACAACCTCACTAGATACAAATTCTCACTGTCATTTCCACATGCTTATTGTTTTATGTTCAGTTATAAAGTAGCTGTTACTCTGACCATAGCATTTAATTTGGGGAGAAAGGCAAAACTGATGGGTCTAACACATGTTGGAAGATTAGGTCAGTTATCTATGATGTGATATGGCCTGAGAATTTTAGCCAACTATATTAGTGATGACTTAATTCATCAGATATTCTTTATTACAAATTTTTCCTGCAAGTGACAGAAACATACAAAAACAAGAAGGTACACTGAAAATGGTTGCAGTAACATCAGAGAAGACATATTTGAGCAACGATGGGAGCAGAGATAAGGAGCTGCTGACTCCCAAGGAAACAAGACTGCCTGATAGGAATTCTGAAAGCCAGCATGATGGCAAGATATCCAGCAGAGCCACCCATAGTCATTAGTGCTACTGTTCCGCTCCGGCCTGCCATGACAGGCCTTTCCATTCTCTATGGGATTTGTCCCGTTGCTATCAGCACATTCTATTTCTGTTTCTATGGCCCATGCACTTGCTTCCTATAAGGCTACCTAAATGTCTAAGCCTCTTTCGGGTTGTTTTGGAAATGAGATTCTTTCTATGAGCTTTCAGTAAAGCAAATAAAATGTCAATCATCTCAGGCTAATTGGGACTTCACCTTAGAATCACCTAATTTTGTTTATGGATGAATTTTGTATTTAAGCAATTGATGCTTTGGTATCAATGGCTAACACTGAAGACGTGAGCAGAAGGTTTCATTTCTACTTCTCCAATGCCCATATCTTACTTGTTGACATTTCTAGCAAATAGAAATAGTGAAGAATATCCTATGGGATAAAAGTTAACCTGGTATCAATTATAAAACAAGACTAAAGGAGTTGAGGAGGATCAATTGTTACGTCTCAAAAAGCTGACTCTGTTATGTAACTAGTCATTATGAAGGGATATAATAAAGATTCCTCTCCGCCACAGGGATGCTTATTGAATCTGAGAAATCAAGAGTAGGGGAAATTAAAATAAAAAGCAGTAGACTGGATAAAAAAAAATGTTTTTTTTTTTGGTAGATCCTTTTCATAGGTGAAACTTTGGTCTTTGTATAGTTTCTAGATCATAATTTAAAATATGGATGAATGGAGCTTTAAAAATGAAAAATGAGAAGTATTTGAGCAATAACTCTGGATTTGTGTTTTAATGGGCTTGTAGTAAGTAGTAAACACATTGGGATATCAGAATACAAATGATTCATTGTCATTAGGAATTATAGCAATCATAGAGGTGATTAGGAATGCCCTGTGTTACAGAAGATAATGATCTTAATGAATTGTTGTTGCTGTAAATGTTGCATTCTGCTAAGCTGTCTTGATGTTGTAGTGCATCTACAGTTGATTCAAATGATCTGAAGCAGGAAACTGGATTGAGGTAAGCTAAGTGAGGGTTCTACAAATATCAACAAGCGAGACACAAAACTGACAGGCAAGATTCACACCGAGTCTAGCCACACTGGGATTTACCACATGCACAAGGCCTCCTCCCAAACTCACATGAGAGTCAACATATTTTGGCAAAGCCTTTAGCAATAGAAACAATTTACTATCACTGAGGTTTTCTGAGCAGAACAAAATACCAAAGAATGATTTTCCCATGCACATCTTCATTTTCTAAGCATAAGAAACATACAAATGATCATGATACTCTGAAGCCTTTGGACAGTGTGTTGGAGTCACAGTGGTACACAACCTTTCAATTAGGACAATTATGATTGTAGGTCAGCGGTCATAACCCTCACCTCATCCTCATGGTTCATTCAGTAATTACTTTGTTCTGTCACTGCTAGCTGAGTCCACATTAGACCAAAGACTAGACAACCCAGAACCAGAGAAACCCATGGAAAAGGAAATGTTTATGGGGACTGCAGAGATGGCTCAGAAGTTACGAGCATTTGTTGTTGCTCTCCCAGAGAACATAGGTTTGATTCTCAGTATTCACAAGGTGTCTTACAACTATCCTGACCTCCAATAATAGGGAATCTGACACCTCCTCTGATAGCCCCTGGCACTAGGTATCAAATGGTGCAAGGACATACATGCAAATAAAACATGCATAAGTGTAACATAAAATTAAAAATGCAAAAGTATAAATGATCTTCTGTAGCAAATTGCTTAGAATTAATTATTGTTCATAAATTACCATTAAAGACAAAACTAAAAAGAAAAGTCCCAGGAATAAAGAACCCAGAACTTTAGGGACATTTGCAAGGATTTCCCATCTAGAAGCTTATATAGTACTTAGACCTATAGTATATGTGAGTTGAGCATTCTAAGAGAACTTAGCCTGGGCTGCACTGATATAAAAATAGCATCAACATAATTTAGATTCTAATGGCGATGTACTTAGCATCTGTTGACTCTCATAGCAAACTAACCAAGTGCATGTTCTGAAGGAAATTCTTCAAGACTTTTTGTGGGTTTTTTTGCCTTTGTTCCTCTGTGATACAATCCCATGGGATGAGTTTGTATTATTAATAGTGCATTTTGCTCTTGGATTCATATTATGGATCTGTGATGGCCGCATCTCTAAAAGCTACTTTCTCTACACTTGTGCTGTGTTAATAGCTCCCCAGGTTGTAGCTGTAGTTCTGGCCAAAGGCACTAACTACCACCCCTTCATCAGAATCTGACAGATAAGAGAAAATGTAGAAACAAACCTCCATACCTTGTCTGGAGGAGAAAAAGCTTCCAAGAGTCATTAGAACAAAGTAATACTCCGCACCAACAATAAATAACATTTATTAAAAACAAAATCTATACAAGGCTTGCTCTTGGACACTTTGTTCATAGATTATTCTAGCAAATGTTTTTTCTCACTCTATAAGGTAGAAATTATTTCTCTAAGTTTATAAAGGAGACAACAGGCTCGATTGAATGGCTTGTTTTATGTCACCCAGATAGTAATTGAATTGAAATGAAGATTTGTCTGACCACAAATCTAAGTCCTTACCTCCTCACCTGAGACTGAATGCCTGCAGGGGGCCAGGTACTCCACACATGCTACATTGTAAACCCAAGTGCAAAGACTCCCAGTTCAGGATAGAAGAAGTTCCTTATTCCTTAGGATGTACAGCACCAGTCTGAGCATTTGCCTGCATGCATGTTAAACAGCCTTTTGACCTGTGGGTTTCATTTGTAAACTGAGGCTCTAGCTGTACAAAGATAGCCTAAGTGTTTTATAGTGCACTGAAATGACATAAGATATATCTTATGAGCTTCCTGTTGGCATTATGACAAAGTTCCACAGGCACAGTGAGTAAAAGCAACACAAATCAATTATTTTCCACTCTGCCCTTCAGAAGTCTGGCATGATCCTTTCTACTGAGAATCAGGGCTGCTTCTCCTAGAAGCTTTAGGGAATGTCTAATTCCTTGTTTTTCCTACTTTTTTGCAAGATCTTCATACACCTCATTTTCCAGCCTGGTCTGGTCTATTGAAGATTTCTCATTTTCCATCACTCTGACTGTCATCCCCTCTTTGCCTTCTCCCTCACCTTTTGCAGACCTCATGGTTTACATTGGGTACAACCAGAAAGTCTCCAAGAATATCCCTAATTTAAAGTGACCTGGCTAGAAAGCAGATTTCTCTTAGCCATTAACATAACCTATTCTGATTCTAGCCATTATGATATAGGCATCTTTTTAAGGTAGGTGGCAATTACTCCATGTGTCACAAATAAAAAGTGCCTTGTAGTTTTTCATTACCCGATACATAATTTCTGATGCAGTAATTAATGTTTTATATGAAAAATATGTGTTGGTTTAAATAAGAATCTCTCACCCCTTAAACTCAGACATTTAAACACTTGACCCTCAGTTAGTGATGATGTTTGGGGAGGTTTAGGTGATGTGGCTTTGCTGGAGAAAGTGTGGACTGGAAATGGACTTTGAGAGTTTAAAGACACTGGCCACTTCCACTTTGTTCTCTTAGTTTTTTGCTTGTGGCTGGTGATGTAATCTTTCAGCTTCCTGCTGGTTGCTGCCAACTACTGCTGCCATAATGGAATCTTAGCTTTCTGGAACCATAAGCAAAAATAAAGTCTCTCTTTGTTAAGTTACCTTTGGTCATGATATAACTAATGTAACATAATATTTGATATTCTGTCCAGATAATTTTCTTATGAAAGAAATTCAAGCACATATATACTATACATACACATATATATTTGTGTCTATGCATATATATATGCTTATATTCCTCAGTATATACTTATATGTATAACTATTATGTTAATACTATGTATTCTTGGAATTCTAAAAATGTATATTGAACATATAGCTATAAATTTACATTTACATAGTTTTATCTACTATAAAGTATCATTATACTATGCAAATTGCTTTAAAATTGTTCATCAAATATTTTTTCCGTTCAAGAAATGTATTTCAAAATTATTCTTTGCTTTGTGATGTTTTTCTAGTATGAAAATGCTACTTGTGTGTGTGTGTGTGCATGTGTGTGTATTTGTGTGTGTGATTGTGTGTGAATGTGTGGGTACATGTGCATGTGTACGTGTGCATGTGTGTGTGCGTGAATGTGTGTGTATGTGTTGGAGCATACAGAAGTGAGCTTGTGGCCTAAGGACTGATGCTGATGTTATCTCTATCTAATTTGTTTCCATTTTTTTCAGAAAAACTCTGTCAATGAATTTGTAGCTCACTGGTTGATTAGACTAGCTGGTTAGTGAGCATCTGAGATTCTCCTGCCTTTCTTCTTTCCCCAGACCTCAGAGCTGGAGGGAAGCTCTGAAGTTGGCCACACCTGGCCAATTTGATGTTGGATGCTGAGGATTCTGAGTCCCTCATCTTTTGTACAGCAAACTCTAAGACATTTTGCAGCACTGATTTGTATTGCTTTTGTCACTATAAATAATGCTATAATGAACATCTTTGTTCAATTTTGCAAATGTATCTCTGAAAGGATTTCCTAGAAGAGCATCAATGTAGCTGAAGAATATCATGTTAATCCTTATGTACACACAGATTTCCCCAAAATGGAAATGGAAAAGCAGATCTCACACTCTTCATCCTCCTTCCCTGTCATGCTCACAGCCACCTATTCCCAAGTTCCCTTTCCAGGAGCAATGGGAAGTATAGATCCAATTTATAGTCTTCAGCCAGGCTTATGGTTATATAAAATATATTATCACAAACAAGGAAACATAAATCAAAGCTAAAACTAGATATCATTATCACTATATCACAGACAACTCTCTGTATGACTATTGGTCACTTACAATTGCCTTTTAGTAAATTATTCATATTACTTTCTCATTTTTCTATTGATATGGTTGATTTTTAATTACTAGTACATAAATATTCTTTATTGTGCAGACTAACCCAGTGTTATCTGTATTACATAGATATTTTCTCAATCTGTTAATTTTCTATGGACTTAATTTATGATATATCTTGCAGTAATTTTTTTCCACTTAGTGAGCTAAAACGCTCTCATGGAGCTTCTGGTTTCTACTCTTTATTAAGGATGTCTTTTTACCCATATATTACTTTGTTTTCTTTCAAATCACTCATAAAATTTAGTTTACTTAGTTTTGAATATTTTTAATAGTTTTTAAATAGATTTGTACCTAGGAACTTTAAAGATGTCTCAGTGGGTAAGACAGCTGCTCCTGCAGAGAGCTTAGGGTCAGTCACTCACATGGCTGAGCATAACAATATGAAGGTCTATTTACAACAGATCTGATAGTCTCACTTATTTTTCAGGCACCAGGCACACATACTTATATTCAGGCAAACAGTTATCACATAAACTAAAAATACATACTTTTTTCAGGAATGCATTTTTACACATGACATAAAATAAAATACAAATATGTTTTAAATGATTGTGTTGCTAGTAATATAATAATTATTCTTTCTATCACTGATTATCTAGACTATAATATGACTTTTTCATATATTAAATTTTTAATAACTAAGACAAATTTCTGGACTTTTAATTCTTTTCTATTATATAAACCTCCATCAAGAACATAGTTATTAATGGACTTATAGCATGATTGGTAGACAATAAAATGCCTTCTTCACTCTTTCTTTTATTGTGATATTTCTCTTCACTATGCTTGAGCATTCATTCTTCCATAAGATCTTTAAGAAAAAAAATTTGCTTATTCAGAGTCATCAAATAAGAATAGAGGATCAAAACACTATCCAACAACAGCCCCTTGAGTGGTCCACATGCAAGTAAATTAATGTATTTATTTTGGAAAAAAATTATTTCTTTTCCCTTCCTTAGCAATATAGTTCTCAGTTCTCATCTGGATATATGGCTACCTGGAATAAAGTCTGCATTTAATAACATTCTCTATAGATGAGTAAGCTGTATACTTACTTACATTCTGATAATGTTCCTCTTTTCCTCTGTTAGCACCTTGGACAAAGGATACGAAGGATAATGTTGATGGTGATTTTGTTTTTTTTTTTTTTTTGCTATAATTAACTTGTGCTCTGTGACTGGTTATGGAAATACAGCTCTTTAAATCTGCTTTCATTCACTGTTTTTATCTGCACATTCTGGTTCTATCTCTTCTTTCCTCTTTGTCATTCATTTAAGAAAAATACTTTTTGAACTATCTTAAGTTTATGTGACTCTGTGATAACCAAGAAGAGTCTTGGTATTTGCTAATTCCCTAAGTAACGGAGTGAGATCGGACATTTGGGTAGGACTCAAAGATGCTTCAGCTCACATACTGTTAGTAATCCTAATCATGTTCACCTTGTCCTTCCACAGACTATTCCATGTAAAAACTGTTCTATATTTAGGGGTGGGAAAATAAATTTATTTAACCTTCTTGCTTGGTTTACTTTGTGGTTGCTATATATTAGTTTCATATGTGTCAACATATTCCATACTAGAGGAAAGCACATTAATATGGGGAAATAAACAACTTAGAAGTCTGAAAAAAGTTTCTGAAACTTACTATATTCACAAAAGCACTACTCATAAATATAAAGACAGTAAAGAATTTCTGGGGTCCAGAGAGGAGGTTCACCAACGAGCTGTGGGACCTGGGGAGATTCTCTGGTATATAAATCTGTCTGCAAGTTGTTCAGAGGCTCTTGGGTTGCAGATTATTTAATTTACCATTCCAAACGTAATTTAGGATGGACTTTTGGGTGTTGCCACTGCCTTTGAATCATCCTGCTCCTGTTAATACTCTTCAATCATATTTCTATAAGTAACACCCACAAATTAAGCTAGACTTGGGTGGAATTGTTACGTTAGTTGATTGTTGGTTCCATATTATGTAAGAAAGACCTTTATCTTGTTATCACACAATTACTGGGGCAGAGAATGTATCTCTGAATGTAGTATTCAACTTATGTATACAATAGCTATCATACATCAGTTGTATACAATAGCTATCAGAGGTTAGCTCTACACAATAATTATCCTAGGCCAGCTATATACAATAACCCTTCTAGGTCAGGTCTATAGAATAGCTATAATACACTGTCTATATCTCTCTTCTGAGGTGCTCATCTCAGGCTAGAAGCTTTTCCCCATAGCCACTCTCAAAACTCCCAGATCTTCCGCTTGCTTCTGCCCATTCTGTGCTAACACTCATAAAGACTACACAGCTGACATCCTGAATTACTGCCTCATCCATCTACACATTCTTAATGTCCACAAAACTTACCCAGACATCTCAAGAAGCTTACTGTATATTCGATTTGAGTGTGATGTTTTCCAATGCCTGGTCCCATACAATCCAATCAGTCTATTAGATTCCATTTCTACTGACTTTGATGTCTTCAAATACAGTTCCCTAGAAGTAGTTCAACTGATCCTGACATCCTGCTTTGGGTAAATAATTAGTATTCTGTGGAAAATAACTTGACTCAGTTATTGCAAAACAGCTTTCCACAGACCTGGTCTGGTTCTCCTCTTTCTTGCCTTTAGTCTTCTAGCATAAGTTCAGAGTGTGTTGGTGATATAACTTCTTGAGCTATAGGTGACCTGGCTAGAACAGATTAGTATGTTTTCTACTTCCTCACCCCAAATAGGATACCCTTCAATTGCAAAGGCCAACAAATTCTATGATATTGGGGATTAAAAATCAGGATAAGGTAGTGTTCAAGCTGCAAATGGATATTTTGCAGATGCTAGTATATTCATCCTGAAGAGTTTTCCTGTATCTTTACATGTACTATGTTTAGCATCCTTTGTAGTTTGCTCTTCACCTGACAGTTTTAAACTGACTCCATCAAGGTGTATTGTGTTTTCTCCCTCACCTCTTGTTCAGATTTGTAACTTACTTCAACTAAGTTACAACACAGTGAACAACAGAGAAAATGCTGCAAAATCAAAGAAATGTAAAACTCATATATTTGTAGATAGAAGTTTGGACTTGGCATAATTGCATCTCCTGGGATCTTATAAGACTTAAATCAAGGAAATCACAGGGTCATATGGCTGTAATTTATTCTTTTTTTTTTCTATCTTTATTGTTTTCATGGCTGGAATCAAATTCAGGATCTTGTACATGTGAGGCAAATACTGTACTATTTGTTCCAGACACCTGGTCATGGTCCTGACTGTGTTCTTATTTGAAGTTCAGGATTATTTTAAAACTTCAATAAGCTTTTGGAAAAACTTAATTTATTTTTATAGGCTGAGGGTCATGTTTTAGTTTTCTTTTTAAATGAGTTGTCTGGGAACACGATCCTTTCATAACATGTCAACTATTTTTTTAAAGTCAGTAGGTGAGTGTATAAAGGTATTCGTAAAGGACTTATAATAAAGGAGTTATATAATATTATCAATTACAAGAGCAGTGGTTCTAGCACCTTTGATATATAAAGTAAACAAATAAGAGTAGCAGTAATTTATTAATTCACAAAATCCTTCCAAAATTCAAGGTGAGGAATCATACCCTGTATGAATTCCATCACAGGGAATTCCATAAGCAAAAATTCAAAATGACTGGGAATCTTAGCAGTCATTGAAGAATTCTGCTACAACAAAAATGAGGAAGGTTAAGGAATACCTAAATGCTTTGGATATTTCTTTAACTGACTTTGCTATTTTATTGGTTGCTGTATCCTTCCTTCATGAGAGGTTGAGCCTTATTGAAGTTCTTTAATATAAAATGACCAGTTGGCTTACATTCATTAGGTATGACAGAATGACTTAATTTCCCCAGAGACATTTCACGGATCTCCTGCATGGGATTAGGGTGTGAAGAAGGAGGATACAAAGCAGATTATGGCTCTCATGCACTTGGTTAGAAAATTAGAAATGAAGATCTTACAATAGGACATGGGGAAATAGAAAAAGTGCTGGGCTATTCTGGCCAAGTCTTCTTTACCTTGCAAAGTTCCATTCCCAATACACTCTGACCTTATGCTTAAAGACTAAGCATTTCCTATGAAGGTCCTTGCATGGTGGTTGCCTGTCTGTTCCAAATGGTACTGGGAATCTTGGCTTTTGACTATTTTTTAGGGTCTTTTAAACCAGATAACAAAGTATACCCTTTTATTTTTATTTTTTTCTTCAGTGTTCTCAACATCTCTAGTTTCTCAATTATCTTTGGGGATTGACCCTTGAAGAAAAATCACTTATTAATCTTCTAATTTGAAATTACTTGCTCTGGCAATTCATTTGCTATTCATAACAGCTTTTTCATTTTCATTCCTCACGTTTTGGAGGTGCACATGAATCTCTGTGTATAATTTTGCTTCTGTGTTACTATAATTGTTTAGAAAAATTGATGATCATTGGGTTAAAAAAAAGGGACGCACAGGTCTTCATTCTCTTATGGAAACAAAGGTCACTGTTCCAATAATTATTACTGTTGTTAATTTATAATGAAGTTTATCAAGCATAGCATTAGCTCAAGGATTTTGATTTGTTTGGATGGAAAAAAAAGCTTAAACCCCTTAAAACCCTTGTCTTTGAAGGAATGGATGAAGACACGGGGAACAGAATTTCCATGTACCACCAGTCTCAAGTCGATAGTGTTTCTGCACTCTATATTACATAATGCCCACCCCCACATAAATATTCTCCAAGAAGGGATCTCCCTCCAGAAAAAAAGAATGTTATCTGTAACAAATTTGCCACCAGCATCTCTTTTAATCCCAAACCACCTTTGTCTTCAAAAATTGGGTAATATATACAAGGATCAGGGATTTGCATGAGAAACACAAATAATATGTTACTTTATAGAAAACATTCCGAGTAAAATATCCAAAATGAGAGACATTTTTGATAGCTTAATAGAAATCCAGTGTTATGGAGCTTTTTGGCTAACTAAAAGAATGATGAAACATTTCTATTTACTGAAACAATATTCAAGCTTGTGGCTATTACACTGTGGGAGATACTGTGACTGAAAGACACAGTGAGATGGAAGAACACACAGACAGCAGCATGACACCCACACATTATCATTATTTTAGAACAGAGGTAGTTTAAATTGTATAGAGGGATTAAATAAGCATACTTTGTCTCATTGGTTTTGGTGTGTATTGGTTTTGGTGTAAATAAGTAAACAGAGAATTAAATTCACTGAATTAGGATCTCATACTCAGATTTTGCACAGTGGGCATTTAAAGATAAGTAGTTTAAGGTCTGGTATCTTACAGCTTCTTAAATATGTAAATAACATTGAGAATCAATGAGCTAAGGTCACAGGTAACTTTGGAGAAAGTTGTGAGGCAGAAAAAATTTATTTATTTATTTATTTATTTATTTATTTATTTATTTATTTTGTACTGAGGGCTTGCTTCATAAACTGGAAGGAAGTTATTGAGGAAAAACCTAAACTTTCTGCTTTCTCACTTACGGATGAGGAAGGAAGGTGATTTACAGTGAATGTTGTCATCCAAAGAAAATAAAGTTATAGACCTTAAGAGCAAAGACACAGTCAATTAGCATCAAAGAAATGTTCCCTATTTCTAGAAGTAGATGTTCCGCTATCCTCCTACTCTAATAAAGCCACCAATTGGCATTCTATCATCTTAATCATAGACTTCCCTTTGAAGAGTCTGCTGCTGAAGAATTAGTTTCCAGGGTCACTGAACCTCTGTGAGCACTTCACCTCTAAGGCCACATGTGCTCATTTCAATTCAAAGGCTTGTCTGCTCAGATCTCTGCTGCAAACCCTGGGATGTAGTCAGCCTGCACAAACATTGCTTGGAAGTTATGAGGGCTTGACTGGCCCATGTGAAGGGACTGAGTTCTGCTCTTATTTTTTCAGCATGTTTAAAGATGAGATCCCTTTTATATTTCTTGTAATAAAACCTGCCTTTCATTCTAAAAGCAACAAAGGGAAGTGCCAAACAGAGTGCCATCAATATATATGGCATGTTGGATGCATTGTGGATGTATTTTAGAATTATGGATGAAAAAAGGATCACCCTCCTTTAATTTGTGTGACTTAATTCTCCCCCATCTCCAATTCGCTCATCTATTATCAGGATCAGGAAGTGAGTCTCAGTGATACTCTCCCCTTCAGAAGTAACTTCTCTATTTTTCTATTTCCTGACACAATATTTTTAATCTGTGTGTTTTAACCTGCAAATTCTCTCACCATTGGGCATAAAACTGATCTAGTTCCATTCTATTTCACATATCAGTGAACAAAACTGTCCTCTAAAAAATGATTGCTAATTCTTCATTACCTATGACAATAACGGAACTGGAAGAGCCAGATGGAGGTCTGAATCCCAAGTGGATTCTTCAGCCTCAGAAAAAACATGTGGTTGAAGGTGAGAAATAGTGTTTTACTTGCAAATTTGTCATGAGACAAATACAGAATGCTTCAGTGTTGGTTTAGCCAACTCATAATTTCTGAAACAATATTGTGACTTTATTTGGCTTCTCTCCTCCCTGTCAATTCTGGAGGGGTTAGGTAGAGATGTTCTCTAGAGAAAATGTGGGAAAAGACAGCAGAAAGATACAACAAAGACTGTCATTTCTTCAGTGGTGCAATATGAATTCAGCATATGCTGGTCATATTTTCTTCCAGTGTGTTGCCTACTCAATTTCCCAGATTCTATAGTTGAATAGTTATCACCTGGATAGGAATATACTATTTTTAATAAAAGAAGAGAAAACAAATCTTTAAAATGGTGTCCAATTATTGAAACACTTTCTTTAAAAATAATTACTAATTCATGATTTTCATTTTTCTCGGGCCCTTTAAAGGCATTCCAGCTCATTGTAACACTGTGAGATGGTTTGACAGCTGTTGCTCATTAGACACTCTGCCTAGATAAAGACTTTCCTTTTGCTTGACTTTTCCATTCACTAGAATCCTAAAGAAACAACACATTTTCCCCCTATAATCTTCACTGGTAAAATTTACAAATCTCCAGTCTATGAGAATCAGCACCAAGTTTGTACTTTGTCCAAGTTGGATTGCAGTAAGTTGTTCTAGAGTAATTGTTACTTTATCTCTTGGTACTGAACTTGAAGACAGTAGTAAGTTTTCCTAGGTGCCTCTTATCTCATGCTGATCTAATAAATTGTAGATAAGATTTTGACAAAATGGAATTAATTTTCTTTTTTTTTATTTCCACAATTTACCAACTTTTACACTGTAGGGACATTTTCTTCTTCTTCTTCTTCATCTTCTTCTTCTTCTTCTTCTTCTTCTTCTTCTTCTTCATATTCACTTGCTTCAGTATGCTTGTATATGCTACATAAAAATATAGCAAATGATATAAATAAAATAGTTTAAAAGAATCCATAAGGTAGTCCTAAGCAAGATAATACACACATGTGTAGTGAAAGCTTCTTTTAGTCTAGAAAATAGCAGTCTGCATTTCAGCTGGTCATGTGAGCCACATTTGAGTTGGATGACCCCAGAGTTCCTGGGGACTGTTCGTATGAGGAGATTAATGACTGGTGAAAACTCCAAGCTTCTCATACTTTTTATTGGTTTCCATGAATTCCTGAGAGAGTTCCAGGAGAACATTGCTTCATTCTTACATTTGAAATCTTCTGAAATAACAAATGGCCACACATCAGGTACAAGAATGTGGGCATCCAACAGAATATAATCAGGCCAGCATAGAGTATCACCTCACATGAGCAAGAGACTGCAGACACTCCTTGTCTGCAGATACTTCCAGTCTTGTCTGGAGGGTGTGGTTTAGCAAGCAGGCATATATGGTACAACAAAGGCCTTATCATCCCTGAAGATCCACCAACCCAACACTTCGTTACTTACATGCTGAAAGAAGATTATGGGTTGGCTGTCTCCTAGATTAACTACTATACTTCAACATTGACTGTCTCATGGATGTAAGTAGTTTACCAGACAAGAATTCTTTCCTTTATTTCATGCTTCTCATCTACTCTTTTATGTATGAAATTAGCTACATGATAAAATAAGAATGAATTTATAAAATTCACCACAGGTTGATATGCATTCATTTCAGAAAGGTGCCCTATAAAAGTGTAATCATTCATTTATACTTTAGTTTAGGTATATATTTCACTCAGAGCAAAGTTTAAAGTGAAGAAAGGAAAAAATAGAAGTAACGACTTTTTAGGATTAAGCAATTAATTACATTTCTTTAGATAATCTGAGACACTGATGAATTATGCATAATTATTATAAAGGATTTTGCAGAACAGAATGCTAAATTAGTTGTTCCAGTTAGCCCAGGCAGTAACACAGACAATAAATATATAGTTTTATGTGAATGTAAATTTGTATTTATGCTCTGTATATTTATGTATTATGTTCTATGTAAATATAAATTAATATAAACACAAGCATAAATATAAATGTAGGGTCCATTTGAAGAAGAGACGAGAGGAGGAGAAAGAAGATGGTCCAGGCAAGCTGAGGGAAAAAGAGGAAGAAGACATGAGTATACAGACAAGCTCCTTTTATTTTGCTTAAATATCCATACCATATTAGACCTCTCTACAATACTACTAGAAGAAAGTGATTACAAATTCTGGGTCAGTAGCATCACATATAATGTGCATAATTTTATTGCATCTGGACCAGCAGGGATGAATGAATGATAAAGTCAAGACAAAATATAAAACCATGAGTACTAACAACAGTTTACCTTCTTATTGCAATTCTTTCTTACTGACATCAAAAACTAAAGAAACACTTGTGAGTTTGCACTTCAGGGTCTGTGAAATGTCCCATGTAGGATGAATCCTACCATTGAGCAGATTGAAGTTGATAAGCTGAGATTGTGAGTAGGAACAGCAAGAACTCAGTAAATATAACTACTCTCTGTAGGAAGAGAAAAAACAGTTGAATAAACAAAACCAAATAACACACACAACACCCCCCCCCCCAAAGAAAAAAACAAAAACAAAAACTTACTGCCTAGGACAGTAAAGACTGCTCAAAGCTTATTGGCTTTTATTAAGGAAGATGTCAAGGGCAAGCAGCCAGAAAGCTGTGGCAGCCAGGTGGTTAGTTTAGGGACCTTTTCAGACAGATGAGCTGCTGAAGTTGTGGTAGGTGTGTTCAGCCAGTCTTTTATGAGCTTCTGAGAAATGCCTTAGGTATCTGTCTCCAGCAAAAACAAGCTCATGTGGGACTCAGATGCTCGCTCTCTTAAAATATTGCTATCAGCAATGTCATTTGTGGGCCTGTTTGGAGAACCTGACAGAGATATTACACATCACATCCCTCTAAGAAAGGAACTGTTTGGAAGTAGTTCTAACATAAAAACCTTAGAGAGCATTTCTGAAATACATTGCCTGTCAGTATGTGTTCATATGATATAGAAATCTCCAAAATCAAATGTAATTTTCTTAAATATAGGTACCAGTTATGACCCATAACATTCCACTGTATTAATAACATGAAAAACAGGAATCACATTTTTTCAGAAGTGTGCCTTGTGATGTAGGTGATTGCTTTGTGTATGAAATTTAAAAGTTAAATATTTTAACAAATAACAATGTGTTGTTGATTTATAAATAAGGTTATATCATAAAATGAGACCAAGTTCATTTAAGTGTTGATGGTATATGAAATTATAAAGTATAAATTAGTGGTGTATAGATAATATTTCTATCTTACAACCACTGTGGATGATGCATTAATAGAAATTTTGGAAGGGAACATAATGCATAAAGAAAAAGTACAGGAAGTGGGCGTAACACAGAGTAATTTCTCTTCTGTTATATTTATACACGCTTATTTGGAACCCAGAAAGTATTCAATGTTCAGAAAATTAATATAAAATAAAAATTTAAAACTCAAGTATTGCTCTAGGGTCAGTTAAGAGGAAATGTGTATTGTAGAGTTATGGGTTCCAACATCTGCTCTGCCATGTGGCTTGACCACTTGGGGAGGCAGGACTTGGGAAGTTGACCATGCTAACCCCACCCATTGTCAGGTGGGTGTTGGGCTATAGGGAAGCCTCAGGACACTGCTCTGAGGATGGGGAGCGCAGTCTGAGGAGAGGAACAGCCCAAGATGGTTTGTCATCCTCGGGCCTGTGATGAGGCCAGGGCTGTCTGATTATCAGGCTCTCAGACATCCAGGCACCTCTGGAAGCTGCAGAAGAGCTGAGTGGATCTGACCCGGCCAAGGGGGAAAAGGGGAGCTCCATCTGATCTGACAGGAAGAGTTCTTGGCTTGAGGATGGAGCCTGAGCTTGGCTTGATGGCTTGGTGACTGGGAGCGCCAAGAGGCCTCTTATGGGAGATTAGGCGGTGGCTCTATAGGCAAAGGCCTTCTCCATGGCTCCCCATCACGGATCCGGATATAAAGAGACAGTTCATGGTTTAAGCCATTTATTGTCATGGCAGAATGTAGATGTGTAAAACTATACCCCACTTCTCAGGGTGGGCCTGATGTTCAATACCTTCTGTAGGGAAGAGTATCTGGGAAGGAAAGCTTTTTGAATATGTCTCCAGGCCTCATTAAAATGGAGCTCTGTCTTGAAACTGCCTGACCACAGGTCATGTCCTTTACCTGTGGAAGCGTTTGGGGTGTTGCCCTTATGTGACTGAAGGCCACAAATCTATGGGGAGGGGGCTGTGGCTAGTGACAGGGACCTGGTGCCTTGCAATCAGGCAAAGCACTTACTGTCCCTTCAGGGTCACCAGGGTTTCTAGACTTAGCTCAACCAGGAACCAGGCTGTCTTTCTTGGTCCCACAGTATATTCTTTCTAAATTGTTAAGCATGAATCTATAAAATGAAGGTAATTATTCTCTTCCAATCCTACATTGATTTTATGAAATACAAATAAAGCAATAGAGAAACATTATTTTATAAACTGATAAATATAAAAAACAACAACAACAAGGAAATATTATGTTGACTTTAGCTACCATGTAGTAGATTGGTAATTCAGCTACAGGTAAATGAGCTAATACTATCTTAGTGGTGAAGACCACACAAATATCATGAAAAGTCTGCTACTCCCAGTAGTTTCACTTAGGCACCACAGAAGCAGAAACATAATATGTAACTTTGGTGGTAGGTGCTGGTAACAAATATTTTCATCAAAAACCAAGTCACTGTTCAGTTTCAGAGCAAAACAAACCCCAAGTACTATGTTCATGTCTTATAAAGGCCAAAAATATACAATAAGCTATGGGCATTGCATATATGTTGTGCAATGCTCACAAAGACTACTTACAATAATTATTATTTACCCCTAGACTGTTGGGGCTGGCCAAGAAAATTTATTTTATGATGGATTAACCATGAGAACAGATATTTTTTCACTCTTCCCACTGAGAGATGGACTTCTTTCCTTCATCTAGAGTCAGGACTTGCCTTAAAGCATACTCCAATTTCCTCCTCATTCTCTTGATTAGCAGCCTTTCTAGGCAAGAGACCATCAGCCTCACCTTTGTCTTCTATGATTAAGAACACACTATAAGGCCTGAGACAGCCTGCATATAATAATCTCAAGTCCTTGACAATTGCCATTTTGGACAGGCCACTGAGAAACACCTTGATAGACATCATAGCTGAGCCCAGCTTCCCAACAGTCCCTATTAAGGTTCCACAGGACAATGAAGTTGTCTTGGAGCTTCCAGATCAGGCTCTTTGCAAGCTGAATACTGAAGGATCTCATTAACAACATAGGTGACTGGAGAGCTCTCCAGCCCCTCTTTATTCCTAACACACAAAACTGTGAAATAAAGTGAGTGAGTTGTTTTACCAAGTATTGGAGTAGTTTTAACACAATAGTGACTAACTGGTATACTCAGCTCTGAATCTGTGATACTTTCTGTATTTCAGCCAGTTACATTTCCTTATAATCAATGCATTAACGTTTTCATGCATTAGTTTACTTTTACTAATCTTATGTTTCCTATTCATTGATTCATACAAATCATCAATATATTTGGAGTATATTAAGGTAGTAAAACAGTATTTTAATGGGAAATGACAGCTCTAAATTGTCACTGAGATACATATTGAAGAGAATTCCAGTATAAACACAAGGAATCATTTTTATGTATTAAAATAAATGCATCTTTAAGCATTACATATTACATGAAAATAAGAGAGATTGAAAATCTATAAGCAAATATTTAAATATTAGGTCTGGTATGTTTGCTGTTAAATTTTGCCATATGGTAGCATCAAATTTACTGAATCTTTCATGTTATTTACAAAGAGAGCCAAGCTACCTCTTCAATAATTCAGATGAGTTTTTCTTTTAACAAGTCCAAAATACTACTTTCAAGTTAAAATTGATACCCCTAAGGCATCATTCTTAATTGTCCTTTTTTGAAGTAAGATGTGATTTAACATACATTGAAACAAAGAAGATTATAATAGCCAAGTATTACCTACAAATATTATGCCCTGAACTTTATCTGCCGAATACTGTTCAAGTGACCATAGAGAAATAGATGCAGCACACTGTCAAGAAGCACATTACCAAAGCCTGCTTTTCTGTCAACAGAAGAGAAAGACATTCACCACAATGCTTTGAACGGTACATATATGATGGAGAGGCTCAACAGCTCAGGTACTTTTAATCATTGGTAGCACAAACTACAGGGGAAAGTATTTTTGGTTTATTTTATGACTGCTTTTCAAAATCATGATGTGGACGACTGCCCATTATTCAGGCCAGCTCCCACCTTATCTGCGGTAGGTTTTACTTCAAGAATAAACCTTTCTTTACACACTCCAGTGATTGGCTAGGTGGCGATACATTCAGGTCTTGAATTATCTGAATACATCATAAGAAAAACAAGGCAAATTTTTATCTTTGAGGCAATATAAGAACTGAAGAATACTGAAGCACGAGGAAACATGTTAGTTTTACTTAGCAACTAGACGAAGACCATTTAATCATGATATAGTTGAGAAATACTGCCTTATATCTTATTTCCAAGTTGGTCCATTCAAACTTGTAACTTTAGTAAGGAAATGCTTGCAATTTAGCCCTCATGCAAGGCATGTGTGTACTTGAAAACCCAAGACCTCTTTCCAACTGAGTATACAGAATTTTCTGTCCATGACACTGAAAACCCATTTCTAACTCAAGGTCTATAATTACAGTTGTTTCTTTGTCTATTTAGTATTCATGCAGAAAGTAGAGAAACCATGTTTGGTATCTGGCCCACATAAGCACCGTCTATTTATTGTTGAGTCAGCTGTACTATAGAAAGTCTGTGACCGTCATAAAACAATTCTTTTACAACTTTAAAACAGTGAATTCTTTGTACAAATCTCCTGAACTTATGAGAAGACAAAGTGTGAGAAGAGATAGCAAGTTAGTGGTTTCTAAAGGGGGAAGAGTTGAGAAAACTCTGAACATGGGCATTTATATGAGGAACGGTGGAGATGCTGGGAATATTGTGTTTATCCTCTGGGTGTGGTTACAAACATACATGTACATGATGTATAAAATCTGCATGTGTAAAATCAGAGTCAACATGCCCAAAGAAGTAAATATCATTATTTGATTAAACACTTAAGATGAATCTATTGAATTGATATAAAATTAGCACTTCAGATTTGTATTCAACTCTTAATTTATTTGAAAGGCTGAGAAACATTTTCTTTTGTCCTAGTATAGATTTTTAACATACCTGTTTTTCTTGATTCATAGTACCATGCAGCCTACTGTCAGATGGAAAGAGTGTGAAAAGAGATTATAAACAATAAAAACAGAAGTGAAGTCATGGAACACATGGGAGCTTCGATAAGAACGCCTGCTCGGCTGATGCTAAAACTAGAAAAGATCTCAACATTCATGCATCAGGTGCAAATGAGCACATCTGGATTTAACAGCAGCCTGCTCCCAGGGATGCATAAGAAGCAGTGAATAAAATAGTCTGCTGTAAGAAACACGTCTTTGCTTTGAAGTTGTTGAAAGTTTCTTTTTGGAGTCATTTTTTTTTCCCTGTCATAGTCTCTTCTTAGATTAAAACCCGGAGAATAAATGATCTTGCCACTTTCTACTTTGTAAATACTGATATCAGAACATTTACTTAAAGAGTGCTTCATGTCCTAAAACAATTGGCCATGACTTTTTAAATTACTTCTCCAATAACTGAATTTAAAGCAACCTTTGCAAGCAACCTGTCAACTGCTGGACAGAAGGGGATTTGGAGGATTCACGATTTAAGAATCATATGGTGTGCAGTCCAGGTCCAGCTCAGACATTGATGGGATGGTCTTGGATGATGCTGGCTTTTATAAGCACCACAATATCAAATATTTCTTCATGCCAAATCGAAGAATAATAATAGGTCTCCCTTAGCACAATGTACTGGATTGCTGGAGGAAAAAAAAAAAGGACCTGGAAGTGGTAAGTGATGCTGATTATAATGTTCCTGGCTCACACACTTAAAGTGGCTAAAAGGCTAATTTAGCTCATTTTATTACAAAAGGTCTAAAACAACAGCATGGGCAAAGAGCAGACATCCTCTATGCTGCCTATTTGTATCTTTATGATAATTTTACTGAAGGTGAAATCAGACTCACTGTCAGCTGTAGCAAGAGGAATTTACCACACCTATAAAGTCCTAAAACAAACAAACAAACAAAACAAAACATTCTTACTCTGAAGATAAACATCACAAGGTCTGGGATTTAATCCCAAGCACTAAAATTAAGTATAAAATAAACCCATGATTCATTAGTTGTATTACGCAAAAAATAAAAGTTCTTAATGCAGACAACAGCATTTCATTCCTATCCCTTGTCTATATGAGACCCTTATTAATGTCTAAACAATGTCCATGGGGTAAGAAAATAAATCTTCCACTCAGTCAGTCTAACTTCCCAATAATCAGGCGTGGGAGGTCCTTCTGCTTCAATAGTTGCAGTCTTTTCTTTGATATCTCACTTCCTGCTAAGATATCCCATTTGGCTTGTGTCTATACTGGAGTACCTTGGGATATCTATTTCCACACACATTTGTCCATTATCAGGCATTATAGATAACACAGTAAATAATCTAGCCCCACCCAAATTACTTCTTTTTCCTGATGCTTTCTTTTTTGAGGGAGCTTCACTGTTGCTAAGCTGGATGTTCCTCAAATATTTCTTTCCCAGAGAAGTAACTTACTCGGATCACTGCCTTTGAGGAGATAAATAAAGCATGCAGAGTTCAGTCTCTTACTCATCCCTCCCTCTGGGAAGCAGCTTTGTCCACATAGATTATGCATTGTCTCCTCCTTCTGCCAGAGGCTGGATAAAGCTGTATATTTTCAGGCATACTATTGCAAAGCATTGTGGGATTTTGTCTTCTTACCCTATGTACCCTTTCTCTTTCTTCCTTGATATTTAGAGCATAGGTGAGTGAATTTACCAATATAACAACCTGGAAATACGGTGAGTCATAATATTCAGTGGCATAATATTTGCTAAAAGCATTGAGTGCACTAACCCTGAAGACAGATTATGTACACACTGATGTTCAGAAAAGAGAATCTAGCACTATATGCAATATTGCAGCATTTGAGAATAGTATCTGAAAAGACCTTTAAGAAAGCAAATATACATGGAATGTGGGATCTGAAGAGGCAGTTAGTTATGCCTTCTAAAGGAAATAGAAAAGGCAAACTTCTTGAGTGACAAACACTACAAAACTGACAGAATTTGGCTTGGTTGGGAATAAAATCAAGGATTTTAGTCTTTTCAAATACTGTTTAAACCTGTAAAAAAAACAGGCTAATATAGTAGCCAGTAATTCCTGTCAGTCACACAATGTGGCTTAGGGATTAGAACTGAATGAATGGTTCTCACCACAGAACTGTATCTGCTGAAAACACTAGTAATTCCAGGGGAAGGCATTCACTTAAAAGAGTGTATACTCAGCTATTGACATGGGATGTAACTATAAGAAACTATTAAAAAAATTATTCTCTAGAGTCTGAGAAGTTGGGCACCAATAATGGAAAGCAGTCTGATTCTCTGAGACCTAAAAGGCTATTCTTGGAATTCTCTCATTTGTGACCAGAAAGCAAGTTCAAAGAGATCGATGCTTGTCACTGCAAGAGTGTCTGTTCTGTACTATCCTCTTGATAGGTGGTTTTGCAGATATGAAGCAAGTTCTTAACAAAAGGCAGAGCCCATTTATCCCAGAGAGTACTGGACCATGGACATTTTCTATGAAGTCAACTTAAAGACTGACTATGTCTCTGCAAGGAAAGTGATCCCATGGAGGTAGATCAGTGAGACTCAGAATTATTATGAAACAGTAAAAGAATACAAGGAATTTATTGTCTCAGACCTCAAGGCCTTCTCAATGGAAATGCCAATATTGTTTTATGTTTAACCACTTTGTGTTTTACACATGATGAGGATGGTGAAGTGAGAGGCTGAGAAAAAATTTTGTACTTCTTTGGTGTCTGGAGCACGAAAATATCCAATTAAAGGGTTATTTCTATCCCTTTATGTGAAAACTATTATTGGATTCAAAGGTTCCAAATTTTCTTGAATTTGAATCTTTCATTTAGTGGAACTTGGTGTTCCCTTCCTGGGGAAAGAAATTAGTCTATTTTGTGCAGGACAGAAAGCAAATCAAATACAAAAAGAATGGAGACTTGGAGAAGTTCTAAGGTTGCCCACACATATCCTGCTTGTTCCTCATGCCCTGAACAGGAACATGTTCATTCCTATTTCCAAACAAGCCCAACCACTAGGCTGTACCTGCAGGCCTTTCTTTGACTTCTGCAGTTTAATGTTAAATATGTGACTTATTTCTATCAGTAAAGTACAAGCAGAATCAGTGTCCTGAGCAACCACCCAGTGTGTTTGCCAAGCTCTTGACACCACTACCACAGGTTTAGACACAGTTCCAGACATGGTATCTTGGCCTGCCTGGATCCTCTGTGTGCATGGCATTCCTAAGGCTGACTGTTAGTGGATCTATCAGATGAATCAGAAAAGAGGAAATCTTTGTAGCATGCGAACCTTGTTATTTCTTTTTTCTAATCCTTAGAAGAAACCTTGATCTTGACTAGTCCACACTCACTTGTCTTATGTGCTGTAAGTTTTATAGGTTTCATGACATGGAGGGTATGTATCAGAGAGATGAATGGCTTAGATTATGTCATTTGTTCATTTAAAAATCTATTAGTTCATAGAGCATTTGGTACTCTTTCCCTAGCCATGCAACTTTGATTTTCTATTTTTTTTTAACACCTATTAAATCCAATTTGTGCTGTTCATAAAACCGTGGATATATATGGCCTACCACTGGACTTTGGCCAATTTCCCAGAAGAAATAAAGAAAACTGGAAAACTGAATCTACCTCTTCTAGCACTATCAATCACCCAAACTCACAGATTAGGGGTGGCAACATAACTCTGTTCTCCATGCTGTAGTTTTTTCTGTGTTAAGCTTGCACAGGTCTTGTGCCTGATGTCACAACTATTGTGAGTTCATAAGTGCAGTGTCTCTGTTGTGTCTGGAAGACGCAGGTAACTTGTAGTCATCCACCACCTCTGACTCTTACATACTTTATGCTCTCCTCTTCCTCAATGATCCTTGTGCCTTGGGAGAGAGTAGTTTGACATAGATGTCTCACTTAGGGCTGAACATTCTGCAGTCCCTAAATCTTTGTATCATGACCTATCATAGGTCATTTTGTTTAATGACATCTACTTCAAAACAAAGCTTCTCTGATAAGGACTGAGAGTTGCATTCATCTCTGGGTATAACAAGATGCCATTAGGAGTATGTTTAATTAATACTATATCCACTTATCAAAATATTAGTAGGTTTTCTTCTAGGGCCTATGACCTGTTTAACCACTGGTTCTTGGCTGTTACACTGGTGCCAGAGTGGAGCTAGACTTAAATCTGATCAGAAAGATCTTAGTCACTCCCATGACATTCTCATTACTATTGCTCCAATGAACATATCTTGCCAGCCTGGTAGCTATGGTAGCTTGCAGCAACCACATGTGGTAAGATTGATAATGAGTTTTCTTTTCTGGTAGTGTGCATAGCACTATAAGATCTATATTGATATTCACATTTTCTTGTTCTGGCTTTAGACCTATTAAAAGTGATTTATCTCTCCTGATAACTTCTTTTTCTTATTCTCCATTGTTGGAAAATTGAGGTATAGAAGAAAAGGGTTGATTTGGTTATGACTAATATGAATTTTTTGCCAGGTGTTTCTATTCTTGCAGGATCTTAGAAAGTATATAAGTTACATTTATACTGCTGAGATCACAATATTCCCACTCACCAAATTAAACTAACAAATTAACAAACCAAACATTTATTTGGTTCACAGTTTCAGAGGACTTTATTCTACTGTTCTGGGAAAAGTCTTTGGGGAACAGTGTAGTTCAGCTATGGGCTAAGGTTCACATCCCCAGTTACTATTGTATTGAAACCATATTTCCCAACAGGATGTGAGAGGGGAGCCTTTTGCTGGACTTAGTGTCTTTAGTTATAGATGAATCATCAGAAAGTGTTTTTTCTTGGCTCTGCAATCTTTCTTCAAGAAAACTACTCTCTCTGACTAGGAAAAGAGCTATCACCATATATGGATCACTGATAAGCACCCTGATTTTAGACCTTCTGGCCTTTAAGGACATAGAAATAAGCATTTCTTACTTAAGCTATTGACTGTGTGTATAATATTCTTCCAGAGTAACCTGAATTGAACATGACAGTATATCTCTTATATTCATACTAGTTAATTGTGGACAAACAAAATAACAATGATTAGTTAAGAAAGAAGTATAAAACACTACATAATAAACATTTTAAAAGTATAAAGTAGTTGTGTTTCTTGTAGTAGAATGAAAATAAGCTTTATCATTAGATTGGATGCCATTTCCAAGAGCATAAAAATATATTTGATCAGCAGAGTGAATGTTAATGAAAGGCTAGTGGGAGCTTCTTCATTCCCAGTAGCCTCTACCTCATTTATGTCACCTAAATGCAACCTCTCTTCTAGATTTTATGCATATATAGTTGTTTAAGAATGTTATGAGCACTTTCTCTCTTAAAACAACCCTATTTGCTATACAACAGCTTTGCCCACAGCCTCTTCTCCCAATCTCTTCAGCAAGTAACCTTGTTTTCCAACATAGGTTTACCTTGGGTTGTTCTGGAGCTAGAATTTTTGGAAGTAGAGCCAGGCCACTAATAGAGTTAGTGCTTCTGCTTCACTTGCTCCTCAGGAAATAACACCATTAAGTTATGCTGAGTGGAGGGAGAGTCTTCAGCATAAAAGGGTTATAAAAAGAAATGCAATTAAGTAGGTGGGTGAAGCACACTATGTTTTAAGAGTTCTCAATGCCAGAAAATTCTCCTGTTTATACAATTTTGTCCCAGAGCTTTCTATATAATGTATCGCTAAGTACACTTTTTTTCATTGTTAATTAGAGGATCTTTGATCTTACCCCTTTTGTAATCAGCATCTGCCTGATGAATCAGACATAAAGATAGGACTGAATAGTTCTTATAATAGGCCATTATATATCTGATATATCCTCATTAGCATTCATACAAATCTTTTAAAGGACAAGAGGTCTCATGTGTATTTCAACTCTAAAGTATTGTGTGGTGTATATATCAGTAATTTAATCTTCTGAGAACAAAGGTATGGATATTAAGGAATCCTACCATTGAAAAGCACATTTAAGAAAAAAATACCCCTGATCCTCCAGGAAACCCTCTGCTGGAGATGTTCATCACTTTAATTCAGACTTTTTAGTACTTAAAGCTATACAGCTTAGCTTCCTGAGTAAGGTGATTTTGCATCATCATCCCTGGTTAAGCTTTGGAAAACCTCTCTTGTTTATACGATATCTTTATTTAAACAAACATATCTTCTATACCTGAAGTTAGGCAATCTCCGACACGGCAGAATGAGTTGGGTGTTTCTTCACTTTTCATAGGATTATGTTAAGACTCAGCTTTACAGTCTGAAGTCACTTGGGACAGGATAGAGGAAGAATGAAAGCACTTGACTTCCAACTTCAGGGCTCTTCTCAGCGTGGGTTAGCTGGAAATGGTGCCCACTCAGCTCAAAGTAGAATCAAGGTTCCATACAAGTACTCATGGGGAAATCTGGAAGAACTACCACATACTAAGGCTACCAAGACTAACCTAGAACAGTTCAGATGAATAGATGGAGTCCCAGCTTACCATATCTAAATGAGACAGAGGACAACACAAGCTACCAAGAGAGATAAACATTGATGTATCTGATGCAAATGTCCTATATGACTACTAGCCATAGAATAGTTACTGACATGTGTAAGGTCTTTTGCACAAGTATCAGATACTGTTCTTAGCACTTATGCCTTGTGTGTGTGTGTTTGAGGTGGTCTTCTGATTATCTAGCTCTCACTGTCCTAGAAATTGCTATGTAGACCAACCTGGCCTCAAACGGACAAGAGATCTACCTATCCATGCACCCTGCATTCTGAATGCTGAGATTAAAGGCATGGGCTACCACACGTGACTGTTTTATGTATATGTACAGGTGCACAGTACGTACCTTGATGCTTATATCACATATGTTTGCATGCAGGGACCTGAAATTGATGTTAGGAGTATTGTGATCATTCTCCATCTTTTGTTTCTTGAGACAGGGTCTCACTGAACTCAGAGCTGGTCAATTCTTGGAAGTCTAGGGGAATTCTCTGTATTTGATTCCATAGGGCTGAGATTACCGGAAGGCTGCCAGGACTACCTGGGTTCTATGTGGGTTCTGGGGACCCAAACAGGTTCTCACTTGTGTACAACAAGGATTTCCTGCTGGGCAAGCATGTTATCTATTGAGACATTGACCCAGCCTCAAGGTCCTCAGCTCGCATGCTGCTTATGTTCACACTTCATATCTGAAAGACTGCAGTTCTTTGGAAGGTAAGGGTTTTTGTATCTATCTGGCTTGTATGATCCTGTAAGGCCACTATCATTTAATGAGAAGGATATATTCTGAGAAAGTATATTGATATGTAATTTTTGTTGTGTAAATATTGTAGTATGCGTTTATCAAAACTAAGACATAAATAGATAATGCAACCTTGTGAGATCCTGACTGCATATTTCTAGGCACTGACTGAAGTATTCATATGCATCTCCATACTGGTTTCTTGCTTTGAATTTTAGCTCCCAGTCACTGTTAACTTTTTGATGTCACTGATGCTGGATGCTGCGTAAAAATTCTTTGATCCATGTTCACTGATTTCCCCAGGTGTTATTTAAGGCCCAAGAAAGGAACCAGACAAAAACAAAAGTACAAAATTTGGGATATTATACAAATAAACAATATGGGTCACAATGACCTGTTTAGATACTGTGCTTTTTTTTTAAGATGTGAAAAATTTTGGGAACCTAATTCAGCTCATATTAAATGTGCTTTTCAGCTGTGGCCTCTGACAGAGTGGTCATTCACTGGGTGCTATATCCCATTTTAGAAATGGCTGCCATGTGGCAAAGGATGTATTAACATTTTCTATGTTGAAGATTGAGACAAAAATGCTCCATGTAAGTTATTAACAACCATTTGCAGGATTAAAGAGCTCCTCGATAGGCTGATGGCAGATATGCTAATGGCCCTGAAGAAGCCATTACAGTTTATGATATCAGTGATCTGATGAGAGAATATAATAGAAACATCATTGCTCTGACCCAGCAAAATATCATTCATACCTTATGAGATAGAATAAAAGGTATTAAACTTAGGAGATAGCTTAAGCTCTAAAGAATGGTAGGTGACCTTGGGAATCAAGTCTGGTCCTGTTTCCAGGCAAAATAATGATGGAAAAATGTCAGATATGTTTGTTTACTTATGAAATATTTCCAAGGCATCAGGGAAGATTCATGAGATAAGTAAAATAAAATATTTATAAATAATAAAATGGTAGAAATCAACTACAGCATTAATTGACCACACAGAATTCCTTTAAATGCCTATGAGATCCAGTTATGATTTCTTTTAGTTCTGAATTATCCTGAAGGAATTTCACAGTCCCATACTCTTCCAATTCCTGGTCTCAGATGAATTGATATATATACAACCATTTTACACAATGTGATTCTGAAGTTTATTTGTCTGTGAGGCTTGTGAATGGTTCTAAACACCCTCTGCATACTTCTGATTGAATATGGCTGTTCACCCTGCAAACAGGATCCCATCCTGTGAAAGCAGGAATGGTAGTATTAGTCATTGTAGCTCTGCCTCAGATGTGTTCGTGGTTTCTGTGACCCACTTGCTCTATCTATCTATCTATCTATCTATCTAATCTAATCTATCATTGGCTGCTAAGAATCTTTTATGTGTTTACCTTGTTTTTTCATTGCTTGTTTTTGTATTTCTCCTGATGCATCAAAGCTGTACTAGGAAGACAACAGAGGGAATTCTGAATCATTGTGCTTAAGCAGTATCACTGGCAGGGATATTAGACTTTAGTGTAAGTGAGAAATAGCTTGAACAAAAATTTAAAAAAAATAAATCAAAGGTGAAGAATCCCTCCAATAACTATATATTTCATATTGCATTTGTATTTATTTCAACAGGAGGAAAAAACAAAACAGCATAGTCCCCAGAGAGCAAGCGGATCTTGCTCTGCTGCACCTAAAGTCATAATAATGGGTGAGAATCTATACCTGCTACATGCTAATGCTTTTCCTAGCAATATGAGTTTATTGGAACTATGATATTTATTTGCTTTGGTCTATTAACTATCTCTCCCTCTTGTTTTAGAATCTGAAAAGCTCTGCAAAGATAAGGTAATATGGACATCTCAAACTCAGACATTAGGATAGAAAGATGATATGCTGCTTGCCTTTTTCATTTTGAGCACAAATTATCAATTTTTTTTTCTATTGCTTCCAAGGTGATACATGACCAAGAGTGGTTACACAAGTCAGATGTCTCATGAAAATGTTGCTGTTCATCTATAACTCTTGGTCTTTTCTTGAAAATAATACATACTGCAGAAGTTGTTACTTTAATCAATAGACATATTCTGGAAATATGAAGTTCTGTTTTGTGGAGGACATGCCTAGCTAGGAGTTTATGGATGATCAAAGGTTGAAACAAGGTTTATTGAACAGTGTAAATGTACATGCTGTGATCATAGTCTTCCATTTGCATATCATCCTTTGTTTATGCTGATTCAGATTCTCAGTGGTTTCCAAAAAGGACAAAAGCCATATGCTCCCTGGATCATTGTTCTATTGAGAATGCTGATGGAGTCAGACTAGGGATAGGACAGCAGGGAAAATAATTGCTTACATCAGTGCATTAGGCGATGACTTCATCAATGCATATATTCTGGTAGTCTCACAGAATAAAAGTTGCCTTTGAGACCTCTCTATCCCCACCTACCAACTCAGGGTAAACAGTGCTTCTTATATAGCAAGCTGACAAATTTTGTGTAGACATAAAGAGGGCTAGGAAGTGCTTGGAGGTGAAAGTCTGTCAATCGAAAAAGAGATGATCCCTGCCAACTGAAATAAAAATAAATTCTAATTCTAGGTGAGCCCCGGGCTCATACTACACATCCCTCCATAGTCTTGAGGACCTACAGTCATACCTTCTCCTCTATATCTCTTGTATTGTAAAGGAAGAAGCCAATATTTTCTCTCTTTCCCCCTTCCTCCCTCCTTCCATCCCTCCCTCCCCCCCTCCTTCCTCCCTCTTGTCCTCCTCTTTTCTCATTCTTCATCTAAGAATGTCCTTTAAGACAACCTTATTTTTACAGAATAGCAAAAGGTGTCTAGCAAGTCCCAGCATATCCATCAACATGTCCTTAGCTTTGCATTTGGACACGAACACTGCTGATATGGTAAGTTTGTTTCCATAGAAACTCAACCTTGGTACACCAAGGTCAAACTTTGTTCTGCTTTCTCTAGTTTCCCCCAGGGCCGCTGTTCTGTTTTCCAAAACTCCAAGTGTTTCATACACTCCTTGTTCCTGAATTTCAAGTGTTTTGAGGAGCCGCATGATACTTGACTACTTTGTAGAATATCTTTGAATTTGTGATTGTGAGATGCATTCCTCATGGTTAAACAGGTATTACAGGTTCTTGCAGGAAGCCCGTATGGGGAGAAGGGCCACTGTCCTTATGCAGAAACAAGGCTGAATGCCACCAATGTGACTTGGCACTAAAAGTGTTAACTATTGTCAATGAACTTAGGTAGTTTTCCTAGTTTCTCTTCCAGAAGATTTCTTACCTTTTTTGTTTTATCCTTTCCTTCCTGTGGGTTAGAATATCCACCCCCCAAAAAAAGAAAGAAAGAAAAGAAAATGTTTAAAACTCCTTCGGTTTGAAATTTTTTTTCTTTAAAATTCAACAATGTACAGGTCTGCTGGAGAAAAGTCTTCAAACCAAACTAAACAGTCACAACACCTCCCTCTGTCTTATTTACCTTCAAATGAATTTTAAAAAATGCCTTCCTTTTCTAAAGGACTTTCCAGTTGAACATAGAATTCTAACTCAACTGGTTCATGTTTCATAAGTCTTTAAACAGTCCACTGATTTCTAGCCTGGTTTTAGTGTTCTTCACAAATGTTAGCAATTGCCCTTATTTGATTCCCATGTTGGTTTTAAGGTTTCCTCTTCATCATCTTTAGCAATTTGATGTGCTACCTGGGTATGGCATCCTTTCTATTTATGTCAGTGAGTTCTCCTTGTGAATTTTGCATTAAATTATTATAATCAAATTAACATTTTGTCATCATTCCTTCAAGTAAATAAAAAAATTGAAATTCTGCCCTCTTTCCTGTGGTTAGATATTACAAATGCCATATATCATTTAATATCATTTCATATCTCTGTATGTGTTTGGGCTATATGGAAGTGTGTGTGTGTGTGTGTGTGTGTGTGTGTGTGTGTATGAACCTTCACATGCATACATGTAGGTATAGGAAACAATTAAATCTTGCTGATTAGGTTATATTACCTGCATCCCCACTGCTGAAATTAAAAGCACAAGCCACATCCTCAAACACTTTTTATATGAGCTTAACTGAACTCACTGAAAGGACTTTACCTTCCACAGTCTAATATTGCTTCATTTCTGACAAAAAGCTTTGACTTCTTAATGATAATATTGTTGTTGTTCTTGGTTATATAGGTTTTTATGCAAGTGTGTAAATGTGTTTTATTTTCATTTACCAAGTTTTATTTGGTTTGTCTTAAAGTCAATCAATATTTAGGGGGGGGGATGGCATTTAGGTTTGTTGTGAAGTCAATTCTCTTCTCTCTCTCTCTGTCTCTCTCTCACACAATGCAATACATATATCCCCTCCCCCGCACAGAGTACAATGTAATTATACTTTACATTTTTCTAAGTAGTTTCTTGTCCTGTGTTGTGATTACATATCTCCTTACTCATTCTCAATATTTTCAAATAGGAATTTGTAGATAGACCTAGTCATTCTATTAAAATTGTTTCTATTAAGTTTAGCATCAGTGGCAGGAACATGTTTGTATTAGTATTTTTGTCACTGATTAACAGTGATGATTTTATTTACCTTTATTTAATAGCTAATTATTTAGGGCTATATATTGAAAATATTATATTACTGAGAATGGTTTAGCTACCTTACCTGGATCATCTTGAGGCTTAACTTTTTAATCTGGAAAGTGTCTAGAGAAGCTTCATTTCCCAAATGTGACCTTCCCTGGATATTGATGGAAGGTCATTCATTTTGTCCTCTCTTAGCTTTAATAATTCTTGGTTCTCCACAACTTTCAGAGTGCTCCATAAAATCTATAGCTTCCAGTTTGTTCTTTTGTTTTCTGAAGACCTTGCACAGTGACATCAATGTATGTACAACTTTGTATAAACTTAATATAAACATAAGTTACATCTTCTTTAGCTTTCTCCATATAATAATGTATGTATGTACCTTCTCCATGATGTTCTGCCTTACTGGTAGCATCTTCCTCTGACATCCTGATTCTTTGATTCTTTATTCTGACTGACAGGTTTGATTCTTTGTTTTCCAACTCCTTGCTCTATGGTTTGGATATGGCTTTGTACCTAAAGCCATGGTGAATTTGGGACTCAAATCCTCTATTTTTCATTATCTCAAAAATAACATTGATAGACTGTCTTCCATGACATTAAACAATTGCTGCATACCTCTGTCCAGTTTAATAGATTCTTAAGGCATAATTCTAAGCATGTGTAATATACTTTGAAATATGTTTCATCTGTCTAAAATTTGATAAATATCTGTTATACATATTTTCCTAATGTCTACATGCATTATCAGAAGCTTAAGATTGTGAAGCTTCATTACAATAATGTGTAAGGAAACTTATCTGTAGGAATATATAAGATCAGATACTATAGAATGTAGAACTGTAGTTTATGTCACAGAAGAAAGAAATATGAACATATGTATGTTGAGCCATTCATTGATATTTGACTCTTCTGAAAGGTATGAGATTTTGCTTATGACACAGATGAAGAATCAAAAGATAGAATGGGGAACTCTGCTGTGGGGCACCATTCACTTCTAAATTTACATGCACTTCATATTTGTTGTATAGAAGTATGAATGTTTACTCTATACTGTTTCCAACAAACCTGTATGAATGAACAACTTCTGTTTTTAAGTTCTTGTATAACCAGAGCTTGACTGAGTGTCTTAGCAGAGAAGTAGCATTGCTGCTTACAGATATATAGGATGGAGATGTGATAAAGCCCACACAGAAATTTTTTATTTAAGTAGTTTTAAGTATATGAACAAATAATGATCTTTCATCTTTTACTAGTAACATTAAGAACAAATTCTAATGCATAATGTGTGTGCAAATATTTGAAATTGCAACATGGCCTAATGTGGGTAATTATGTGGCAAAAGAAATTCCCAAAAAATTATTAACATAATTCTTGCTAGATAACAACATGCATAAATGTTTTCTTTTTCTTTTCCCTTCTTATGAGACATTAACCTCTTAGAGCCCTAATTGGACTTGTATTAAGATTTACGTTATGCAATTAGTTATGTTCATTTAAAATATGTACTGAGGACGTTGGGAAAGAGAAAACTGAATGTATTTTTTGAGGTTATAATTACATTTCCTGCTTCCCTTTCCTCACTCCAGACCCTAACTCTCAGGGAACATTGCAGAAGAGGGAGCAGAAAGATTTTAAGAGCCAAGGAACAGGGAGTTTGATGGGAGATTGTGTCTCCCAGAAATATCTGATACTACACCTATAAAATCTCATCGACATAACTGCCTATGAAGGAGTTGAACAAGGCTGAAAACAATAGAGATACAAAGTTTTACAAGCAAAAGTCCACAAAGCTTCAACTCTACACAAGAGGCTACAGGCAACTAAGAAACACTGAGAATGGGAGAAATACTATTCACCACAGAGGAGCATACCAATTGGTTATCCCATGTGAAAATGGAAAAGAAAATTTTTGATGGGAAAAGCTTTTGAAATATTCCATAGTATGGTATGCCATGGCTCAAAGAGGTCTGGGATGGAGAATGATATGGGAAGAGAAAAAAAGCACAAACTCAAGCTCAGCCTTGCAAGAAGTAAAAACTTTGAGGAAGATTTCTCTCAATTGTATTTTGGATTAAATCCCAAACCTAGGGGCTTTGTACAGGGCTCAGCCTATCAGTCTTTATATCATTCGTACACAAGAGACACGTTTTCAAGCTATTAGGATTAGAAATCATATAATTTTAATTTAAAGTTTAATACAGTTTAATAAGATGTTTCTACAACTTCTCTCACCAAATGATTCAAGAAATTATTCATTTTTGACACATAGAGCTTGGTAGTGCTGGCTCTATAACCAGAATTCATTCTCCTTTGCTCATGGATCCTTGTTCTTTCTGTATTATGATGTCACTGTTATTTTATTTTATTTTTTTATTTTAGTTTTTGGTTATTGGCAAAATACAAAGAACATGCCCTGCCTATAACACAGAACTAATAGTCAAGATTTAAATGCTATTATTTTTGATTGTTTCCAAATCTCTCTAATGATGCTCTCTGGTAAAGTCTGAGCAAAAATATAGAAACCTACTACTCTCTGAAGACAGTTTGCACTTGTAGTATAATTCATTATTGTCCATAAGCTCATGCTGGGTGTGTAACTATGCAAGATGTTGAACAGATTTAAGCATGACCTGGAGCTCTTTCCTGTTCAGAAATAAATATACGCTCCAAGCTGTCTCCTGATTTGAGTCATTGCCAAGCTTGCAATTTCTAAGACTGCAATTTCTAAGACTGCTCAGGACTAGACTCTGCAATATTGCAGTCTTGGATCTTAACAAAGTTCTGTGTTTAAACTATAAACCCATAGTGTGGATGGGTTGGAGACCTGGGGCACAGAGTAGAAAACTAGTAGCTCAGATTAATCTTCTAAAGACCTGAACCTGTGACAATGTAGACATCACTCAGAACTCATTATAGTATAGCCCATGTAAATAAAATAGCAAAAATTCTGAGAGTCCAATTCTGTTTCACAAATGAGAAAATATAGCCTTAAAAGGTTAAATAGCAGAATTGAGGTCACACAGTCTGAGAGTAAGCTATGCTTAAATCAGACCCAGTGACCAGGTTGCCTACAAACACTTATGCTATTGCTATGGGAAAACTGTAGGATGGAGAAATACCAAAAAGAACTGAATTAGTATTTCACTTTTCAAAGAGAATGGAACAATAGAATGTTCCATAATAACCTGTCAAAACAAGTATTTTATACTGGGTATGGCACTCATGATGAGACACATAAACACAAATGAGCACATATACTTCCTTAGAAAGTTATTCAGTTAAAAAAAATTGGGCAAAATTCCCTGAGTTGCTGCCATGTCAGCTACTGGTACCATCAAATGTTTTTAATCTCTTTTCTGAGCATAACTCTGATACTCAACAGCTGGGAATAAATAGGCAATATAAATCTCTATTTCTCAGGAACAGAAATGAAGTCTATACCTTGCAGATAACTTAATAACCTCCAGCGTCAGTAATAAATATCCACCTTTCTGTATAAATTACACGAGGCCTTGGAATAGTATGCTCAGCCCTGAGTTATTTGCTTCATATCTCATATCTGTAGGTATACAAATTAAAAAGAAGTGCTTTAGATTGTGCTTATGGTTGGAAAGAGGCGTGTGTTAACTGGCTAATGCTGAGAAGTATTTCTCTCTATTGCCTCTCTTGTTCTTTGCCATAATTGTGTTTAATGGAATGAATGCACTATAAATTCAGAATAAGGGATGTGAGTGTCAAGAGGAGCCGTTCAGCCAGCCTGATGTTCATGCCATCTAATCTGACTTTGGACAAGGAGGTCTTGACACCTGATAATAACCACAGATTCTTATTAGTTGTTCCAGCCTTTGTAGAGAGCTAGGGTCAGAGACGAATATGGCAAAGTTCTAGTAGTTCTATTGATTGAATAAGGGATGATGCTTTATGTTCAACTGTGAGAAAATGCTGGCTTTCTACATGCCCAAATTATTCTTTTACCTGTGTTAATAGTAAATTTTGACTTCTACTATCCTACAGAGGTCCAAGCTGATCATAAGCAAGCCTATTCCTCCATATGCTAAGCCACATGATTAGAGAGCTTAGCTTGTGATAGGAGCTCCAAGGAAGGCTTTGTTACATTGAACTGCGGAGTATCAAGAAACGAAATGCACTTAGACACTGATGGACTAACTAAGTCCCTATATCATAGCAGAAACTTGTGGAGATTGTTTTGGCAGTTCATTCGTTATCTGCTCAACAATTCGTTTAAGTTGGAGTATATTCCCAAAGAGCACGTACGTGACATGAACAACAGTGATGAATTTATAACTGCTGTGGTGCTTAGGCCCATGCATAAAAAAATACCTACAACAAAAGATATATCAGCCAGCCTATCCCTATGCAAATCACTGTGTTCTAAACACAGAGCTTTCATTATAGAAGAAAATCCAAAATATCATTATGAAGTTTGCTTGCCTCACTGAGTTTGTGGCCTTTGCTTTTGCTTTAGCAAGACATTATTAAATTCAAGTTATTAGTATTTTGAAAATAATGCTGGAGAGAAAATTAAATCTATGTCCATAGATACAATTTGAATTAAACATAGCTTTTCTTGTGGTTTCATTTTATTTTTATTTTATTTATTTTTTTGATAGGTTTTGAATAAGGTTTAGAAGGCTTCAAGTCAAACTGTAAAAATGGTGGGTTTTGCTTTTAACAAACAGTGCTTTTGTTTTGATTTTTGTATATAGGTGAAAGGACAGAGATTGAGAGATGAGTTATCTTTTCTCATCTTTGTATCATGTTGGGACATAAATGTACTATTCTGTAGATCTCTCACTCATAATGTATTTTTTCTTGCATAGAATATTAACAGATCACAGTTTTGCTTTGGTAAGTTCTTGTATGGTTTTAATGTGTAAGGTAGTTTGTGTCGTTGCAGACATCATATAATAGTTATTTTGCTATGTGACAGTTCCCTTCATAACAGGTAAAGACTGGAATGAGGAAAGCAGGAGCACAGTAGGCCCACATCAGTTACCAATTATCACCATTTTCTTAACTAATTAACCATCTGGAACTTGGATCACACATTTCTCTTGTCACCTGGTCAATGAGAAAGCAAGAAACTTCCTGAGATCTTCATGTTTCTCCTTAGTGTGACATATTTATGATTGTTAATATACACATGATAGACTGATTAGCATATGACTGCAGCTTCAAACGACTCCGTGGAGTATTGAAATAGACAGAACAAAGGGTCTACACTTTACTGTGATTTGCTAAGCATGGCATAACACTGCATAATGACTCCATCTTTGGATTCAGAGAGCATTGGCTTGTAATTAAGCATAAACTTACTAACAACATGATTTTAAACAAGTTAACTCACCCCCATATGGCTCAGTTTTAAAATATTTATTAAAATACTTACATCTTTAGACTTTGTGTGGTGTTGGTTGATTAATGCTCATGAAGTAATTAAAATAGTACTTGACATACTGAAACATCTTAATCCATATTAAATATATTACCCACAGAGTATTGCTTAAGAAAAAAGATAGAAATAGAGCTCTGGGCATGATACTGCTTCTGCTGGAAGCTAACATTTCAGCACCTTCAATGTTACATTCCAACATGGAAGAAACAATTTATATCTCCACAATTACTCGTTTAGAATTATTTTTCAGTATCTTAATGCAGGGCTGTGAAAGGCAGTCTGTTTTTTGGTAGAACCAAAGTTCAAACCCCATGGGTCCAATAGGGGGTAAAAACCCTATAAGGAGCAATGGCAGGTGTTTGTCAGGCTCCTAGAAACAGCTCCTGACACGTGCCTGTATCTCTCTATAGGTCTGTGACATTTGGTCAAGTAACAAGGAACCACCCCTCAAGCCCCTCCTCAGGTAGAGGCTTGACCATGTAGTCTCAAGAATTCCCATGTTAATGAGGCACCTAGAGACTTAGCCACACCCCATCCCAGTTACTATTTCAACCTCGCCCCTCCCTGAGGTCACGGGATATGTCTCACCCACACCACTCTCCACAATGACAGAAAATGCTCTGAAACCCTGGACTGTCTCTCTTCATTCACAGTGGGAAACAATGGAACCAGAAGTCTTGTTGGTAAGATATATGCTTCTCGCTTCTGGAAGACACAATCTTACAGTAAAGTTCCTGACCCTTTGGCTCTTATAATCTTTCTTCCCTCTCTTCAGCAATGTTCCTTGAGCATTAGGTGCTTGGAAATTTTTGTAGATCTATTCCCTTGAGACTGAGATACACACCTGCATTTTGAATGATGGCATTTTTCTGTAGTGGTCTCTGTTGCAAAGAGAAGATTTCTTGATGAGGGGAGAATATAACACTTGTCTGCAGGTTTATAGACTGCTGTTAGGGATTAAGCTGGTTTAGCAAATTAGTGCTTTGTATTCTCCTCCAATAACCAGGGGTTTACTAGCACTGAATAGTTATCTCAGGTTCCAATACCAAGCATGATTTCCCTTTTATGAGTAGGTCTTAAGTCCAGTTAGACTGTCAGGAACCATAATAGGAGAAGCCAAAAACTAACAGGTGATTTTCCTGAGATGACTCTGCCTTGAATTATAATCTACAACAGATTTGCTCCATTCAGCAAGGCTCAGAAGAACTTCATTTTAGGAAAGATTCCTGCTATTAATATGCATTTCCTGTTATTATCAAACATAAAATAATCACTAGGTATTAACCCACTCATTTTGAGCAGATTTCTATAGACCTACAAAAATGTACTATCTTGTAATGATGCTATGTAGACAAATATATAATGATTCAATAGAATTTCTAACTTGATTCAAATAATTTGAGGAAGAAAGTTTTTAGAGATGGTCTTAGTTGCTAGAAAGAGGTAATAAAGGTAGAATATGCACACTCATCAGAATATTAAATAAAGGTTGAATAATAAGAAATATAATGAGCTTTCATAATTACACTAAAAAGAGAAGTAGACTTGGGACAATTTTGTGTTCAAGGGAAAAAAATTTTGTATTCATTTAGGTTCAAGGTTAAAGTCACAGGTGTGTACTATGATAAGGCAAGGTCATATATTAATTATAATGAAACACTGCTTTGAACTTAATATCAGCATGCTTCTGTAACTCCCATTCTATGTAACTTATTCCTGAGGTAATTTCCTAAATAACTTTTTGTCTAAGAATGTATAAAAGAACAGAAAATAAATAAAGTTGGTTGGTTGAATGGTTTGGCTTGGGGAGCTTTGCCATGCCCACAAACCCATGTATATGTCTGTTTGTCTATATGTTTGTGTGTAGGTGTATGTGTGTATATTTAAGCATGCATAAATACTTGTAGGATTGATGTGACAGATGGTCAGGTCAGACTAGAATGTGGGTGTACGAATGTTTGAATGTATATGTGTGTGCATATTTGCCTGTATATAGCAGCTTAATTCTATTCCTTTCCTTCCTTTTTAGTTCACAAATAGTTAACCAGCTTAGCCAGAGAGGCTTCTGCCTGGTTCACCAGAGAAAGGAGCACCAGCAATAAATCTTTTCCCTTAATACCCTGCTGTTTTATCATGAGGTGCTAAACAATTTCTTGCCTCAGAGGAATTCACAGAAGGCAGGTCAGCTACGGAAGCATAGTGACTTAGACATAAGACAGTTAAACATTTTATTACTTCACAGCAACCCTAAATATCTTGTAAGACCAAGTCTTATCCACCCAATGCTTTTCCCCCTCTGCTGCCTCAAGAAGAACCATACAAGAAAGAAGAACCACCCACCGGGGCTGGCACCTCCCTACATTAGAGAGAGTTGGTTACTGACAAGTTATATGTGCCATTACTACCCCCTTAGTGTTATTGTTTTGTGCTTGATATGATTCATATTCATCATAGCTAGGTAGGACTCTTATTTTCTCTTTTCCTTTCGAAGCCTGCATGGTGCCTTTTGGTACTATGAAAGAGAATCCTCAGAGAAGCAGCATTTTCATCTCAGAGGTCTCTAGATCATTTTTCTGAAATGCTTGGCATCTTCATCAGTACGGACTTACCTGCCACTTCTGGAGTGTAACCAATGGCAACAGTGAAAGGTTATGTATTAGGGGAGTCTTTGGATCATCACTGGCTAACAACTCAAACGAGGGCTTATCATGTCTGGTATTTGGGTTTTTGATAAGTGGTCTTTGGCTCTTGGATAAGCACCATAATCTCAGATGAGAAAAGTTTATATATATATATATATATATATATATATATATATATATATATATACACACATTAACTTAAAAAGTCATTGAAAATGAGTATTTTATTGTCTTTTGAAGATAGATAATATTAAAAAATAATTGCTATATTTTACTTATCAAACGTTTTACCTCAAAACAATCTTAGGAAATTATTATGGCAATTTCTAGATTTAAAAATCAACCTATGTTTTATTGATTGTTGCAGAACAGTCAAGAAATGTGGAAAGTAAGACATCAGAATCAGCTAGTAAGTGGTCTAGAGGGATTGAATGTGGCATCATGCCCAAGCTTTTCTTCGATAAGAGGTTTTCATTCACAAAGAGCTTTTTATAGTGTTTAGTTTGTTTGATTTCATTCCACATGAAGTGATGCTCCTTTAGTAACATATCCAAAATATAAAATATGAATGTATGTGTCCATGATTAGAGTTTATACATATATGAGTAGAACAGAGAACTGTTGGGTTATTAATCAAGAAGAAGTTGCAGACTGAACTCTTGGAATCTATATACAAGTTGTTGTAAGGAACTAACATTAGAGAACCCTGACAGCCCAGTGGTTCTCAGCTAAATGTAAAATCCAGTGACTTATTTCTTTTAAAGGTAAAACTTGTAACTCCCAGAATGAGCTCTGTACTGGCTATTTCAACAATGCAGTGCTTAGTGGGTTAGTCTAGTAAGAGTGCATAAATATTTAAACCTTGTCTTTCTTTAGATGCAGAGTAGCAAAGATGATTTTCCATGGAATTTAGCATTAAACTCAGGCAATTTGTACAGCTGTGCATTTAAATGGCTTTTCACATAATCTCTAGAGGCCAGGGTCAATGTTCTTCCTACATTTTAATGTTGTAGATGACACAGAGACATCTTTCCAATTTATGTTCCCTCATAATTGAAAGGGGTTTAATAAAAGCGAGGAAGAAAGAGTATGTACACAGTACCATCGATTTCTGCTGACAGTTGAGCAGAAGTTAATTGTAATTTTAATGTAATTTGTTCCATGGTTCACGTCGATTTCTGGAATATACCTAAATCTATTTTAAAGGAAACTGTGTGTTTGTGTGTATACCATATCAGAATGATCCAATTATATAGCTGTCATGAAGACACCAAATACAACTTTCCCAGCTGAATTCTTTAATTATTTTACTCACAGGTATGCTTGTTTAGAGAAGTAGAAAGCTGGTCTCTATTATCATCACAGAATGTTACCCAGTCAAATTTCTAGGTAATGCCAATGTTATGTTAATGGAAATAAATGCACATATGCGTTGCCAAAGTAGCAGCACAACACAGTTCTAATTGCTAAATTTACGCTTATCAGTGTAAGCTGTAGTTAATATTTATTCTGGGTGAAATAATTTTTATTAAGTTATTTTTTTATTTACTCGAGTTAACAGTTGTGTTGATAATTCAAACATGTCCTGCTGTGAGTTAAAAACAAGTGCAAAGCTACAGAATGGTGGTATTCTTCAACTCTGAAATTTGCCAATTGCACAGTTATTCAGTTATAGGTAATATCCTTTTATTCCTAATAAGATTACCACATGTCAACAAAACTGCAATTTTGAAATGAAGTTCTCCCTGTTTGTCTTGTATGGAATTTAGAACTATTCTGTGTAGAGGACTCAGGAAAATTAACACTGAGCTATGAACGACAAGGCAAAGAAGTTAGTAAAAAGCCAGTCTGAATGTTTTCTATTCAGATGCTTTTTGTGAAGAATGCCTTTACAGTGGATTATTTTTTGCCATCCAAAACCAAATAACAACAATCCCCAGCATACAATTGAATCTATTACCATCTAGGTTCAAAAATCCTTAAAATAATTTAAAAATTATGTAATTTAATGCTATCTAAACCTTCATCTCCTAGGCAGTGTGTAGTATTATGTTGGGTATATTTTAAGACGACATTAACCACAGAGCTCTGACTTTGGTGTGAGACTTGAAGTATCAGGTTCCAACAGTAAAGAAGATAATGGCATACAAAATGTATTATTGCTAAGTCTTACCTCAGCAAATGTTTAAAATTCTTATAATACCAATTCACAAGAATGTGTATGTTTATAGTGATGCTGTGATTTTATAGCCTTGGATGTTGAGAACTCCTAGCCTGAAAGGATCATCAGATGCCTGAGTAACAGCTCTGTCTGATTTGGTGGGTTTTGACTTTGACTTTTGGCTATCAAAACAATAAAATGGCTTTTCATTTTCTGCTAAGGAGAATATTGGTTATCTACTTCCTGGCTAAACAGAAGGGTTCTAATGTATCCTGAACATTAGCTCAGGCATTACTAGTGGATCTTTTCTAGTGGGTGCTGGTGCTAAGCCACTTTGGGATACACTCCCTTCTATTTTCATATCACATGCATTCTATTTCTTCTTAGGGCTTCCTACTCAGGACCCATTTTTAGTGTTCTGCATTCTATAGCTATTTCTAATTAAACATATACTTTAAGCAGGGATGACATAGGAGGATGAGATATAGGAGAGGGAAGATGGGACAGTTAACTTTAAGGAGATGTGAAAATTCCATGTAGGAACCTACTAATATATAAGCTAATTCAAATATCATATAACAGACTCTGAATGGAGATACCCTGAGTGGATAGATGATTTTGCTCCAAAAAGTCATATATTATTACAGAAAAATTCCAGTACCAAGTGTGGGATACTTCCCTATAGGTTGTTGGTTTGGGAATCCACAGAGGCTCACAATACAGGTTATTGCTCCTGGTCCTGGTTATGCACCAGAAATAGTAAGACCAGATTACTGAAGATATCACACTACTGTACTGTTTTCTTGACAGAGACATCAAGTTGGAACTGAGCTTAAAGCTGCTTTCCAGCTGGCTAGCATTCATAGTACTGTCAGGTGCTATGCAGGCTGCTGAATGAGTAAAGATAGCCATTCTTTCCCAGAGTGGATCTGCATGATTCAATAGCAACCTACCAAGCAAAAGGTGACCATTGGTGGAAGAATGGCAGGGGCATTCTAGGGATGACCAAGTACTTTCTGCTTGGATTTGAAGGCTGCTTCACAGAAGAGAATTCATTCACGTTACTGTAAACAAATGTGGCCACCAAAACTCATGGTGGCGTAGTCATAGACTCCAGGAAAGGGCCTCAAACTGCAATTTTCTTACATTTTTGTAAGTAATTATAGTTTGCATATATTTCAAACTATCTTAGGAATATTTATGTTTACACTCATAGATTAGTGAATGCTGCTTTCAACATTGGTCAGAGAAATTTCTTTTGTGTTTGTATGACAATTAACACAGAGGCTCAGAACAAGCTGTTCAACATGTTGAGAGTAGGTGGCTATTGAGTATAGTCCTAAATAGGACATATACATGACTCCCTTCATAGCTCATAGAATATAGTGGCAGATGAAGAGCAAATAATGTAGGAACCAAAGATGGAGATGAATATTAGAGACACCCTGTCCCCTGATTATGACATGGCTGCTGCAGGTGGTATAGCCATTGGTAAATTACCCATGCCCCAGTAAATAATCCCCAAATATATTCATATCAGCAACCCTAATTAAACTCAATGGACCACACACATACAAATGACATGAAAAGAGGAATGGAATTTGTTGGTAAGGAGGAGGGGTGACTGGTAAGTGATAAAAAAGAGTAAGGGGTGAGTACATAATCAAAATACACAGTATATGATAAATAAAATTGTCAAGGATAAAGTTAAAATTATCTTCGGTATACAAATTTGTAGGAAAGGGGCTACATTTAACACATTTATCACTTAAATATTGTATCCTACCCCATATTTGATATTTATTGTGTTCTTATGAGCTAAAGAATGAATGGAATTACAGAAAATATAAAAAAAGTGTGAAGAACAGATCACTTGGGAAGTATGGTTTTTCTTTGAAAAATGCTATTCTCCAAGCTTTAATTCTGGAAGTTGCTAGAATCTCCTAGGAAATTCCTCATCCCCCTCTCCCCCCCCAAAAAAACAGTATAGTTGTTTCCCTAAAACCTAATTTCAAATTCTGGTTTGCCAATATGCATACCCATTATAGGGCTTTGAGTACAACACTAAACCATGTTATGATTCAATTTCTTCCACTTTTAGTGTCCATTCTATAGAGATATTGTGTGGGTTAAATGGAATTAGATATGATTACATATTTGAAACATCTATCAAGCAGACCAGACCTTCCACAAACATTGTTTCTTTTTCCCATCATTGCATAAAGTATTGGTAGTCCAAAAGGGAAGCTCCTGTTCCAATATAAAGGTGGATTCCACATAATTTATTTTACTTTCCCCTCAGAAAAGGAGATACTTCTTCGGCAGTAAATAACAGGTTGTCATAAGCAGTATTTAGGCAGATGTAGATTTTTTTTCCAATTTTCAAGTATGCAAATTAGGTCATGATTCACTTCATTTCCATGTAAAATTAATTAAAGCTTGATATATAAACAAAAAGGAGGAACAGAGACTTTAAAATATGGAGATATATGTCGTAGAAATTACTCAAGATGTTTGAAGCTATATAAGGCAGTGTCAGTATTACTTTTACACATTGACCATATAAGTGGACAAAGCCCTGAGGTCAGGTTATATCCCCACTGCTGGCTTCAATAAAGAGTATGGATTCAGATAGTTTTCTAGTTTTTTAGACCCCAGATTCCAATCTTACAAAAGAATGGGGGTGAATATAACATTAAATTGATCTCAAAAGTACCTTCAAGTTCCATGATCCTATATGAGATACATTATTTTGCATCTATTTGAATCCTTTCCATCAAAGAGATAAAGTATAGTGAGCAGATTGATTCTAGATTATTTTCTTTTACTTTAAATTGAAATCTTTTTTCTATAATCAACTTCCACTATTTTCAAGTCTATTTTTAGACAAAATCAGAATATTTTTTACTTCCTTTTCCATGGAGCAGGTTTTTAAAAAGTTATTTGGAATGGACAACTACATTAATCCATGTTATTTTTACCTGCTGGAAGAGACCATGGCACAGCAATATTTGACCATGTTAGTCTTGATTGGAGCAGATGAAAGTATTCTAATAAACATTTAACTTACCACTGAATAGCTATGTTGCACTCTGATTACTTGGATAAGCATATACAGACATATATACAGACATATATGGGGTAGCAAAATGAAAGGCATTACAATGTCTAGGCAGCTAAATTAGAAAAAATAGTCTGCTTAGGAAGAGCTGACTTTGCTAACTCAGGGATGTGTGGGGTGTTGACTGACCTAACTATATGTGTGTGGTGCCTGTGGATTAGAAAGCAGCTTGGAAGTCCTGGGAAAGTCTTTGCATGGCCAGCAAGATGGCACAGCAGATAAAGGCACCTTAATACCCACGTGTTAGAAATGTACAGGTTGTCCTCTGACCTCCACGCATGCACTATGACTCATGGTTGATAAATAAACATTATTTTAAAAAGAAAGAAAGAAAGAAAGAAAGAAAGAAAGAAAGAGAAGTCTGAAAGAGACTGAAGACAGCATGAAATGGGAAAGCTTAGGAAAAGCTCAATTCTAAAGTAACTCTAGAAAGGGTTTTGTTTTGGTATACACTTTTGAAGCATTCACTCCATAAACACTTGGTCCAGTATATTTAAGCAGAACATCATGGTGGCCAGAGCATTTAGTGGAAGGTTCTTTTAAGTTCTTGTCTCAAAGACAAGAGGCAGAGAAGGGGGATTCAGGAAGAATTTAGGGCAAGGTGTATGCAGCGACTATTTCTCCCACCTGTGCCTTTTACCAACCCCAATAATGTTGCTGTAATATAGATCAATGAAAGAAGAAATTAACCCATTACTTAGGTCAGAGCTCCCATAATCTCAAGTTTCCTCTGAAAATGCCAACACACACACACACACACACACACACGCACACACACACACACACACACACACAGTTTTTTGATGCAATCCAATTGACAACCTAAATTAGTCACCACAGGAAATGTTTAATCAATACTAATATCCAAACCTGAATCTGAGTGAACAATAGGCCTCAAACTTAGATGAACGATAATAATCCCATTATGCATTTAATAACCAGGATTTTACGAACTCTCTCCTGTCTATCAGCTGCCCAAGCCTAAAGATCAAATTGTACTAATGGCGACTGTGAAACCAAACCAGGAACCCCATAGTTGTTAAGGAGCTACATTGTTATACATTGTTACTAAGTCTCCATTTTTGTTAAGGAACCTCATTGTCTCACATTGTTACTAAGTCTCCATACCTTACAAGAATAAGCTTGTGTTTCCTAAGCCTAATGTATCATTCAAACCATGCTTTTCAACCTATGCTGAACTTCTATTTCCATGATGTATGCCCAGCCCTCTGCCTTGGTAAACTTTTGAACCTGTGATATATGGTTGCCTTTTTGGTTTATGAAAATGTATCTTCCTAGATTTTTTGATGATTCCTCTTCTACATAGTGTCTTCTAGCACTAATCTACCTCTCAGGCAGCCTTGTGTCCTGAGTTCCCTACTTTTCTGTTCAGGTACTAGTAACCAATACCAGTTATATCAACAGCTCATTTTTCTATCAGCCTTAACCCCATAAAAGAGACGTTTTCCCCCATAAAAGAGACTTCAAAAGCCAGTGAGCTGCTGCTCTCTAAAACCCTGACTTAGAGGGAGGCAGGTGTCTGGCCAGTGTCTTGCGCACTTCTAAATATAGCTTGCTTTAATCAGACATTCCTGCAAACGTTTTTTTCTCAAGTGTAACAGTAACTATTAAAATGTCTATCATTAACATATAAATGATGTATTTGAAATCTTCTTTACTCTAAACTGTGTGAAAAGAGAGCAATTCAACCCCACAGCTAGGCATAGTATGTACAAATATAATTCTAATACCCAGAAGGCAGAGACAGGAGGATTACTGTGAGTTTAAGTCCAGCATGATCTATAAATCAAATTGTAGGCAGAGTGGGCGACCATGAGATATTCTCCAACTAATCCATCACGCATATAATTTTGATTGACAAGTTTGTGATGAGAACCATGGATACACACTTTAAATATACCTTTATTTTTTTTTCTAGAACACAAGATTAAATACTTTGAAAAATTACTAGAAAGAGAAATCAGATTGCCTAAACAACTGATTCATTGAACTTTTCAAGGGTCCTACCAAACCCAGGACAGCTGAAGTAGTATTTTCTATTTACGCGTGACTTATTCAGAGTCCTGACAAATTCATCATCATTTCACAAATTCATGATGTCTTCTTGCTTTAAGGGACAAATCAGGTGATCTCTTTTACCAAAGTTCCTTTTTAAGTGCCTGAAAGACACACTGGTACACATCAGTTGTGGGAATATCTAAGCACTACTTAATTAGAATTAAGGTGTACCCTCTCTATTAAATGGAACCCATACTAGACAAGACCTGGGTAGTAAAGGATCTGAGACTAGATTGGCCACAGACATAGGAGAAAACCAAACACTATTGCTCTTCTACAGGCATATAGTAATTAAATGACTCTTAAAGACATTCTGCTCACAAATCATGTCTTACTCAGCCAACATCAGAGAAAATCCCTTCTTCAGAAGATGGGGACAAATACAGTGAGCCACAACTGGAAAATGTTCAGAAAGTAAGAGACCTTAGAGCATTTAATCCTAAACAAGAAGTCCTCATCCAATCTACCCACGTGGCTCAGAAACAGTGAAGAAGTGGAGGCAGACAGATTGTAAGAGCCAGTGGTAATGATAGACACTAAGGAATCTAGACACACTAGGATTGATAAGAAGACTATACTCATATGGAATCACAGAGGCATGGCAGGAGGCATAGGGCCTGCAGAGCCCCAGTGCTTCCAGGAGAAGTAGACACAAACATCCATCCCTAATCCAGAAACTATCTCCAACTGATAACCACTCATAAAGGAAAAAAATTGGTGTTCTCCAACAGAGTCTCAGTAGTTATACAAACCACATTTAAGGGTAGGCCCCATGCCTGGAAATATGTGGCCAAAAAAAAGGAACTCAATGGTATTTTGAGAGGTTTTTGTTTTTAACCTTATGGATGTTTTGCTTATAAATTAGGATTTCTGATTTTGTCTTTATATGTTTGTATGTATGAATAGATTTGTCTCAATGTCTATACATGTTTCCCTTTTCCTGTTTGTTTGTATTATCCTATTCTGATTTGCTTTCATTTTATCTTATTATTATAACTTTTTAGATGCTTGTTTGTATTCTAATGAGAGAGAGAGAGAAATGTAGATTTATGTGGGTGGGGAAAGGAGAATCTGGGAGGAGTGGCAGAGGAGAAATAGTAATCAGAATATATTGTATGAAAAATATATTCCAACACAAAAACATAAAAAAGAGGAAAATGGGGAATAGTAACTGAACCACAGTAATATACATATATTATAGATGTGTGTGTGTGTATGAAATTATAAAAATAAAAACAAAGTTGTATGTGTTCTCTCAAAAAAATGGCCCAGAATTAGCCAAGTTTTTCTGATACATTCAACCAGCTAGTTGGTATATTTTATATTTTTGACAGCAAACATGTACTAGTGAGTTAAAAAATGTGCATTTATTCTCATCAATGAAGTTATGTTTTCATATGTTATTGATTTTGCTCTCAGAACACTCAATTCTTTGGTGTATATATGAAATTAAACACCACCATCCAGTCATGTCTGTTTATCTATAAGATAGCTCCATTACTGAGCAATAAATCTTCCATGTTTTAATCATTGTAGGTTTTACCAAGTTCACAGTTCCTTCAAGGGCATAAGTTACATTTTCAAGGCATTTACTGTCTTGACTGTTTTCCATATGGTTACACCATTCATACATCCTTAAGTATCAACCGATACCCAAGTTTCAGCACTGTCTAGTGTAGGAGCACTGACTATGCTGCCATGGCACTTTACATTTTCTGCTCTGATTTACATCTCACATGTGTGCCTGCCTCAACCCTCCTGTTTCTTCTAGAATCACACTACACATGTTCTCTGTTTCATTCTCACCCAGTTCTTTGACTGATACAGTTGTCCTCTTGGTTAAGTAAAATATGACTGTGTCAAAGACATCATGCCTCAGTCACCTTCTAAATGAAGACACTTTCATTGCCTACACTCCACACTATTCAGTTATGCTTCCAATCACTGAGGCTATTTAAAGAACATTAATTCTCCTTTGCTCTGCAAATGGGAGTGTTTTTTAAATAAACTAAACTCATGAGACATATTTTAGCCCCCACCTTTTCACTATTACCTGCACCAACTGGCATTTATCTGTTCCATTTGAGTTGTCTTCATCTCCTAGGTTCTGAGTTTTCTAGAATTATCCATGTAATATGCAATCCCTATAATGACTACAGTTCTACAACCTTGACTTACTTGTTTTCAAAATTTTATTTCAAACCAAGTGGGCCACACAATTATATGATCTATAACTTCATTGACTATATAACATATATGACTCTAAAAAATGATCATTCAGATATTTCAGTCATGGATTATCAACTCCTTCCCTTCAGTTATTAACACCAATATTTTCTGCAGCAAAAACCCTTAATTGTGCCATATCTTCATTTTCCACAAAGGTTTAGTTCCTTTAGGTCGATTTCTGAGCCCTTCTACATCTTATAAATCCCACCCCCATCTCCTGATTCTGTTCTCCTGGAATATCCTCTACCTTTAGAACAACTCAAAAATTTTTTATATCTATGGATGAATGCCTTAGCAATAGCACTCAAGAAAGTCTCATTGATTAGACTTGTTTTAAATTTATGTCCTGAGTATTAATATAAATCTCCACATTGACAGACAATCTTGCTAAACTTTCCTATTAAATTAGCTTAGCCACTTTGCAAAGTGACAATCCATGTCTTTACTTTAAATCTTCAATGCCTACTACTCACATACTAAGGACCTTGAATACAGTAAATGAACTTAATTGAGAATTACTTCAGCTTCAGCAAAATACATACCCTATTATAATGGGTCTACTGTTACAGTTTTCTTTATTGTGGCTTCACATACTATAGTAAAAATAATGGGCTGCTTAAGTTCAAGTTTATTTCTGCCACAAATTTCATCCATTATTAGCATCTTGAAAGTTTAATTTGTACTATTAAATAATTTATTTTCCAAGTAACCATTTTTGGTAGTCTTCTCAAAACATATTAAAATATTGTCTCTTGACAAAGTTAGAGCTTTATTATTCTGCCCAGATTCATGGGGAAAATCATAGTAGTAGTTACTTGCCTTTGTAATTTTCTTTTCTTTTTTCTTTTTTTGGTTTTTCGAGACAGGGTTTCTCTGTGTAGCCCTGGCTGTTCTGGAACTCACTCTGTAGACCAGGCTGCCTCTGCCTCCCAAGTGCTGGGATTAAAGGCGTGTGCCACCACTGCCCGCGCCCTTCGTAGTTTTTTGTTTGTTTGTTTGTTTGTTTGTTTGTTTTTCATATGCCCACTACACATCGTATTTTCTATTTTTGGTAGTTAGAATTTTAACATCATTGCTCTGAACAAGGTCACCATTATGTAACACATTATGGCCTATAGTTCTATCTTAGCTTTCCACTATTGTGAGATCCCATGGTTGAGACAATACATTAAAAAGGAGTAAATATTGACTTTTGTTTATAGTATCAGAAGGTACTGATTGTTGCTAGTTGGCTCCTTGATTTGGAGCCTGTTTCAACACAGAACAGTCTGTCATGGAGCATGCTCCGAGAAGAGCTGCTCACCTCATGACATTCTCATGGAGCAAAAGAGGAAGGCAACATCAACCCCAAACCACTCTCAGGTGTGTCCTCTCAATGGCCTACCTTCTTTCCACCAAAATTCATATCATAAATGTTCTGACATCTTTTAGCAATGCCCTGATCTGATGACCAAGATTTCAATGTTGAATTTGGAGGGTATTTAAATTCTAGATTATTATAGTTCTCAGTAATGTTACCAAGTGCTATTGATAATATTTAATATGATAGATTATTTCAACCATCCTAAGATACTATTTCCTTTACTTTCATGTAACTATATTCTTTTGGTCTTCTTATTTTACTAGCTTAATTTTGTAAATTTTATTTCATAATTCCATGGTAGTTACACAATCTCCCATACATAAAATGGCTCAGAAATCTGGCCTTTATCCGTTTGCCTGTAATCCTCTCTATTTATGCTCTGTAACTGGATGCTTGCATGTACAGATTGTGACAGTTGTTTTAGATATTATTTTCATGCCATTTATCTTTTAAGATCATTTAAATATTTACTGCATGGAAATTGAATATGGCAGTTAACAAAGCTGACTGACTGTCCTGGACTATTTCCTAGGTATCTAAGACTAAATATGGCAGAGCAGGTCAATTAATTATAACTCTTGCAGCTTGATCTGTCACAGTATTTTGTCACCTCAGGAAATGGGACTACAAATTTAAAGAAGAGCTCAGTCTATTAATCTAGGAGTAGTAATTTTTGGTGCTTTCCTATTTCTTTCATATTCTAGATCAAATCTATTAGTTTAGACTTATCAATTGTCCTGCCAAAGTATAGGTCACATTCAGCTACTACTTCTACTGTTTTGGAGCCTATCACAGCTCCAGAAGCCTTTATTATTACGGAGTCTTCTTTTATGGCATCATGTGTCTTAAGATTTTACTGTTGTGAACAGACACCATGACCAAGGCAACTCTTGTAAGGACAACATTTAATTGGGGCTGACTTACAGGTTCAGAGGTTCAGTCCATTATCATCAAGGGGGAGCATGGGAGCATCCAGGTAGGCATGATGATGAGTTGAGAGTTCTATATCTTCATTTCAATGCTGCTAGCAGAATACTGATTTTAAGGCAGCTAGGACAAGGGTCTTAATCTTAAATCCATGCTTACAGTGACACACCTACTCCACCAAAGCCACACCACTCCTTGGGCTAAGCATATTTAAACCATGACACCATGCATTTGCTATTAGATCACTTTCCACAATATGATAAAGTGATAATTTAAAAAATATGCTATTGCATGTATTTTTAGCATATCACTATGTTATGGCCTTTTGTTATATTTAAAAGAAAATATTGAGTCCCATGAGATCTCAATAAGTATGTTCTTACATTTTGGTCTCAGTTGCAAACCTATTGCTGTGATAAAACACCATTACCAAACCAAATCATAACAGACTAATTAATTTAGCATTTAGAGGGTTAGAGTCCATGATGGCAGAAGGAAGGAAACAGCTGAGAGGTTATATCTTGATCCACAACCATGAGACAGAGAGAGGTACTAGAAATGGCATGATGTAGATATAACTTTTATTCCCCTGGCCCTATGTAATTGTCTGAACAAATTCTTTCTGAACTCTGGCTGGCTGGTTCAACTCAGCTGTCCTGGCCAAAACTCCTCTCAAAGTTGACTGATTCAATCTGACTTCTCTTACTTCTCACTGTATTGCTCAACTTGGCTTCAAACTAACTCTGGCAATTTGTTCTACTCTTCTGGCTCCTTCTTATTCTCCATCTTCTAATACCTCTAAAGACACATACCGAACAGTCGGAACTCAAAAAGGAACTCAAGCCCAATGCACTGCACTTACAACACTGACTGCCAACTTGACTGAACTGAACCAAACTGAATTGGCTAACCACTCTCCAGCTGACACTCTTTCTGTACTGCCCTTAAATAACCCCCCTTTCCCGTCTGCTATCATGAGAGTTGGGCAAATAATGTCTTTGTCTCATTCTGTCAATCTTTCTCTGATTGTCACTTTGTTTCCCTCTCAATTAGATTCACTTTCCACCATGGCTGCTTTCTTCCACAAACTAATAATACCTTCATTATTTGGGATTAAAGGTGTGTCTGTTTTCCAGCCAGAGTAGCCATGTTGTTAGACTAAAATTCCTCTACATCTTCTCCCTTTCTGTTTAAGCTAAAATTAGTACACAGTTTAACTTTTACAAGAGAAACAATTATGAAACTCATAAAATTAACAGTCTGAATTTTCTTATGAAGATCCAATCAGCCATTAATGTAATGATTCCATATAACTGTAGTCCTGATCAACTATCCTTCAGCACATGACTATTCGTGCATCAAGGTTTTTAGTCTGCCAGTCTGATGAATGATCGGTTCTTCTTCAGATGGTTTGTTAAGCTGTCTCCATGCTGGGGAAATGAACTTTCTGTATCATCTGTGATGCTATCTTTCTGTGTCTCTTCCTTCCCTGAGTTGTATGGAAGCATCCCTTACTCAGATCAGATATTTATTAATTTTGATGTAACCCATAGTCTTTCATCACCTGTGGAAATATAGACAAAACCTCTTCCCCAAATGAAACACATTCACTGACTTCCATTCTGATGTTAGAACTGAATATTTCTGATGTTTCGAAGTACTAGTTGAACTAATTGATCAGTTTTTCTACAATACAGTATCTTTTAGCTAATAGATGATCTTTAGAAATCTTAAAGATCATTTCTAGTGCTACAAGTCCTCCAAGAAGGCCACACCTCTTAATCCTTTCCAAATAGTTACATCAACAAGGGAACAACTATTCAAATATATGAGCATATGGGGCCATTCTCATTTAAGCTACCACATCTAGCTCCTCATTGACATTATTTCTGATCTTCAAACACAGCAAATTTTCTATATCTGCCTTAGAATTAAAAAGAATCTTCTGACTATATTTAGACTATTATTTTCATTTTATATGTTTGCATAACTGCCTGTTTATTATTTGGAATTCAAGGTAAATATCAATTCCTCATCAAAGTGTCCTGGTCCCTAGTTACTCCAAGTAAAGGAGACCTTTCAGACACTTGTCACATGAATATTTCAATTTTTATTACAATTGGTATATTTAGTTCCTAAAATTCACTGCTGTATGTTTATAATATTTCTCATCTATATAACAAAATACAGGTTCTTGTAAACATTAATGACTATACTACATGAGATTAAAAATAGCACCTAACAAATAGTACACATTCAATACTTTTTGATTGAACAAAGACCATGGCAGTGCTTGTCCGATATTTATAGATCTACTGAGCAACCACCCAAATGTAGACTTGTAAGATAGGTCAATATTCCATTCCGTTGGTTTTGGTCAGTTGATCTGACTCTCTGAGATTCCCTTATGTCATAAATCTTATACATTTATCTATTACCTTTCCTCCTGGTTCTTTTTTTTTAAAGCTTTATACACAATTGTATTCTGTTTTCTAGCTCATAGTTATTTAATACACATTTTGTGAAATATCCATCATTTTTGAGAAGTGGAATTTTTAAGTTGATAGTTATTTGAGATAGCACCAAAAGGCTTGTTTTGTAATTAAATAAAAGTTAAACATTAAAAAATGCAGACACACACCTATATGTTTATGCAGAAATATCCTCAATTGACCAATCTACAGCACAACTTCTGCACCTAACGCTTAGGAAACATCTCAAAAGAGGGGATAGAAATTCTGTAAGTGTCAGTAGAACAAAAAGTCTGCTGTGAGATTGTGTTTCCTAGAAATGTCAGAAAACCTACATACATGAAGTCTTAATGATATGGTTACCATAACATAGCCTGAGAAAGGACGGCATAATAGACATGTTAATATAGAAGAAGGAAATCCTACAGTGCTCTAACATTAGACAAAGAACTATAAGCAATTAATTAATGCTGAGAGTGGGAGAAAATAATCTTTTCCAGGGAAAAGCCTCTCAGTTGGTTATCCAATAAAAAGTAGTCTTCTCTGAAGTCATGTATATACAAGTAACATTACATGAACTGAGTATATTTTAAAAATATATTTGAATATACAAAAATATGGCAGCTCAGTGAGAAGAAGGGGGTTATTATTATTATTATTATCATTATATAGTTGATTTATGTGATAATTTGATGTATGTACCTAATGAATAATATCAAGTTCAGAATTTAGTTAATATTCTTAACTATTAAGTTACTTCCATATTCTTAACCATTAAGAAATTTCTTGATTGATCTATAATGATACTTTTTACCTATGTGACCTTCACCAAGACATTAAGTGTCTCTAAGTATCAATTGTCTCATTTGTAATAATTGGCATATCATCTCCCTCATTACTCTTACTTTAGATAGTTGCCCAGATAAATATAACATAAAATGAAACAATTAATCAGTATTTCTCAAACTTTCCTGATAATGAGAATCACCTGGATTTTTTTCTCAAAAAACATAAATTATAATTACCTACCTCAAGAAAGTCTGACTCAGCAGATTCTGTTTTGCGACCAGAATTTTTGCTTCTATTAGTCCACAAAATTCTTTAACTTGAAACAAATATAAATATATAGTGTTTTACAATGATTGTGTTACCACTTAATAGTTTTGTAAGAGCTATGTATTCCTTCTGCTGAATAAGCTTGTGCAAACACAGAGAATGACAGTTTTCCCTCCACCCAGGCTTCATTGCATAAAGTACTTGGCACTGTGTGTCCCAAAGAATTTCTCTAGAGAGTGAGAGTTGAAAGGATTTCAAGACGTTTTGTTTTCAGTGACTGGAATAGGACTCAGTGTGTTCAGGCTTGTTTCAAACTCAGCAGTCCCCCTGCCTCAGCCTCCTGACTGTTGAGATTATGGGTCTGCAGCACCATTCCCACTACTAGTCAGATTTTAAAATTGAAACTATAACCGTCATATGGAGTTCATCCTCACATGATTCTTCAGGTTCCCTAGGGCACCAGTAAAGAATGAAGGTTTACCCTGATCTTTGCCTCACAGTGTAATAGTGGCATAGGCTAAAGAGGCTGCATTTCTCTAAGTTGTTGTTTGAGCTCAGGCTAAGGTATAGAACCATAGAAAACAAGAGGCTGCAATGGCAATTTACATTACCAAGTCACCCATTCACAGGATTACTAGCTGTTAAAATTATTTGTGATATCTTAATTAGATGATTTTGGTCTGTGTGACTTGTGACTGGTCTACACACAACATTATGACCTTTAGAATATAGAGAGATAAACACGCATGATGTCTCATTTGTAGACTTCCCATGTCACTGTTTTTTCGACATCTGTCCCTGCATTATCATTGGCCGGTCAAGCAAAAACAAAACAAATGAACAACAACAACAACAAAACCCTATAACTTACATTCACCAGGAGTTTGCTTTCATCATGTCCTAGAGTCCTTATCGTCTAGCGACATCATCTTGGGAATGAGAAATTTTTTAACTTCTGAATTTAGAGGAACTGTAAAGGTTCCAGTTACTACACTTTTCTAGTTTCAATTGCAGTCAGTCTACCTATTTTCCTAGGTCTCCTTCAGGCCATTTCCTGATAGAGACTTCAAATTGTCCACTCTTTTTTTAGCAGGGTATTGTCAAATGTTACTCACAATCTGTTTTTTCAATCAACCTATGAATATCTTGATGATCAGAGCTCATAGTGTTGTAACAAGATCATGTGGATGTTACTCACTTCCAGTCTAGCTTACTACAGCCTACATGTTCATTCTTCATAAAACACCTTAGTGGATTCCAATAACAAATATTATTATTTGTAACAAATATTGTAACTTCTGGGGTGGAGACATTGACGGTCAATTAGATAGATTCTGGCATAGTATTTTTCATGGTATTATACTGGAGAACTCATCTAGGACACAATTATCCAGCATATGTAAAATTAAATATCCAATGGCATCCTTCCTCAAAAGATTGCATATGGTTGAGAGTTAACATCTATTTTTCTTTAGGAGGCATAGTGACGCATGCCTGTAATCCCAGTGCTCTAGAGACTGAGGTAGGGTATCACTCATTCTAATCCAGTCTGTGCTGCATGCTGAGATGCTTGTCAGGGTAAATAAATATAAAAGAAAAAAGAAGAGTGAAAGGATTTTCTTTATATTTACTTAGGTAATTCTCATAACTCTACACCTCTACTCATTACTACATACACATTTTCATTTCATGACTAAAGGAAGCAATTTATCCAATATTTCTCATGAAATAAATGGGAAAGCCAGATTCTGAACACAGTCAGGCTAATGTAGGCAGTGTTTGAATTCTATAGAGTAACATACCGCATTACCCTTGTCTTGACTTTCCCTGTTGATTTGGTGTTCCTAAGTGCAGGTATCTTCATTATACCATCAATATCCTTTTTGGCTTTTTTTCCATGATAAAGTCAAGTCACAAATTAGGTATAATTTTCTCCCACTCAGATGCATTATCTTTCCCCTCCTATGATTTCTTTTCTACTGATCCCTTAGCAGATGAAAGATCAGAAGAGAGTCACTCCTTTGGAATATATAATTTCCCAAAGAAAGAGAATCCCCATTTGCCAGCAGTAAAATACAACCTTTAATAACACCATCATGAAGGATTGCAGTTCTACTGCTATTCTGGTTAACATCTCTTGGAAATCACCATTGGACAAGCCTTTCTTCAGTCAGAATGTCATTATTTTTGTGATGCAGATGAAATAGGATATTTTATCTTCTACTCATGAGTTTCTGTGGCTCCTTCTGCTTTCCTAGATTCATTATCCCTTAGGGAATAAGTGTGTATAATAAGTGCAATTTTTATTCCTACCACACCTCTCAGGGTACAAAGCCCTGAGGATATGCTATGTCTTTGCCTTGATTTATGGTTATTTTAATGCCTATGGTTAGCATTTATTGCATAGTTTTCAACTATAAAAACACAGAGATTCCTGCTAAGGGGGTAGAATGAAATAGCAAGCTGTTCTTACAAGAGAGGTAACTCAACTTAATCTTATCAAAAGTCAAAGTTCGTAGTGTAGTATACTCATCAACTTGATCATGATGCATTGAACTTCACATGTAAGAGTCAAGTTCATAGATGTTGAATGTGTAAGCCCTAATTTAATTTTACAAACTCTCTTGCTAAACTGTCTCTGTATCTGTTTCATTTATTATCCTCCTGGACTCAAATAGTGAGATTGATTTCTAATATTCCTTCATCCCCTAACAAATCAGAAAATTTTCATCATCACTCATTGTCTCCTGACATTCCTGGCATGAGAAAGAAAGGCAGACTACTAAAGGGTCACCAGTACTTGAATATATCACTGAAGATGGAAAGCCGTGCCTGTGATCTAATAACTAGCCTCTCTCAGGGTAAGCATACCAATATTTCTAGGACAAATCTGAGAGTCTGGGCTTATCCTACAAAGGAAATAACACAATTAATGGTAAATCTGTAAGTCACTATCTACAGAAACTAGATCTTTTAACATAGAAAACATTAAATGAAAAAAAAACATGTTTGTTTCCCTTTTATATTATATTATATTTGTAGGACAATTTTGTATTATTTGTATGACTTATGATCCCATTTTTAAGTTTAACGTATTTTAATCATCTTGGGTATAATAGTGATTTTGAATTCCCATAGGAAAATTTCTTCATTTTACACACCTTCATGTTTGATTGCACAGGATCAGAATGGCCATTTTGATCTATATTATATAGATGATATATAATTATATATATTATCTATAATTTGCTGTAAGTTTCATCATCAGTAAAGCAGGTGAGGTAAGTCTAACAAACTGCAGGTGACAAATGTAGATAATTAATATTCACAGGTGAATTTTAGCTACTTCTGAATAGCAAGAAACCAAATGAACATGGAATAAGGTCCAAAATGTTGAAAGCACACTTCATAGGTCAAGAACAGTGGTAGCTATAATGAGCCTTGAGAGGAGTAGGGAGCCCATCAGATAGCTTTATTACTTGTTCCTCCTTAAGGCAGCAGTCATATAACTGTATAAATAAATAATGAGCAAATATTTAAAATATATATTCAAATAAATGTTAGATGATGGGCATGCCAGAAGTTTGACTTTTAACAATAACTTCTTATACATCTCTAGGTCAGAAACATAAGTAGTGAAAGAACAAAAGGCTGAAGTAATCAAGAAAAGGAGGACATCAAGCATAGGACTACAAGAGGACCTTACTTAGGGTAAAGTTAGATGAGGATTCTGTTCCTAGAAAGCTCACAGACAGGGGCTTCAGGAGGCAGTCCACAGAGACAACTGTACAATAGTCCCCAAGGTATTATTACTTCACTGATGTTCAGAGTCACAATTCAAGCTTCAAAATAAAAAATAAAAAACCCAACGTATTTATAAAATAATTTGTATAGAAGATAAAGACAAAATTAAAGTTGTCAAAAAATAAGATTTATTAGCAAATTTTATCAAAACACAAAGAAAGTGAAATAAAAGATATGGATAAAGAGGACCTTATGTGGGGAATCATTGAAGGAATGGTTTTGCTATATTAAACTGCTGCACCTCACTACCATGTCCATGAAGCTTTCCTGAGCTCAGTGTAAAATGGTGGATTCCCTTTTCTTAGCCAGGCTTTCTCTTCTGATCTCTGGAATGCCTTTCCATGTAAATGAGGTTTCCCCAGAAGAACCTTAAACCTCAGCAAATGAAACTCCAACCTAAGAAGAACCCCTTCCCACTTTCCAAGGTTTATATAGCCTTTGATCTTCCCCAAGTATGATGTTAGTGCACACGCTGTTTTGTTGACTATCATCAAAGAGAGCTGTTTCCTAAAAGAGCTGTAACATAAAAAACGGGCCCACATTAAACCTCTTCACTCTTTCAGCAATGTGATATGCGCACTGGTTGTTTGAATTCCCACCCCCCTTAATGATCACTGCCACTCTACTTATGAATAGGTGATTTTATCAAGTATATTCTAAGAAGGCTAACCCTGAAATGTATGGTGATTCATTGAAGATTAATCTACATGTGGTAAGAAAAATGTAATCACTGAAAATTTCTTTTCTTCTGTTTTCTTCAGAGTAGTTTCCAAAGAGTAAGCAATCTAGACCAAAGATGATGGAGAAAATGGGCTAACTAACTATACAACAACGATGAGCGACCTTAAAGAGAAACTGAAAAGCTCTTCCCAGATGGTTCATCTGACTTCATCACTGGTGACAAATGTGTGCTATTCATTAAACACTAAAGGCAAGGTCAAGGGGGTAGTTAGGTCTTCATCCTTTTAAGTTAAATCTTCTTATGTTTCCCTATTGTTTTTTAAAAAGTAAAACTACTTTATAATTTTCAAATAATTTCTAAGTCAATATTGATAAATCTTGACTATATATGCTATACACCACAATATATATGATATATTGGAGCCATGAGTAGAGTTTTTCTTCTATTCTTTTCTCACCTTGTATTTTGAGATGGGTTTTTCATTGAGCCTGGAACTCACTGTTTTGGCTCCACTGACTGGGCAGGAGTCCCTGGGATCTTTCTATCTCCAGTCTTAGAGTTACTGGTTCATACCACCACACTGTTTCTTATATAGGAGGAAGGAATCACCCTCAGGACTTCATGATTATTCATCAAACATTTTAGCCACTGAGCTGTCCCTTAAGCCTTAGAGATATTCTTAGCTAGACTATGTTTCCTTGAGTAGCACCAATGCTGATGAAACTTGAAAACTAATTTTGAAATTAGGCATATTCCTTTGTTTTATGCTTGAAATACAGTTTCAAGCTTGAATCCTTGTAACAAAGAAACAGTATGTTGTTTCTTTTATAAATAATAATTTTCAGGCTTTCTTCTTTATGCTCAAAATGTAATTTAATTAGTGAATTTTGTAATTCTGCGAAGGTAAAAATATAGTCAAAATGAATGAATTCTTTTTTCCCAAATAAAAAAAATATTTTTGCATTTGGGAAGGAGACTCACAAATCATCTTGTTCCAGTACTCTCTTTAGTCAGTAGAAATAATCATGAATTTGACAAGAAACTGTTTTGAATTTATTTTGTAATAAGGTTGAAGAATATTTTTTACACCACTGTAGAGTTGAATCAATATTTGACATTGTTTGTATTGAAATATTACTAGAAAAAGCCTCTATTTGATCATCTCTAATAGCAAAGATCTCATTCAAATAAGATGTTAAAAACAAAGGACTAAGAAAAGAATAGTATTGCTTACTTTTCAATCTACCCATCTGTCTTCATCTCTATATTTATCTTCAGATACACATAACACATGAACACTTTTTAAAAACAGTGATATGCAATTAGAAAGAAGAGGGAGACTGCAGGAAATAATGTGCCATATGGCAGGGGCTCCAGAGGAGACAGATTCTCACCTTCTACAGTGATAGTACCTGTCTCAATAAAAGCTCAGCACCATGGTTTTGGAAGAAGTGCAGCACATATATAGACTTCTGGACACAAGAAGTAAGAATTTAATGGAATTAAACTGAGAGGTGACCATCATCTGTTTTCTGGCTTGATTCCTGCTCTCACAAGGGTAAATTCCTTTACTATCATTTTCTTTCCCATTATAGATTCTGGCGCCAGGGGAAGATATCTGGATTTTAGTATCTTAATATATTCTATGAAATATACTAGTGTACTTTAGTATTTTGACCTTTTGGCATATCATATTTTGCTTCAGATGGCCAATTCACTTTTGGCTTTCAAGCTCAGGGAGGCCATAAAAGAGTGAAAGGAACAGATTGACTGTAGCTCATCACCATACCGAATACTGAAAAGGTCGCTTTAGCTCATCATCTCTAGGATTATTCATGGAATATACAGGAACTTAAATATGTGATCGTACAGTCTTCTGACAAAGAAATCTAAGGAAAATGAAATAAAAACATCACTTCTCTCCTGGCAAAATTTCAACATTATTCAAGGAAGAAAAGTAGCAGAATAATAGCACAAGAAGAAAAAACAGCAGTTCATTTTGATCTTCTCTATTGTGTTTTAGCTTCTTTCTCACCAGAAAAGTCTTTAATGACTATCCTTTCTTTTTCTGTGCCTACAGAATCTTTGTTTCTATATTTCTATATTGACAGTCATCTTTTTAGTACCTCTCATATGGACATTCATATATTCTCCCCAATCATATTCCCCATTGACCCTTTGCTCCCACAATTTTTCATTTTACAACACAAATACTGGTACCCATATTAGTCAGGGTTTTTAAAGAAACAGAATTTATTGAATACATATATATGATGTCTATGACATATATGATGTATATGATATATAGGTATAAGTATAATATTAGAGTAGCTTAGAGGCTAATGATGGATTCTCTAGAGAAAAAGGTCAGAATTTCAGCATTGTTCAGACCATGAGACTATGAGCTTCAATTTCTCAGCAGTTCAATCTGGTACTGGAGTCCTGTAAAAGTCCTAGAGAGATACTAATCTTCAGTATTCATTGGAATCCTGAAGAAGTACGTTCAAATACCAGGGAAGGAATGCCTAAAGAATGGTAAATCACCTTGTCATTCCAAATTCAGGCAAGCACTTAAAAAGTAAAAGCTTCCTTCTTCCATATCCTTCTATGTGGGTTGCTACCAGAGAGTGTTGCTAAGATGTAGGATGTTCTCATCTCAAATGATCCAATCAAGAAAATCCCTCAGGTATGCCCAGATGCTTAGGTTTTAGATAATTGCATATATAGTTAGGTTGACAATGAAGATTATCCATCATAATGTGCTTATGCATACTATGCAGTTCTAAAACTGCAAGTCAAATTTCCCCCAACCATTACTCTAGGAACTTTATCAGGGACACAAGTGAAGTGCTCAAGAGTCTCTTACTAAGGTCCCTCCCTTTGAGTCCCTAGAGACTCTCATCTATGGTACATTCTGGATGCCACCCCCAACCCCACCCCATACCTTCTACCTAAAAGAGGTTGCCTGTTTCCAATCTTTCTGCTGGCCCTCAGGGCTTCAGTCCTTCTCCCCCACCTAATACCTGATAAAGTTCTCCTCTTCCCCTCTTCCTGTCTTCCCCCTTTCCTACCCCTGCTCTTTTCTACCCAGGACCTCCCTCCCTGCTCCCTTCCGCAATTGTTTCTTCTCCCTCTCAAGTATAAACTTGTTTTTTTGATACTTTATTTTACATTTCAATTTTTCCCCTTTCCAGGTCTCCCCTTCGGAAACCCCCTATCCCATGCTACCTCCCCTGCCTCTATGAGGGTATTCTCCCACCCACCCACACACTCCTGTCTTCCCTCCCTGGCATTCTCCTATACTGGGGCATCTAACACCCTCAGGCCCAAGGGCCTCTCCTCCCACTGATGGTCAACAAGGCCCTCCTCTGCCACAAATGTGATCAGCACCATGGAGCCCATCACCAGCAGAAAGACAGGGCATCAAGTGAGGGATGTGGTTTCATCCCACAGTTAAAAACTCTGACCCAGAATTGTTCCTGTCTGAAAGAACTGCAGGGACAAAAATGGAGAAGAGCCTGAGGAAAAAGAGGTTCAGTGACAGGCCCAAGGTGAGATCCAGCTTAGGGAAAAGGGAGGCCCCAAGGCCTGACACTACTACTGAGGCTATGGAGTGCTCACAAATAAGGGCCTATCATGACTGCCCTCTGAAAGACCCAACAAGCAGCTGAAAGAGTCAAATGCAGATATTTATACCCAACCGCTAGACAGAAGCTGCTAGCCCCTGTGGATGAATTAGGGAAAAGCTGGAAGAAGTTGAGGAGGAGAGCAACTGTTGGAGGACCAGCAGTTTCAATTAACCTGGATCCCCAAGATCTCTCAGACACTGAACCACCAACCAGGCACCATACACCACTAATATGAGGCCCCCAAGCCATATACAGCAGAGGACTGCCAGGTCTGGGTTCAGTAAGAGAAGATGCACTTAACCCTCAAGAGACTGGAGGCCCCAGGGAGTGGGGAGGTCTGGTGAGCTGGGGTGTGGGGTGGGGTGGAGATTGGGGCTGAGGGAGGAGGTATGGGATGTGGAGCAGTCAGAGAGTGGACAGGGAGGGGGACAAAATTTGGAGTGTATAAAAAAAAAGATTTAAAAAAAAAAGTGTCTCTTACTGAAGGTCAATGCTGAATCTGCTGTTAAGTCATTGCTGATCTGATCTGTAGAAGTCTCCCTCCCAAATAGCAGAAGCAGAGAAACCTAGAAACATTGAAATCTATACTAAGGCAACACTCCAGGTGGGCTAATAAAAATTAAACAATTCAAAAACCAGGGAAAGAAAGAAAAACTTAAAATGAAAAGTTCATTCATTTGAATAGATGCACAAAACACAACAAAAATACAAAAGAGTATGAGCTACAGACCCATGATGACACATTTAAGACCTCACAGCCCTGCAATAATGGAAATCAAAGGCACTGAGATATCGCTCAATCATGAGAGAGAGAATTCAAAGTCTTGTCTTTACAAAAGGTTAATATGCATATGGGGGATTAAAATAAGCAAATGAATGATGACAGTCAGTCCATGCCCTATACAAGAGGTTTAGTAAACTAAAGGCAACTGTAAGAAGTTAAAAAATAAATACATACAAAAATTCAGCAAGGAAATTGAGAAATTAAAAAAGAAGCAATCAAGTGCTGGTAATGAAACATTCAATTGTTGAATTAAAAATTTACAATAGATATCACCAGTAACAGATAAGACTAAATAGAAAAATGAATGTCAAAGATGGAGGGCAACATTGAGACAATAATAGCTTCAGAAACATATAGTGAAAACAATTGATATGAACAAAACTTCCAAGAAGTCTGTGATATATACTTGAGACAAAACCTAAGAATCTATAATGTGTAAAGGGAACAAAGAAAAGTCAAAAGTCTCAGATAATTTGTTCAGTGAAATTTGTACAGACATTTGCCCAAACATTGAACAAGAAATAGACACACAAACACACAAATGGTCACAATTACCTGATTAGCTCCTTGCAACATGTCATTGCTATAGTGTCAAAAATACAAAGCAGAAACTTTTAAAAACCGTAAGAGAAAAAATTAATCAAATAATAGACAAGGCAGAAATATTAAGTCTTTTATTAGAATCACTAAAAGCTAGGAAAGTGTGAAAAGTTATAGTCCAAGTTCTGAAAGTAAATCACTAAGCCAGGACAGCTATAATTGGTAAAATGATCTCTTAAAGCTGATGCACAAATAAAAACATTTCAAGACAAAAAGAAATTAATACAATTCTTGACAACCATACATAGAGGAGAGGAGGGAGAGGGGCAACAAGAGGAGGAGGGAAAGGAGGGAGGGGAAGAGAGAGAGAGAGAGAGAGAGAGAGAGAGAGAGAGAGAGAGAGAGAGACTCAACCAGAACAGGTAAAAGAATTATAGCATATAAGAGGAAGACATGAACAGAGGAAGAGAACAAAGAAATAATACAACCAATGAGAACGGTAACTAAGTCATAAAGAAATAGAAACCTGTCACAATTACATCCTTAAGTGCAAAGGGATTCAGCTTACTAAAGAAAAGATCTAACTATGTCTAGTATCCAAGATGTACTTAGCTAACAAACATGTCCAAAAGCAGAGTCTAGGGGTGAAAATTCAACCTGCCAAATCAGCAGAAGCCACAAATAAGTTCTCATAAAACTTGTTATACCCGAAAAGGAAGACCTTAATCTTAAACTAGTTGTAGGTTATAAGGAGGGATACAACATATTAATGATGGAAAATACATTGAGGAATATTTATAGGCTTAAGTGTAGATACCCTAATAATATAAAACAACCACTAAAAAGCAACCAGGAGATTAAATTTCCAGACCTGAAACAGTGGGAGAGTGTTGTTCTACTCTCATACCTAGCTAAGAATACCATAGATCAATTGTATTTAACATGTATCTAGAAGGTATTTCACTGAACAGAAAGGGAACATACATTCTTATCCATGGACCCATTTCTAAAATACATCATATTATAAACCACAAAACAAGCCTTAACAAAAACAAAAAAGAAATAACTGAAATAATTCCTTTCATCTTATCAGATCACAGTGGAATAAAACCTGAAATTAGTATCAAGAAAAACATTAGATCATCTATGTCATAAGTATGTGTAAACTAAATGAAACATATTTGAATAAAGAGTACATCAATTGAGAACTTGCAGTAGAATTTTAGAAGTTACTAAGGTCAAAGGAAAACAGTAACACACTGTACCAGAATGTATGAGATATACACAAGGCAGTCCTAAGTAGGAAGTTTATAGCCACAAGTACTCACATTCATGGTATTTCACATAAATAATCAAATGTTATACATTAAGATAATAATGATGAAACTAAGCCCAGTAGATCATAACAAACAATAAACAATGGGATAAAAATTAGTGAAATAGAGACAAAAGGAAGAATATATTAAATTAATCAGATTTTTTCTTGGAAAAGATTAAGAGTATCCACAATTATCTGGCTAGTCGACAAAAAGACAGACAGAACAAACTGATAAAACTTTGTGTGAAACAGCATTGTTATAACACATACCAATGAAATCTAGATCATTTAAAATAGCTTGGAAAACCTGTAATACTAAAAACTAGAAGACAGAAAGAATTTATATTTACAAACTTGTAAGTTTACAAATGCATATGACCTACCCAAATTAAATTCCCAAAGTATTAGCAATTTAAACCGACTCATGACAAGCGATGAAAACAAATCAACAACGGAGATTCCAAACAAATAATTTCATGGAAGGAGTCACAAATGACTTCAAGTAAGATCTAAAGGAAGCATTTGTCAAACTGTTTCACAAAATAAGCAAGGAAGGAATATTTCAAACTCATTTTATGAAGATAGTTCACCCTGATGTCATAGGGCACTACATACTTAGTATAGATCACTAGTTCTCAATATGTAAGTTACAAACCCTTTGATGGTTGAACAACACTTTTGCAAGAGTAGCATATCAGATACTCTGCAAATCAGATATTTTATTGTTATTATAATATCAGAGATACAGTTATGAATCATCAATGAAATAAGTTAATTTGTGAGGGGACACTACGACATGAGGAACTATATTAAAAGGTCACAGCATTTGGAAGTCTGAGAACCACTGCTATAGATCATTTTCCTTGATTAAAATAAATATAAATATTTTCAATAACTAAAATTCAAGAACATATTAAGAAGATAATATACCACCCCAAGTCGGTTTCATCCCAAATATGCACACAGCTATCAGTAAATATAATATATAAATACACTTAAAAACAGAAACTAGATGATCATTTTAGTGGATTAAAAATGGCATCTGACAACCTTCTACTTGGTTTCATGAGTAAAGTCTGGAAGAAAGTAGGAATGGATGAACAGTACTTCAACATAGTAAAGGTTGCATAGGATGAATTATAGCCAACATTATACTAAGAGGAGAAACTGAGAGCATTGGTTTTAAACTCTAGTGATATGTGAACACTGACTTTCCATTCTTATGTTCACTACTTTTCTGCTGCCAAGGCAATTTAATGAAGTGTGTGTGTGTGTGTGTGTGTGTGTGTGTGTGTGTGTGTGATTACATCTTCTAGTGATGACAAAAGCTAAAACTATAAAAACCTCACAAATATCATAACACAAATATGAAATTGAAAAGATGACACATACCAGCATTCCACACTGGAGAAAGCCCCCAAGGCTGCAACCTACACAAAGAAGTATAGGATACCGAGTAAAGCTTGGAGCAGGAGAGGTTGTCTTTCTGAGCGAACAGCCCACTAATTGGTTGTCCAGTGCCAAATGACTAGCCATTAAAACATACAATTAAGTAACATTATATTGACTCAACTGATTGTATTTAGGAAACATATGTATATACAAATATAAATAAGGACAGTTTTAAAGTGTCAAAAATGCATGCATCCCTAGTGTATGGCTAGGTTCTACTGACATCAGGAGTAAACCTTGGTAGCTCCCCAGTCCCTGATGAGCTTCCATTTCATATTCCTTAAAGGAGATCTGGGTATAGATTAATTCAATTTTGGTTAGGAGTGTAACTTTTAAAATTTATTACAATGCCATAAATTTAAAGTAAACTATTCTACCTCTGTATAGGTCCCCTTTATTAAATTATGAAGTTAATCCATTGGGGAACTCTGCCTCATCAAAGTTTTTAATGTTTTAGAATGACATTCAACACCAAATGCCAAAAGCAACACATGTGACAGATTTTACTTTACAAAAGGTGGCACACTAGTTTGGTTCTTGTCTCAGGATTTCATCACCCATCAGTTTAGAAGTGAAGCCTCACCAACAACTGCCCACAGATGATCTCCTAGACCTTTGTAAATTAGTGTAGAAACATTATCTTGAGGATGCCAGGCAGCAACAGGGGAAGTTTCTTTGGGTTTTTAGTGTTGATATATTTCTTAATCAGAAAAAAATGACACCCATTTTCCTAGCTGTTCTCTGATATTTTAGGGATCCTAATCTTGGCAAAGATATTTCTGCTCCAAAGAGCACAGGATGGTTAGGCTAGAAAGAAGCACAACATATCTTGGTCTTTTTAGTAAACCAGTTTATTTTGTCTGTTCACGCAAACCTTTACCCATCCCTGGTAAAAGGGATGGGTCAGAATAAGGTTTTGAAGTTCCTTCTCTGTTTAGCAGAATGGTAGCTTAGGGGCAAATAACATTTTCTTTAAATGAAAACTAAGGCTGTAGTATTTTAATATATTAAAACTATGGTTGCAAACCTGTAGTGGCAATGAAGTCTGGGAAACATATGTTCTTACTCAAATCCTGAAAAAAAAATGACTGGCTTCTATAGTTACATTAACACAGAATCTTTTTAATATTCAGATTCTAATACTTTGCTATACCCTAATCCCTCTGTAGTTTCTGTATTCATCAGTGGTATTCAACTATGATGAACTTAGAGTGAAGATCACATTGTTTGCATATTGTGTGTAGGTGCACTTGAGAGCAGAGGATAATCTCCTGTTATCCTACAAAAGACAACCCTCCTTTAAGACAAGGTTTCTCATTGGCCATGAGCTCACCAGATTGCCTGAGTTGCAGAGATTCTCCTGGCTCTGCCTTCCCAGGGCTGATAGTAGGAATTTACTCAACAACAACTAGCACCTTTGTTTAAAGCTTTTCTGTGTTTATTTGTTGGTTTGTTTACTGTGTGGTAGTATATATGTACCATAGTATACATACACATGCGGCAGTCAGCAGTTAACATACAAGTATGATGCTTTCCTTCCCCCATGTTGGTTCTGAGAACTCTGATCATCAGGCCTTTCCTAGCTGAGCCTTCCCTACCCAACAGCCAACATATGCAGGATTTTATGGGCACATTTTGGAGATTAAACTAAAGTCATTTTTACTTGAAGGACAAGTGTTTTATAAGCTGAACTATCCCACTAGCCTATGCCTCTTATTTTTTGAAAATTGACACATATGTCAATACATGTACCTAGACAATACTGCCTATGGAACAGAATAAGAAAGATATTTTATATACATTCAAATATTGTATAATAAGTGTGGATTAGAATAATATATTTCAAGATACCAGTTTTTATTTTCTCCATTTTGTAGATAAATATGAGACATCAAAAACCATCACTGATTAAGGTCATGCTCCTCTGATTTTATATCTAAGCAGTACATTGGATTCTTTGAAGTTATAGAATTCCAGGATCCCATCAGTTGCTGGTGCTCTGAGTCCAGTGCCCGAGAATTTGCATTTGATGGTTCTAATGGGGACTTTGTGGTAGTCACATTTGATGAGCAAGCTACTTTAGACACTCATTTTCTATGTCCAATAACATTACTTTTAATAATTATTCATAATAGCATTTAGTTATTTATGAAAATAACATGAACATATGTTTAAAACAACAGTTATTTTTTAGGATTATAAAATAAAACAAATGTCACATTGAAAATAAGGGTAACGAGTATCCTAAGTTCTTTATTGTTTGAATCAGGAGAAGTTGAGCTGTTAGCCTGTCAACACAACACAGGGACCTTCTCTATTCCTGTCTGGTCACAACCTAATAATAATTCAGTTTCGTTTTAGAGATTCTCAAAGCTCTGTGAAGCTTCCAACTTTCTGTTTCTCAGTCCTAGGCTGTGGAGAGCTCTGTGTCTCTTATCCCATCACATATAGGGTTTAGAAGACTGTCTGTTTGCTTCCTTCCTCTGGATTTCAGTGAAGACCAGAAATCAAGTCCTGACACTCAAGACAAACCAATATGGGTTTCATATTTCTGTGTACATAAAGTCTGAATGTTGAGATATGATTATTCCCTGCCAGGCCATAGAGCACAAGCTGGTGGTATTTGAATCCAGAGAGTGAAAAAGCAATAATGTTTTAATGCTTACATAATGCTGCCTTTTGTTGAATAGGAATAAGTAATGTTCTCATCATAATAGTGCCAAATCTGTGCACACAGAAGCTTGGCCTCTAATGAGATGGGACTTCAAGATGTGAGATAAGTGCAGTGGATGACAGAATACTACAGTGCTGGTCTGATGTTCTACTAAAGAAAATTGCAGAGGAGAACACCATGTGATTAAACTAAAGTTATAGATTGATGGTGCTTTAAATTAGGGACAGGGAACACAGATTTTTGAAATATAATTACAGCAATCACCAGAACTCCTGTATTGTATATATTCTACAGAAAATGTAAAACAAGAAAACAAGCCCTTCTTGCCTCTATACCTACTCAACACTTCCCATGCACCTATATGTCTCTCAGATTGTGGAGTTGTGTTCCTCTGAGTCAGTCAGCATTCTCTTTAATATCAGTCAGGAAAATCGCATTATTCTGAATCATCATTTTAGAGATTTCAATCCATAAATAAGTAGACCCATGGCTTTTATGTTTGTGTTGAAGATATTAAATGGTAATCCATAGAGGCTCCTTTTGTGACAAGGAAGCATAAAATGAAAAGGAGGTGATGTCCAAGAGCCTCATGATGTCACTTAAAGACACAACTCCAGTGACCTATAGGCCTCCCATTCAGCTCCAGTTTCTAAAGGTTCTAGCAACTCACAATAGCACTGGACAGAGCCATCAAAATGAGCACAGTAGTTCTTGATACCTTATACTGGCCTTTTAAATTTGCTTTTATATGAAATGGTGTTAGTCCAAAATATATTTGTAGAATTAATATGCTGAAGATCAGTTTTCTCCTGAAATTATCTTCAAAAGCTGTTACTGGATTTTTGCCTCATTTTTCCAGAATTTGGGGCATTACACCATAGGTTTCCCTCATCCTACATGGTATGACCTGTCAGAATGGGGTTGGATCCTCCTCATTTATCACACCGCTCCATGCTCTCCCTTGACTAACCCTACACCCTTGTAAGTCTCTGCTGTGTATGTTCTCTTGAACTCTCTCGGACCTTTTTACAAATGTATTTTCTGAATAACCCAAACTTAATTCAGAATAAAGGAGGGACAATAGATTTGAAACACAATGTACACAACCAGAGGGGCATAAGAGAAAGCCCTCACTGTATGAATCAGCAGAAGCCTAAATCACTCCCAGTATTAGCCAACACCAGCTAAGTGGGTGACATGTAGACTCTTCTTTACCAGTAAGTAAGGTGTTCTTCAGCTTATTCAGCAAGTTAAACTGTTTCTATCCAACTGCTTCTTGTATAAATGAATTCCCTTGTTTATTGATAAATCTTTCTAAAATCTTAGGCCACACTTTATTTTTAAATTTCTCCCTACACAAAGTTTTTGTATAAGACAAGAGTATGTCTGTATTTACCAACGTGTTCATCAGCTTTGGGAGTGAGAATTTAACATGCATCCAACTCTTGGGATAAGCGTTCTCCGAAAGGTTGTCAAACAGAGATGGGGAGGGGAGGATAACAAGGGTAAAGTATTGGGATCCAGGGCATGTCAGGCCTGCCTGACTTACTATGTGAGTTCATCAAAGTAAGAAAAGCTGAGTGAGGAGAAAACTCAGGCTATATTTCTCAGAGTTTTAGGGTGAGAAACATTGAGACAGTTGAATACTTAAAAGTTTTTGAAATGCTATAATTGATAATTGGTTAAAGTAACATGGTTTTCATTTTCCACATTAGAAGTAGAAGGGCTCAGAATTAGCTTCTAAATCACTGATCAATCCTTTCTGTTTGAATCAGGGTTTCATTGCAGCAAATTGGCCACAGTTCACTAATTACTTGATTTGTTTAGATTCACAAAATACTTAGTTTCTCAACTCTTCCCAAATTGCCACCTAGTCCAGCTGAATGTGCAGGAATACATTACTTGTCCTTGTGTGAAGACGAATAATGTTGATTGTAAAGGCTTTCTTTTCTGCATTGATGATTGACCATCAGGAGCTTCTAAAAGAGCTTCCATAAGGACAATCTGGATGCACATCCTGGGAAGATTTTCTTTACCATAGCGAACCAGTTTTGTGGAGTGTGAAGCTGGTTGAGGAGACAATGCAAACTGACATAGTCATAAAAGACCTCCTGATTTGGGTTGCATGTAAGTTCAGCCAATTGAGAAGAGACAAACTGCTCTTTTCCAAATCCCATTCTTGCTTGCAATTTTTCATACACCTACCAGATCTTCTTATACTAATTGTCATCTCAGATTCACAGCCTGTGATTGTCTCATTGTCTTAAACTGAAAATAAACACAGCCGCTAGCAATGCTGTCTATACAATATGCTCTTCCACTGCAAGACTCCCACAGAGCAGATGAGTATTTATGCATGTGAGAGTTCACTTTCCACAGGGTGTTGTGAATATTTGCCAAGACTATCATTACTTAGGAATTTATCTAATTTGATCATACTTTTTGTTAATTCTATAACACATATTTTTATTTATTGAGATATAGTTTCTATACAATAAAATGAACAAATGATAAAATATTTTTGATAAACCTTGTTAAATATATATATATATATATATATATATATATATATATATATATATAACCATAAAGCATAGAATCATTGAATAATTGTATGAAAAGCATACATAGAACCATCAAATAATTGTATGAAACAAGACATAGAATATCTTCTAGGAGGGCTCTTTGGGTCCCTTTTAATGTGCTTAATATTTTTTCCCCAACTCACTTTTCAGCTCAAGTATACCCAGGCATACTCTCTACAATTTCCCCATAGCTGGTCTGCCTGTTGTTAGTTTTCATATAAACAGATCTGTGCAATATGCTGTTTTCTGTGTTTGGGTTTGTTCTCTAATCATAACATTTTGATTTGTCCATGTTGAGTGTATAAGAAGTTATGTTCCATTTTATTGCATTGTAGTGTTTCATTATATGATAATATCACCGTTTGCCAATTCATTCTTTATTGGTGGGTATTCTAATTGTTCACAGTTAGGAGTCATTATGGCTAAAGTTGCTATAAATGTTCATATACAAGATGTTCAAATGCAAATTGTGTTTTCATTTCTGTTGCATTTACAGAGCAGGTGAACACAGGGTCATTTGTTATGTATTAATATTTTGCTTATATGAAACAGCTGAATAAGCCTGGGGAAGACTGTGTAAAGATGTCCTGGTGCTCTGTTGACAGCGGAATGGCTGGAGACCACCATAATAGACATTCAAACAATGGAAGAATGTTTGTATGTTTCTACTAAAAAGAAACGATCTTGACTTGAGGAGATGAGAATGTTTCTCCATATATGAATATTAACAACCCCAGATACTGTGTTGAAACATTACAGATGTCAAAGTAACATACATGTCAAAGGTGATTGCAGGATTTTACTCTTCTAGCAAAATAGAGAATTGTTGTCTTTTTTCCCCATTACTGTCATTTTTACCAGATTTATCTTTTTCCTTATAGACAATTGAGTATATAGATCCATAATTTTTTGTGGAACTGATTTATACTTCCTGTATGACTAACTACTCAAAGCATATCCCATGTTTTTCTTTAAAATTATTGTACTGCTTTTATGAAATGTCTGTTTAAGGCTATTTGTATTTTTTTCCTCAAATTTTAATTATGTGTCTTTTGTTGTCTATTTAGATTTGTTTTTATATATTTTGGATACAAATCCTTTGTTAAATTTTACTTTATAAATAAAATAATATTATGTTTATTTTTTCTATATGAATATCTTGTTCTAGAGCAAAATTCTGTACAGAAAATCTTTTTTACAATCAGTCTTGATATTTCTCTTGTAAAGAACTGATAAAATAAGTGGATCTATTTGAATTATATGTAGACTCCTACAAACTTTTCTGAGAATTTATTCTGATACTGCACTGGTTAGGTTACAGTAACTTTTGAGGAGATAGTGCAATGGAAATGCACTAAATTTTTATGTTCTTTTTCAAGGTTATACTGACTTATCTAGAATCTGATTAGAATTGCATTATATGATATGTTGAGAAATAATACCTTGACAACATTGGGTTTTCTAATGTATGAAATGATATTTTTTATTATATTGTATTTTATTTTGCTGAAGCAGTACATTATAGTTTTCAGATATAAGTCACAAATATTTGTATTTAATATAATCACATGATACACAATTGTTTTCTATGAATTCTTTGAATATATTATTATTTTCTAATTTTCACTTCTAATTATCACTATTTCACAAAGATACAATCATACTTTCATATATTTGCTACTGACTAAATCTTATTTGTGTTAGGACAGAGATTTTTTTTAAATTATTAAACCCTGACGTTTTGCCCATATGCAACAATTTCCCCATAACTCCTTTTATTATACAGGCTGAAATATGGAGTGTCATAACAAATAAAATTTTTAAATATTATATCAATGCCTTGATCACAGTTAACATTATGATAGTCAAGTTTTTAATAGACATATTTAATAGACATGTTAAAATAATTTAGTTTTCTTTGTCTCTTGATTGTAATACCATCATCATCATCATCTTCATCACTACTGTAAGCAATTGAAATTAATTAAATTTCATTATTTTTTTCTATGAATCTCTAGTAAAGTTGACCTATTTATCTTTTAGTGTGATGATATACACTGATTGACTTCAACTGTTAAATCAGTTAAAGTTTCTCAGAATTATTTGACTGATTACAACACATTTTCTTTGGGTGAATTGCTGGTTTAGTTTGTTTAGTTTGTTTTTCTTTGTTTTACTACCAATTAGTATGAATATGGACCAAGAGTTTTCTTTTTAATGGCATTAGATATGTGTTTACCTTATTCCATTAAAGAGGAACCAAAACGTCACCTCTTTTCCAGAGTTTGTATATATTAGTCCTATATCTCATTGAAATGCTTGCTTGAATTCCTCATTTGAATATCTAGTATATCTAGAATAAACTGCATAATGAATTTAATTTGTTGCATAAAGTGCTCTCTAAAGTTTTATTTTGATTTAGTTTGGGTGTATTCAAATTTCCTGAAAGTTTTTCATTTTACCTAAGTTGTCAAATTAGTGACATAATTAATAATATACTATTTCATGCCTTATCATGTTTAATAGCCATAACATTTAGTGTGGTGTGTCCCCCATCATTCCTGATACATTTCACTGTCTTGGTCACTCTTTTTCAGTGATTGTTCACATCTAAGATTTATCAAGAGTAGTAATCTGTTCAAGAAGTCACATATGAGCTGGGAAGATAGTCTAGGGAGCAAAAGTGCTTCTTGCCAAATTGGAAGACCAGAGTTTGATCCCTGGAGCAGAGAAAATGGAAAGGAGAGAAGCAATTCCTGGAAATTTTCTTCATGACTACACATGCACAACATGATGTGAGTCCTCACCTCTGGCATTCAATAAATAAATGTAATAAAAAGTTTAAAATTCATATCATCAAGATAGTTTGGAAAAGTTATATTTCTACTTGTGTATTTTCTCTATAGTCTTTACAGGTTATTTCAGTGATTCATTTTTACTCAGATTTATATTTCAACTGACAATTTTATTTGTTTAATATGTTTAAAATAAAACAGAAAATAATCAAAAGTCTTTTTGGCATCAGTTTAGATGATATGTTTTTTAAAATGACATCAAAATCATAACCTAAATTCTGTCCACGTTGTATAACTTGTGTGTGTGTGTGTGTATGTGTGTGTGTGAGAGAGAGGGGGACAAAACAGCACCAATGTATTAAAACTATTTTAAAATCAATCATATTAAGGTCTTTATAAAATTATAAACATGTCAACCTTTCTCATTAGGTTTACACATGTTTCTTTTTTACCATGAAACCCACAGAGGTACATGGAATGTTCTGATCTCTATCCTGTCTTTCCATTTTTTCCTGTCATTGTGGCATGTCCCTCTATCTCTTGTTGTATTTTACGTTTCAGTGATTTCTTTGTCTCAGTGCATATATTTTCACATTTTTGTTCATCTGATACTCATCAGGTTGTGTTTTTACGTTCAAGTAGATATTCTATAAATGGAATATAACTTGGTATTGCTGGTTTTCCAGATTCCTCTCTTATCTATAGTTATAATCTTACTATTTTAATGATTCTTGATAGTTAAGTTTCACTATACTTCAATACTTCCAAATATTAGATTTGTCTTCATTTTTGTTTGATAGCTTTTCATTAATTATTATTGACACAATAGATTTTCTCATTCAATTGCTGTCCCTGTACTGATCAAATTTCTTAGACATTTATTTTTTGATGTCTTACATATTTTTATAAGAAGGCAATTTTACATTGCTATTTTATTAAATAGTATGGTACAGAAATGAGAATATATATGTATATATAATTTATCTTATATACATACAAATATATAGATATAAAGTTAAGTAAAGTGATGGGTGGATACAATATAAAACAGATATTAAAACTAGGAAATCCCTGGTAAAATCCCTGTTAGCTCATGTGTAAAACTTGGTACCTCGCTTATGTATTATTATGGAAAGTGGCAGCCATTTCAGGAAGTGGAACTAAGTTTAAAAACATTACAGCAGGATACTCTGCAGGCTATACCTTGTCTCCAGTTCCTTCTCACCTTTCTTTTGCTTCCAGGTCATGAAAAGTGATTTTATTCTTCAAGTATTCCCAACACAGGATGTTCTGTTTGTTGTTGTAACTCCTTCCCACAACACACACACACACACACACACAAACACTAACCAGAAACTGAAGTTCCTGAAGGAGGCAAAACACATTATCCATCCTTTAAGTTTCCTTGCTAGGATATTTGAAATTAATCTCAGAGAAGGGGGATGATTTGTCGTGACTAACCACACAGTTCAGAGCTTTTGGAAAATGTGTTGCCAATTTGAACAATTTGAAAAAATTGGAAACATGTACTAGAAAAATTTCAGAATATTGTAGGCAAAGCTTATAAGTGATTCTAGTAGGATTTCAAGAGAGAAGATTGACATCTGTCAAGACTGTCAACAAAAGAGATAATGCTTATGATGCTTCAGATAAGAACAAGGATTTCATATACATTTTAACTGGTGGCCATTCATGTTCCAGTCTAGTTATAAGCTGATCTATATCCTGTCCATTTCTTAAGACAAAGTAAGGGAGTTAAAAGTAATGGACTAATATACCTGCCAGAGGAATTTCCAAAGCAATGCAGCATTCAGGTTACAATATGGATATTGTGGACTGCTTATATATAGATTCACAGTGACAATTTAGAACAAGATGCTCCAACATATAACAAAGACACATGCTCTACAATGTTGAGCCTTATTTATAATAGCCAGAAACTAGAAACAACCCATATGTCCCTGAACAGAGGAATGGATACAGAAATTGTTGTACATTTACACAATGGAATACTACTCAGCTATTAAAACAATTACTTCAAGAAATTCGCAGGAAAATGGATGGATCTAAAAAATATCATCCTGAGTGAGGTAACTCCGTCACAAAAGCACACACATGGTATGTACTTACTGAAAAGTGGAAATTAGGAAAAAACTCAGAATATCCATGATACAACTCAGACCATGTAAAGCTGAAGAAGGAAGACCAAAGTGTGGATGTTTCAGTCCTACTTGGTAGGGAGAACAAAATAATCATGGAAGGCAGAGGGTGGTAGAGACTTGGCAGGAAGAGAGGAGGGGGAGGGGAAAAGAGGGGACAGTGTCAGGTGTGGAAAGAGACTGGGGAGCTGTACAGAGGATCAGGATATTGAAAAAAGGTGTGTAGCAATAGGGGTTAGGGAACTGGGGATAGTCACCAGAAAGTCCCAGATACCAGAAAAACAAGAGGCTCCCAGGGCCCAACAGGGATGATATTAGCTGAAATACCCAACAAAGTGGAGAGAGAACCTGTAGAGACCAAATCCAGAGGTTAGGCACAGCCCCTGGTTGAGGGATGGGGCTACCCCTCCCCCCATCTCAAAAATATTAGCCCAGAATTGCTCCTGTCTAGAGGAAATACAGGGACAAAGAATGGAGCCAAAACAGAAAGAAATGCCATCCAGAGACTGTCCCATCTGGGGATCCATCCCATATACAGCCACCAAACCCAGACACTATTGCTGATGCCACAAAGTGCTTACTGACAGGAGCCTGATACATCTGTCTCTTGAGAGGCTCTGCCAGAGCCTTACCAGTACAGATGCAGATGCTTTCAGCCAACCATTCGGCTGAGCACTTGGATCCCAATGGAGGAATTAGGGGAAGCACTGAAGGAGCTTAAGCGGTTAGCAACCCCATAGGAAGAACAACAATATCAACCAACCAGACGCCCCCAGACTTCCCAGGGACTAAGCCACAAACTAAAGAATACACATGGAGGGGCCCATGGCTCCAGCTGCATATGTAGCAGAGGATGGCCTTGTCAGGCATCAATGGGAAGAGAGGCCCTTGGTCCTGTGAAGGCTCCTTGCCCCAGTGTAGAGGAATGCTAGGGTCTTGAGATGGGAGGGTTTGGAGATAGGGAAAGCATAACTCTCTGGCTACTCACAACTAAACAGACAGAAAACCCTACTGCATCTCATAGGAATAGAAGGGTGCCTCAAAATCATCTCAGAAATGAACTAGATTCTGACCATTACAGGCTCAAAGATATAACCAATTTAGAAGCTGTTACTTTGGGAAGATCACTTTAGAAGCTTCTGAGACAGAGGACTAATGAAAGAAGTGTTCCCTTTTACTCAGTCAGTCAGGTACTCCATGCTCACCAAAGCTCTGTCCAAGACAACATGGCTACTGCTTGAGCTGGTAGCATACCTTAGCATCACCTATAAGATGCTGGTTTTGAAAAGTTGTAAAAGGTAAGAATTATAGGGTCACAGAGACCTCTACCCAGATTTCAAAAGAAAGCCTAGAAGGGTAAGGAATCTTTTCAGGGTCAAGTCACTGAAGGCCACCCTTACGGGGGTAGAGAGCAAGGGTATAATGTTGAAGATAGATGGATATTCGCGGAAGTTGGTGACAGGAGTATCAGACATCTGCTGGGGAAAGTCACAGTGAAGGGTGCAGATCTAGAGAAGTAACATAAGCTGCAACAAGCAGGACCATGGGGCGGTTGGGTGGGGTGGTGTTTGCCTAAGACCTTGAGAACTGTTAGAAGAGCCTTATACATATCCTGTTGCCAGACATGGAGACACAGGATTTGCTCTTTGTCATTTGCTTTGTGCTTTTGTTTACTTAATAGAAAATATGCTTACAATAGGCCAAGAGAAATGCTTTATTTTTCTTTGTTTTTTTACATGCTTTATTCACTTAATTTATGGCTTTATTCTTTTCAACAGTTTTGAAATATCAGCCATTATCTCTTTAAATATTGCTACTATTGACTTTTCCCCCAAGTTTCCTTAGATAACCAAATAGTCATATGTTAGGACATGTGATAGTGTCTCACACTTTTTAGTGTGTTATTTTAGTTCTTTCTTTCTTTCCTTCCTTCCTTCCCTTTTCTTTCCCTTCCTTCATTCCTTCCTTTCTCCCTCCCTCCTTACCCCTCCTTCCTTCGTTTCTTATACAATTCATCTTGACCTTACCCTATGTCCCAGTTTCCCCATCTCCCCTCTCTCCCAGATCCCCTCCCTCCAGAAAAGAGTATGCCTCCCAGAGACAGACAACACATTTAATTCAGTATGGCCAGAAACAAACCCTCACGTTAAAGCTGAGTAAGGAAACCCAGTGGGAGAAAAGGAATTCCAAGTTCAGGCAAAAAACAGTCAGAGACACCCCCTCACAAAAAACCCTAACTCAACAACCATAACATATATGCAGAGGACCTAGTGCAGACAGTCTGTAGGCTCTGCCATTGCCACTTCAATCCCTGTTACACCCATACACCCTGCTTAGTTGCTTGTGGGACCTTGCTCTCCTAGTGTCCTCGACCCCTCTGGCTCTCACAGTTCCCTTTAGTGCTTTATTTTGATTATTTCATTCTTTAATTTGTTCTCTTGTTGGGTTGTTATTCTATTGAGGCTATTTCGATTCATTAATCTTTCACTCTGCTGTGTTCTGTGACTTGAAGCATATTTGGAGAGTTTTTTAATTTTCATGAGGTTTTCACTTACTGCATTTTTTGGCACATTTTAATAACTCGTTTCTTCCGCAGCATTTTATGCACACACCTGTTGTTTCTACTCACTCAGCGCCGCTGGATACAGTATTATGTAAACCCAGTTGATAATCCTTGTAGTCGATTCTGAATTTGCTTCCACTAATCATATCTAACTTAACCATGTGCCAACAAGTCTTGCTTCTTCATTTATGTTTTGATTCTTGTACTGTGTCTCAATATGTTTAAGTATGTGAAAGAAGTATGTATCTTCCATTGGTTAGTTCTCTGCACAAAAGGTCAGACTACTTGTGTCAGTGGCAGCATACCTAATAGCTGGGCTGTATTTGGGGTTGGGAAGGTTTGGGTAGATTAAGATTTTACCAATAATTCAGTTTTATGAGGGAGACTAGGATATTCTATTAAAGTGATTATGAACATCATGATGGGATCACTCTTTTAGGGCAGAGGTACAACTTTTGAGTCACTTGGGATTGTGATTATTTTTTAAGTCCCCCAGCACATGGTTTTTTGCTCTTAGAAGCCACTGGACCTGTGGCCCTGCACCCAGTTTTCTCCTGGATGCTATCTTGTTTGCTCTTGAAATGTGAAGTCCCAAGGTGTTCTCTTTAGCTCTCCTGGCAAACTTTAACCTTGGTCTACAAAACCTACTTGATTATTACAAACATATCCTAATGTACTTGTGGTTGTAATGATTGATAGATTCATAGATTATCTGGCTTGCAGTAGGCTTGTGTTTATGTGTATGTGTGTGGTTTGGTTTTCCCATCATATCAGGACATAAGTCTGATGTACAGCACGAACTTAGGAAATACCAGCAGTTCTTTTTGCCTGATGAGATGATTTTAACCTGCATTTATCAAGAAGATTTAATGTCTATTTTATAAAGATATTTTTTAAAACTGTCAGTATTTTATAATACTGTATGTATAAATACTGATAGACATATAAGTTTAAAGAGAAAATATTTCTGTGTTGTTTATAAGAGTCAGTGGAAGAAGCTGTTTGTGTGGTATGTAATTATTTCTGTGTCATATGTTAAGAGTTAAGGTTCTTGGGTTCAGGGACAGCATTGAATGTAAATAGTAGGTGTTTCTGCCAAAGATCATTTAAAAGGAATCCACATCTCGATGAGGAAACAATCACAGAAGGGGCAGCTACATGGTCTTTGTCTGGGTCATCTAACCCTTAATCCACACATGACAAAACTTCTCACCAACATTCAAGGTCTCTTGAGGCAACTATGAGCCCCAATGGTATTTAGTAACCTTCAGATCAAGGATATCTGTCATGTTAGACCTCTGACAGTATTGGCCTCAAGATCAAGCACAAAATGTAGATTTAACCTGAAGCAAATTACCACACTACATTTTTAGGCATCTGAAACCAACAATGCTTGATTTTCTTACTTATGTGTTCAAATGTTCTTAAAATTGGAACTTATTAATATTCATATTACTTATTCTGTATAGAAATCAAATCAGTTCTATTTATAATAGAAATATGTATCTTTCAGAAGCATTTTGTTAAATATTTTACAAATATTGTCTCATTTAATATTTATAAAAACATTATAAATATTATCTTATCTTTTCTATATCAGGAAGCAGAAATATAGAAGGTCATGAGTAGTGGGTTGAGATATGTATATATATATATATATATATATATATATATATATATATGAGTCCATTTATTTTTCCTATGATGAGAATAATTCCCACTATTTCTGTAATTACTTATTAATATAAATTGAAGCATAATATAGTTTTTACTTCACCAGAGTCCATGGTCACTAACCAGGGCTTGGCTAACTAGGGATATGATACTAGGCATGAATTCTTTCCTACTGAGTGTCCAATTAGATGGCTCTTAGTTGCCCCAAGATATAAGTGCTACTATTATAATTATGAATATATCTTGACACACTAGTCATGGGCTGTAATGCTGGGCAGATCTTTTAATCACGTTTTGTGTCAGCTTGCATAACTTTTGAATAAGAGAGCTAGTCTTTAGGGAGGAGGCTTCCTGGCCAGTTGTAGTTTGATCTTTCCAAGTTCTATCTATAGAATGTGCATTTTCTCCAGCATTGGGGTCTTTTCTTTAAGTTCTGAGAGGCAACTAATGGGAAATGTAGTAACCTATATTGTTTAAGAAGTCTGTTGGACTACTGGAGACTATAGAGTCTCTCTCTCTCTCTCTCTCAACAGCCATCAATTGTCTTGTAGGTATAGAGGTGATGCTTGTAAGATTTCCCTCACTGATGTGCAGAACATAGGAGGAGTTTAAGGTAGAGAGGGAAGGGGCTGATATGAAGTAAATACAGTACTTATGCCTGAAATGTGTATAAAATGATGAAAAGTAATATAAATTATTTATTATGGGTTTAATTTAAGGTTATTAACACTGTTGAATTTATAACCATATTTAGTTATAAACATTTCTTGAAATTGTTTTGCAAGGAAAAACACGAGTTGAGAATTGTTCAACTATTTTAAATTATTTATTCATGGTTTTAGTCCCTCTTTTGCATAAGAGAAACAAACAGTAGAACAGAGATCAGAATTCTGTCCCACATTAGGTTAAGACATGCTAAGTAGTTGTAGTGTTTTTGAACTTAGAGATTTTATACACATAAAAATAGGGTTGTCCATCTTCTTTTGAGATGTCAGAAAAATCAGTCTTACATATCTATACTTGGTACACATGACAGCAAGGGCATGCTGTTGTAAGAAGGGCATGAGCACACCAGGGTTTTGTTGCCAGTGTTTCGTTCTTGATACGTCTTTCCTTACTTTGAGTGCCCAGTCCTTGACTATATTGACCTGCCAATCCTCTTTAGCATAATCTCTTTAGCCAAAGAACTGAGGAAGTATGAGCCAACAGATGATGAAAGCAGAGAGCCTTCCCAGGAAGAGCACAGAGGTCATCATGTTCTCTCTTTCTAATCATCTCCCAAACAATTTTAGCTTTGGTATAAGGCCACTTGGCCTTAGATTAGTTTTTGAAATTCATATTTTATTTAATATAACTATTTTGCAAGAGATTTGTAATTGCTTTAAAATGCCATTTAATTTTTCAATAAAAGCTAACATTTCTGTTGTGATCTAGAGTCATCTCTCTGATAAGACATAACATAAAGACCATGAATTAGAAATGTGATTGCTAGAAATGATAAGATGATAACAGGCAACCATTCTTTAGTTATTTACTTCCTTTTTCTTCTGTGTGTATTGGAAATAGATTCTTCTTTCATATAATACATTCCAACCACAGATCCTCCTTCTTCCACTCTCCCTAGCTCCCCCCATATCTCCCCTTTTCCCAAGATCTACCCTCCTTCATTTTCCTCTTCAGAAAAGAGCAGGCCTTCACGAGACAATGCCAAACATGACAAAACACAATACAATAAGCCAAGACAAAAGTCCTTGTATTGAGGCTGGACAGGCAATCAAATAGTCGAAAACACTTTCAAGAGCAGACAAAAGAGTCAGAGGTATACCTGATCCCACTGTTAGGAATCCCATAAGAACACCATGCTAAAAGCTAGAATGTATACCCAGAGAACCAAACTTGTTTTATATATATATGTGAATGATATATTCTACAAAGTTACTTTATCTGTCTTTTCCTCTAATTCCATTTCAGCATTTCATTCCTTAAGTGAGAGCACTTGATTTTTATTCCTTTAAATATGTAAGCTCATATTAATTCTATTCCACTAAATAAAGAAAAAAACCAGTAACAATACTCAAAACCATGGTAAGAAAAAAAATTGGAATAGAAACATATAGGAAACTATAATACATGTTCCTATTTATATATACATATGTATATATATATATACATATATATATATCTCCCACTTCTAATAGTATAAATATGTAAATATGTACATACACTAGGCAAGATAAATGCATTGGGAAACATGTTTAGAAAAAAAAATTTGAGGCGAGAATGTTGAGATGCATATTGTGTGTATCTAAGTCTGTGTTACTACGTATTTTGTTTTATATATAAGCATTGTGCTTGGATATAAATTTCACTCTAGGTTTATAAACCAATGCCCTCACATATTATTTTCTTCTTGGAGGCCCTTTTCAAATTAATTGTTCCTGAAGAATGGAAAGAAGACAGGGAAGGGTGATGTAGATGCAAAGAGAGCAGAAAGCCACAAAAGGCAGAGCCGGGTATATCCAGCACTCTTATTTCATCCTTCAGGTGATGAAAAGCCATCTACAGCTCTAGGCAGGGGATTGACCTAATTATACAGGACATCCAGACAACTAAAATTATTTTAAAAAACTTTTGAAGATGAATCAAAAGCTACTGAAGCTTCAGGCTATTGTAAACAATAAAGATTTTCCATATGGGTAAATAGATGCTACATACTTAGAGCATATGTAGGTGCTATGGTCAACTATATGACAGAGCAGTGGGTAGGAAAGGCTGGGGGTGGGAGCAAGAAATCTAGTAATTCCTACCCTGCATGAAGATGCTTGGTATTTCACATGACACAGATGCATTGTGAAGGTGGACTGCTTTTGTCTATATTCTCTTCCTTCAGCATAGAAGTCACTAACACAACAGCCCCTCAAGATGTTTGGTAATGAAGATTTCCTCCTCTCCTTCAGCTGACAGTGCTGGGATTACAGCTTATGTAGAGAATAATCAATATTCTTCAGTCCCTTCAGCAGAGGCTATCAGATGTAATGATGATAAAATCTTTTTTTTCTTTTTTCTTTTTTTTAAATGAGAATCAATCAGCATTACTCATTTTCCGATTACCATTTATCTATGGTTCATCAGATGTTAATGCTGATGCTTATCACTTAGGACCATTTCAACACCAGTGACCTTCTCATGAAGCATAGATATCTAGCAGGAAAAACTGAGGATCATGATCAACAACTCTTGTAACAAAACCCAGTCTCTTCCCCCAGGTCGTTGTTAACATTTGTACACCTCATGACTCTTAAGCAGCAGTAGTATGCTAGCTCAGACATAACTACACACAGACATGATCACATATAATATAGAACATCAGGAAAGTCACTTGTAAGTGATCCAAGATGCTCAGAGGCCTGCCTGCATGCCCTTGCTTATCAGCAGGGAATCCAACTTGCAAAAATTCAGCCCTTTTGTCTCCTGAAGTTTTTCTCCAGATTCCTCTCCCACCAGCAAAATGGCTCTGTAGCATAGCCAGGAATCAAGAGTAATCAGCACTTCATTTAACCACAGGGTGCTGATGGTCCTCCTCTGTTCACTCAGCCTTGGGCAGGGGAGCATATACTGTCATTTAAAATATCAAGTGCCATGATCAACTGCATAAGTGAGCTCTATAGCTCAAATTTCTGGATTTAATTGAAAGCACATCAATCTCTGGTGGCAGTGCTGATCATTTCATGCAGATTTCTTCAGGAGTTTTCTGTCTCCGGTACTTTAGGAAAACACGAGGAGTCACAGCACTTAACATCAATTTTCCTTTTCTTGTAAACTGTAGTCTTGTTACACAATAGCAGAGTCTGCAATAGCATGAGAGAGACATAAAAGTCCTGATTTATATTTTCATCTGATACCTAATTAGTTAGCCTTTCTGAATTTGACCTTCCATATCAGGAATGGGGAAAAGCATTTATTAATTAGTTGATATTTTAGTTAGGATTACTAATGCATGGATGAAATACTGTGACAAAAGTAACTTAATTTGGAAAGAGTTTATTCAGCTTACACATTTACACAGTACTGTTCATCATTGAAGGAAGTCAGGACAGGAACTTGAACAGTGCAGAATCTTGGAGGCAGTAGCTAATACTGAAGCCATGAAGAGGTGCTACTTACTGGCTTGCTTCATGGCTTTGCTCAGCCAGTTTTCTTATAGAACCCAAGACCATAAGCCCCAGGATAGTAGCACCCATCATGGCTAGTGTCTAACCACTAGAAACTATGCTATCAATCATTAATTAAGAAAATGCCTTATAGCTGGAGGAATTTTCTCAGTTGAAGTTCCCTCCTTTCAGACAACTCTATCTTGTGCCAAGTTGATATATAACTAGTCAGGACAGTTTATAAATATTTATTGAGCTCCCACATGGCAGGCAATATATGAACTCTAAGAATAAGCTAGGAATAGCTCTTTCCAATAAACATATATGCCTTCAGTCATAATGTTTATAAAGCCTGTAAGTCTATGCTATAGCTCATTGCCAATTCAAATATGAATCCCAGGACCTGCCCACAACCATCAGCTTCTACAACCCTGCCTACCAACTCTGGCCCCAGCAGAGTTCCTGATCTTTATTGATCAGGATAAAGAATCAATTGGCAGTCTAAAACAGAGACAGATTCTATTTACACATAAATATCCTGCTAACCAGTGATGATAAGAGAAGAAACATAGGAAATATCAGTTTAGTAGAGTTGGAAGTGTTTTTGAAAACTATTTTTGATTATGCTTGGTAAAAGGCAGCAGAGATTCTTTAATCATAGGAAGAAGTCTTTGGGCATAAGTTGGTCTCAGGCTAAGTTAAAAGGAATAGTTGATTTAAGAAGTCTGTGTGTGCAAAACTTGTCTTTTGTTGGCTCTGCAAAGGATAGTTTCAAAGAAAATATAATTTTTTTCTCACTAAATGAGTACATGCATATATAAAGAATCTCATGATTAGCATCACAGAAAGGTTCTTTATTAAACAGAAGAATTATGGACTAAGTCTCAAATGTACTCTGCTCTGCCAATTCAGGAAGGTACGGCCACACAGTGCAGGATGCTACTTTACACTTTGGTATTTTACAAGGTACATACTCCAGTTATTAATTTAGGGACCATTTCTTTCCTTCAAGTGGGATGTCAAAGCCATCAAGAAGACTCCTTACTAGTTTGAGAAAGAAAGGTCTTAAATAGTTTATCTCTGTTAACATGGTTAATATTTCAGGTTGAGATCACCAGATTCCACACTAGGAAATTCTATAGAATCTGCTAAGGGGAATGGCAAGGGTGGATGATCTATCATGACCAAAAGCTGACAGAAATTCCATGCTACATACTATATGTTTTTCACCCTGCATGTATTCTATGAGTGTAATCCATAATTCCAGAAATGGAATAAAAGAAAACAAACAAAAATGTTAGCCTAAATACCTCACTACCAAATGTTAAAACCCCAAAGATCAAATCTCATGAATATAATTCTCTGAAAATATTTTAATATAAAGAAATTAAGAAAACACATAGAACACACTAGAATGCTTCTTAGGCTGGTGTACATAGTAAAATAGGTAATAATACTCTATTGGTCTCATTGGTACGACTAAACAGCTGAGAAGAAGCAACTTCAGGAAGAAAGGATCTATATGGGTTCATTATTTGATGATTCAGTCCATCAAAGTACAGGGATAGAGGATGAACATTTCACAGCTATGCTCACAGGAACAGAAGGTTGTTTTCTCACATCTCAGTAAACCAGGAAACAGAAAGAGTGGACAGAACAACATGGGACTGGATTATAGCTCTCAAGGCCTGCCCTACAGTCACCACTTTTCTCTAGAGAAGCTCTGAATCCTAAAGGCTCTTCAATCTCCCCAAATAGTGCAGCCAGGTGAGGGACAAACATGCAGACATGTGTACTCGTTGGAGGGCATTTCACCCTCAGGCCATGACCAACATCACATGCCTATTTGCTTGCATATGCCTACAGCAGTGGGGCAGTTATCATAGGTAGAAGCAGATGGAATTTACTTGTAAAAGCTATTCTTGAGGCAGTGGCAATGGTTAACTTGCAAGGTTTATAAAACAGGGAGCCAGGAGTCTTGATGTCCCACGTGTCAGAAGAACATTCTGTATCCCCTCTCAGAGGATAGATCTTTCTCCACTAAAGTTAGATCCTGCCTGTCAGACTTGCACATGTATCTCTTTTGTAAACACCCTTGCAGCATACCATATATAATGCTCTGTGTGATCCAACTTTACCTATCAAATGCTCTGTGTGATCCAACTTTACCTATCAATCAAACTGCAAGTAGCTCTCATATAACTAGTAGCCACTCCCCCTTTCCACAAACTTTGTCTTTATACTGACTTTTTAAATCCCCTGCCTCTGCTTTTCGCAACAGGAATTATACTTTAGGGGGTCTTGCCTTCAGTGTTCAAGATCAAAATGTTTTGAAATGGTGATTTTAGGAAAGCTTGACCCTAGGGATTTTGTTCTCTAGGGATCTTAACATTTAAGATTATGGCATTAGGGATTGCCTTTTGGAACTGTGATTAGAGTTTCTGCTAGGTTACTAAAAATATCTATTTATCATCTATCAGTTTATATGTCTGTCTATCTATCTATCTATCTATCTATCTATCATCTATTTATCTATTTACAATTGTCAGCTAAATTCTTATTTACAGGATATCTTGAGATGGTACAAGATTTTCCTCCCTGGAAAGAACAGACTATTGTTCATGCTTGTAGGCACCTTAATAGTCATTGCAATAGAACATTTTAATGCTAAATAGGATTTTTTGAATGGCATTCTTAAAAACATTCATGTAGCTTCCCTACTGACTCAGGCCACCTCCTCATTTGCCTCATTCACCACAGAAAACCCCCAAGTATGTTATTTGCTTCAAACTGAAAATGTTTGCTCATAGACTTCACAAGAATAGGCTTTTAAGAAGTATTTATTATTTATTTGCATGTACATGTCTGATCCTTGTGAGTCTATATGCATTGTCAGGGTCCCTAAGCTATTGAATCCTCTAGTATTGGAGTTAGAGGCAGTTGTGAGCTGCATTATGTGGGTGCTGGTTACAAAACTTCTGGTCCTTTACATAAACAGTAAATACTCAATACCATGTCTCCAGCCAAGTTAATCTGTTAGCACATGCAGACTGAGTATACAATTAGACGGCATTATTGTACCTGAAGAAGTAAAGGTATAGCCCAGGATGAACTTGAACTCATGATTGTCCTGCCTATGCCTCTTAAACATATCCTACACAGTATGTGACACCACACTTACTAGTGAATCTCAAGCACTCTATCAATTAGGAATATAGATATGTTACATACCGCATATTAAGCTAATGATCTACTACACATGAAACAAATATTACTATTATACTGACCCCTACCCCTATGAAGTGAGAGATTTTCCTTTTGGGTGTTTCTATTTGGTTTGGCTTTTGTTGTTTTGCTTTGAGACAGGGTCTTGTTACATGGCTCCAGCTCTTTTTCTTTATCATTTATGAAAACCTCACTTCATCGAGTAGCTAATAGACCATTACAGTGAAGTTAGAAACGTGCATTAGGACTGCCATTTTCCATGTGAGGAAATTAGGTTCCTTGTGGTCTTACAACTCACAGATAAAAAGGCAGTTATTTAATTTTAATTTTTTTGTTATAAATTCCCATCAACCACAGTGTATGCTTGAATTAACAAAATTCAGATCCAAAAGGCTGCTTTTCATCTCATGATCTCAAATCACGAAAATTCAGATAAAAGCATATTTTCCTGACTTTCATTTTTTAAATTTTCTTTAACCATTCTTCCCAGCTCTACCTTTTCTTTTGACTTAAGCATTGACAACTCTTTAAAAACCTCCATAAATATGGAGTTTTTGTGCTCCACAATGGGTTTTTATACTCTGTTCCTTTCCCAAAGCTCCTTGAAGAAAGATCATCTTTTGTTGTTTTATTAAGTTTAGTCAAGTGCCTGGAACATAAGTCAAAAGAATGTAGATCACAGTTTGGGTTTTGCATGATCATTTCTACAACTCCAAAATTATTTGTTCTTTAAGGATTTAATTCAGAGAAACAAAATAAGCCTAATGACAAATAGTTGATAGCGAATACATACTGTCCACAAAGCTTGCAGTCTTTACTGTCTGGTCCCTAATAAAAAGCATCTTCAAACTTCTGGCTCTATGTATAGTTGAATGACAGAGAGCTGCCATGCATGTAGGCTAAAGTTGTGTTTTGTGATGCTCCTTTTTGGGAGTATGACCCTCAGCAAACCTGAGCTCTTCCTTCCATTCTGAGGCACTAGCATCTGGCAAAAAGGATAGTATTCTTCACCCCTTTGTTATTTCCATCTCCATAGCGCAGATGTAGGTTAGACATCTGGAAATCAGGAGCTATTCATCAGCTACTGGAGAATATTCATTGTTATTTGGGCTGTCAGTGTAATTAGCTCATCTTTTAGAAGCCTATGCACTAAGGCTGGTTTGTTATTGGTGACTTTGCCTCATCACTTCCATTCACATGCATATTAGTGTTTCAAAGAACATGTCGCTATTTTGATTTTTCTTAGGAATTAAGATAAAATATTCAATATTTTTCCCATCCTTTTATAGCCCTTCAAGATGAAGCCTCTTGGTCTGTATGCAGCTAATGGCCAATATTCTACAGGAGCCTTTGATAATGGCCCAGATAAGAGTGAAGAGCAGCCAAGCACAAAGTACACTGTAATAAGGTCACTAAAGCTGTAAATTACTGGTTTTCATCCTTAGATATGCCTTACAGTGGCCTGAGAGAGTTTCGCTTCATTAAATGTGTGAAGTCGCAACTCCAGCTAAATCTCCCTAGAGATATTAAATGCTGAACATATGCAATTACACCAAATAATGCTTCCAACTTGAACAGCCCAAGCTTGTGTTTAAAACTGGTATCTCAATTTCTTTTCCATGTTTCCTCTGTCTTCACTGTCCCCTTCCCCTGACCTACCATGCCCTCCCTAATGAGCAACATTGAAAACACCAGACAGAGCCCTGGCAGAGCTGGCTGGCTAGCTGGCTCCTCTTCACAGTTCTTTGATGATTGCTACAGGCTTTCAGAATCAAGTCTGCCTTTGCCACTCACAGCAGCCTTTCCTGGTTACCTTTTAATTAATTCCTTGTGGTACAATGATGATAATTTGGCCCCAAATAAAAGTGAAACAGAGTTAATGCTGTTATCATTAGAAAGATTTAATGTACAGAAGCAATTAGGACATTCTGGAAGTACTAGGGAGTGTGAAGGAGCTGGTGCCAAAAACTCATTTATCATATTAGCAAATGTGAGAACATGAGATCCTTGGTGGCCTCTCCTGAGCCCCTCTCTTGATTGCATCTGCTAGTGAGTTCTACTTAACATCAGTGAAACCTGTGTTTTCATTATCACATGCTTGGTACTGAGATCAGACACTAACTCCATAGGGGCCAGAATCCTTGTATTTCCGTATCACCTTGGACATCTCTGTAGATCAGACTTTTTTAGTAGTCATTTTAAGACACAGCACAATTTTACTATGTTTTTGTTTTTGTTTTTTAAATGGGATGATCTAAAGGCAAAGGTGTATGATGCCATCTGCTTTTAGAGATGTTCTGCCCATTGTTCCTATGCCCTTTGTGGTCCTAGCCTTAGCTGTTAGCCACATAGCTCGATATCCTTGTTGTCATTATACTTTCCTATTCAAAAGGAACCACCTAGCACCTGTGCAGATCCTTTCTAAACTTTTTCAGACACTGTCTCAGCCACTGTTCTGTTGATGTGAAGAGTCACCATGACCAACACTTATAAGGGAAAGCATTCTATTGGGGCTTGCTTACAATTTCAGAGGTTTAGTCCATTATCATCATGTCAGGGAATATGGCAGCATTCAGGCAGGCAATAGGAAAGTTGCTGAGACCTACATCCTAATCCACAGCAGAGAGCAAAAGACTCTCAAAGCCCATCCCCCAGGGACAAACTTACTCCAATAAGGCCATCCCTACTCCACCCAAGCCCACACCACCTGATTCTAATCTTATCAAATAGTTCCATTCCCTGGTGATTAATATTCAAAAATAGAAACCTGTTAGGGACGTTCTTACCACCACAGGCATTAAAGCTCATCTATCAGTACTTTTATCAATGGGATGTTGTTTTAAACGAGTCTGAGATTGGATATAATATAAACAAGTAATCGTGTTTATAAGGAGATTAATTTGTAAATGTCAGAACTCAAAAAGTACATTGGATAATGGGGGCAAAGACATCCTGAGCTATAGTAAGACCCTGTCTCAAAAAAAGCCAAAGCAGGAAGAAGAAAAAGAAAGGACAGAGGGAAGACACTAAAAAGGGAAGAAGGGGAAATGGAGAGAAGAAATGCATTTCTCATACTTAACCTTCATCTCAGCTTAGCAATAGCTACACAGGGCCTCTAGAGCATCAACTACTCACATGTAAAGTCACATGGCTGACTCAGGGCTGGGTGCAGCTTCCTGTCATAAAGGAATAGCTGTTCTGAGAAAGGATAAAAATTAAGCATTCAAAGTGGATTTTCACCTAGATGAATATTGTCCTACAACATTATAATACTGAAATATCTTCAGTCCAAGCATTGCCTGATGGAGAGACCATGGTTAATATGCTTTGCTTTTGGTTGTCTGCTTTATACAAGAGTATTGAATAAGGGTATGAGCCAAGTCTTTCTAGATAACACAGTGTTTTGCTTTGTAATAGACTGTTTTGGAACCTATGATGTCTTCCTTTGTGTTTGGTTTATATGGTCAAACTGCCTTTAGGGACATTAATTATACTATCATTGCATACTTATTCTCACTTCATAAGCTCTTTAAGGAAATAATAATTTCTTATTGATATAATTTTAACAAATTTATAGAAAAACTATATTTTTCAAATTATTTCTGGTTTACCTTTTAAGATTTAAAATGATGAACTGTTTTTATACTTTTTAATATATATATCATATATTATCAAATATTTTAAATATATATTTTAAAAGGCATATCAGGTATATAATTAAAAATAATTATGATGATCTCAAGTAGATGCAGTCTCCAAAGTCATAGAATGTGGGGTAAATACAAAGTATTTATTTAAATTTCAGCCTTATATTTAAAGAATATATGCTTAAATGTGTAAGAAGAATGTTTTAAACAGTATAAGCTACTTCTATCAAAAATATTTGTCATTTATCTAAACTTAAAATTTAACTGAACATCTTGTGTTTTACATTTGCTAAATCTAGAGTTTCTGCCCACAAGTCTTGATTACTAGTCCCATTAAAACCAAACTATTCTCAGCTTTTAATTTTGACTCCTAGACAGACTCTGGTCCCTTCTCAACTCATCTTCTTGGGATTCTCCAGGGCATCACCAAACTGCATCCCATAAGCCTTCTCTCTTCCTTACCTCTCCACCTTTGCTGTTTTTCTTCTTTCTTTGTCTTAAGCAACTACATCCACATTTCACTGAGTAATCACTCCTGAATATTAAATGTTTCCATAAGCATTCTCTTCTCACTGTCGTTCAGTCTGATGGTGTGACCTCGGAGTGTGAAGGAGATCTTCATACTTCTTGCATCCCCACGGCTTTAATGACCACAAGAACGGGTGATCCCTTACCTAGGTTATGACTACCTGGTCTTACATTTCACCTTGAAGCCTTATTACCTACTCTTCATTATCGCTGACAAGGAATGTCCCTAGAGCGTCCCTGTATAATGAGTTAGGTATCTCATCTCCTCTCAGGTTTCACAGGGTACCTTAAGCTTTGTCCTCTTTCTTTGTCCCCCAACACAAGCTGCTCATTTTTAACTTAAAGTGATTCTTTCATTTCTCCTTTGTTTGACCCAATAAATAAATTCGATTTATTATACTTCCAAGCAGATGCATTTCCCTGGAGGTACATTCTTCATAGTCCAAATTGTTGAGACGATGTCTTTCTTCATAATACTTCTTCCTATCTGAAGCAATATGGTCTTCGGGGTTTAGCATGGTTTGGAGTAGCATGGTATAGATATAGTCTTCCCTAGAGAGTGTTAGGTACGAACGGCAACGGCATATTGAAGGTGTTTTCCAAGTAGCAATGAAGAAAATGACCCCAAACAAGCTCACAATCTGATCAAGGCAATATTTCAACTGAGTTTCCTTCTTTCTAGGTTTGTCTAGTTGACAACGTAACAAATGACCAAGGGGGAGCACAGAATATTCTACATCAAATGAGCAAATAAACTGAAATGAAACATTAAACGACATGCACTAGAAAGACATGTGCACACAAAAATGGAGAAGAAAGCCTATGTAGGTTTGTCCCTCATAGAAGCAGGGGGAGGCGGAATAGGATAGGAGGTCTCCAAGAGGGGTCGAAACCGGAAAAGGGGATAACATTTGAAATATAAATAAAGAAAATATCCAATAAAAATTAAATACCAATGAATGGTACTTTGTGTGTGTATGTGTGTGTGTGTGTGTGTTTATGAGTATTGAATACAAACACTTTGAATTCATTTCAAATTCCATTGTGCCATACAATACATTAGTCGCTCTGTGTACCTACTTGACATTTAATAATTTCCTACTACTTAGGTGAAAATGTATTAATGACAATGTCTATCATTTAGAGACATTGGATGGACTGAGGTGACAATACAGGTGCATCAGAATTAACTCAAACATATAGCAAAAATCTGATGAGGTAAATGTATCTTAATCTATGGTTTACCAGTGAGAGAAATAGTTTAGAAATATAAATATGTTATAAGGGATACACACTAAGCACCAGATCTAGGATACAAATTCAGTTCCATTTTACAACACATTTACTGTTTAGCCTCACCTTCTACATCACAATGCTTTTGCAAATGGAATATTACTTTCCTATTGCATTTTCTCTCTGTAGGAATATAAGAAGCTATTGATTTTTGCATCTTATCCAGCCTATAATATGAGTTTTGCCCTTTAATTCCTATTTCAAATCTTGTTTCACATTCTTTATTTCAGATGTTATTATATAGTTAAAGATTTTCTGAAATTATTCAATAACAGATAGTAGAGCCACAGTTATTAATTCAAGCAATTCATTCTATTTGTGAAAATCTTTTAGTGTTCATTATTAGGTCCACAATGGAGTTAAAATATGATTTCACTGTATTAGTATAGAGTTATCATCAGAGTCTTATAATTTTTGTTGAGAGTACTGAAATTTATCTACTATTCCTACCTATTATTTTAAATAATGCTGGAAGAATAAATAATGAATAATTGTGAATACATATTTAGTCTTATGAATGGCTACAGTTTGTGAGTTGCTACAACGTTGATTTCAGTCTTGCCTAATAAGATAGTTAGGATGCTTTGACAGGGACTCTACTTGAACAGTTAATAGTGATTCTCACATGGTTTGTACAACAGCTTCGTCTCACAAGTTACCATCCTCTCCCATTGTGAAGCCAGAGCTCTGGGACATGAGGCAAAGGGTGATGTCTACAAAACTCATAGCAACCCATTATCATTATCTTCTACTTCCCATTTCAGACCATTTCTGGTAGTCTTAAAAGCTCTTTCCTTTTCTGAGATGACTGACATTTGTTTCCAAGTATCTTCAGTACAACCCCATAACAAAAGCCATCACTGTGGGTACTAATATTAGATGCAGTGACATGCATTAGTTAGTACATTGTAAACAAAATCACCCAGGCAGTATTAACCTAGATGATTTTAAAGCCATAGCATTCCTCCAGCCTCTATTGCAAGAGTAGCATACTTACCCCAAATGGGAGCATCCCCTTTTAACTCATCCTTAGAACACAGACACAAGAGAATTACTAAAGAAGATGGTGTCAACTTTGGAGAGCAGCTGAGTATACACTGAGATTACACTTCGGAGAGAAGCAAGCCCTTGAGATTGAGGCAAAGTTTGAGAAATTGTGTCTTTTCCCAACAACCCACACTTTCAGAAAGATACTCTGTCTGTCCATTATCAGGTGACTCACATGGCCAATAAATTGACAGCAGAAAGGACTAACCCTATAACCAAGAAAAGCTTGATTGTTTCTTAGTAATGACCAGAATTTTGTAGCTGAAATATGAGCTGCTTCAGTCTGATTTTCCTGAATGAAGATGAGTAGCAAAGGACGGCCTTGCCTGACAGCAATGAGAGGGGAGGCCCTTGGTTCCAGGAGGTTTGATGCCCCAGGGTAGGGGGATGTTGGAGTGGTGGGACAGGAGAATGTTGGTGGGTAGGGGAGCATCCTAATACAGGCAAAGGGGAGGCAGGATGAAGGATGTGGGATGGGAGTTAGTAGAGGGGTAACCAGGAAGTGGGATAACATTTGAGCTGTAAATAAATGGAATGATTAATTTAAAAAAAAAAAAAAAAAAAGAATGGAAAGGCAGGCAAAGGCACACTGGACTGGATAAGGCATGTACAGGATGAGCCTTGATGGTTCTAAGCCATAATAGTTGGGTTGTTTATCAGCATCACAAAAGCAGTCATATATGCCTTCTTTCACTTCAAGCCTGGTTTTCTATTTCTTTTTACCAAGCAAAATTCTTAGAATCTATCTGTAATAAATAATGGATAAAAAAGAATCAGATTCAAGAATTCTATTACCTTACACTTATTAAAGTAGGTATACATTTAAAAATTATATTATTTTGTACTAGTTATATATTGCACTAACACTGCCATTTATACTAAAAATGATTAGTTAATGTGGACAATTAATATTAAATAATGCTGTGAATACACTAATGCATATGGAAATATTTTTCTTAATTTTTGTCACTTTGATAGAATGGCTTATTTTTAACTTTTAGCGACTCATCTAGCTATATATGTATCTGTAGGCTATTTGACCTTGTAATATAATGTATAAATGTGAGATTCTTAAAGTGGAAAGCATTACTTCCATAGGATTAATTTAAAGATGCTGCTATATATTTATTTCTAAGTTATAAGCATTCTTACATTTAATTTTATTTTATTGCTATTTATCCCTAATATTTTATTTTTAAAGTACAGGCATGTTTTGAAATATATACCATATATTTATATGATGGGTAAAAATGCCATCAGGTATACAGTTTACTGTGAGTTGTAGCTTGGCTTTTAGAAGGACTCACTTCCACTTCAACCTAGTATTAGTCTGAGTGATACCACCAAATCAAATATTTTCTCAGCAAAACCATTGGAGCAAGGATTTCCTGGGATATTATTTACTGACCACAGTGGGTTTTCAGATTGTGGAATTATTTTATAGCACCCAAAGCCATGGATTTGCTTTTCACAGGCAAACTTGTTCTGGTAGAAGAGTTGCCTGTCAGTCTTAAGCTTAGCACACAAGGCATCAGATTCTAAAATGTTGACTGTTTGAAACCTATCAGATACCATTGTAAGCTAAGCTGGTTTTTTTGCATTCTTTGTTTTATTTATTTATTTTTTTATCAAAGTAAATGGTTTAAAAGCACTGAGGTACTGTGGACATTTGAAATCAATTTAATTTTAAGTTGTTGTTTTAATGAAGAAATGAAGAAAGTCTTCTGTATCTTGAACACCACCTTTCTGATTACTTTTCCTTTCTTTAAAGTGTCTGACATAGTATTATTTGCAACACAAAGAGTCTTTTGTTGTGCTGTGAACTTTGTCTCAAGCTCCTTAACATTCCATAGAACACAGGGATCCACTCATCTTTCTAACCCTGTAAGACTGCTTTAACTATCACCAAACAATTTTTTTAAAAAACCAATATCAAAATGATGTTTTTCTTTAACCCCTCCCACTTTCTATTGGCATATTGGGCATTCAGTTTTCTTCCCCTGTGCTTTTTAGATAACAGTTTTGATAAGATGAGAGTCAACATATTAATATCATTTCTATGACCAGAAACAACAACCATCTTTTAGTTATAATTTGTCTAGAGTAATACACTTGTTTATATAAAGGAAAATATTGTGAAATGCTCCATTGGATTTTGAAAAGTGAACACCGCCCCAGAGCTTTCACTACTAGAGAACCATGTCACAGGCAATGAAAAGATGCATGATATTTAACTGTTATGATCTTTGCATGTTGTGGATCAACCCTAGGCTGATTGGAGTTAACCAAAAGAATTTTTGCTTGTGTCTCAAATATGTTGATGCACAGACAGAGTAAGTTTAGGGTAAAATCAAAGGTCTCTTAATTTTTCTGTAGCTTAACTAAAATCTTCCCAGAAATCAAATGGTGCTAAAATTATTTTTCCAACTCAAATATCTCCAGAGGTAAATAGAACACTTTTGCTGCCGAGACTCAAGTTTTCACTTGACATATAGCTGAAAGAACAGCTGCTGATCTGATGTAACAATCAGATCTACAGCAGAAAGTCCAAAATCATTATTTCTCACATTTTAGGTAAAATAGCATACCAAGAACTGTAATTTTCTTGGTAGAAAATGGTAGAATTATGTATATGCGTACCTCTGCTAATGTAGTGTCTATATTTGAGGCTACCCTGATGGTAGGTAGAAGAGAATGGACTGGCTTACAAGTTCTTAGGTAAATTAATTAACTTGTATGATTAGTTTCTATATGCATTTTCATACTGTGTTTTTTTCACTATGCCTAAAGCAAGTTCTTTGACAAATTGTATATAACATTCCATTTGATTATTTCCATGTTAATCCTTTTTATTTATTATTAATACAACTATTTCACTTACTTTGCTTGTGATGTCTGGGGACCATGATAATCATCGCCATGTTAATTCCCAAATTAGAAGAAACATGATTACAATTACAATACTGAAATTTATATCCCTAACCTACACTCTTGCTCTTCATTCTTCTCTATCTCTTTTCTGTATGGGGGTGTGGATGTGGGGAGTGTGGATGGGTGTGTGTGTGTGTGTGTGTGTGTGTGTGTGTGTGAAAGAGAGAGGGGGAAGGGAGAGAGAGATTGTATACTTAGTCTTTTTTGTTTGTCGTGTGAATACAGACACATTAAATAACAGTACAAGTACATGGGTCAGGTTTTTCCTTCCACCTTATCTGATGTGAATTGTTGTTGTTGTTTTGTTCTGTTTTTTTGTTTTGTTTTGTTTTTATCTCTGCTACATAAAATGTACAAGCTTGCCAACCAGCAACCTATCTCTGCCTTCAATTTTCATCTCGCAGTAGGAAGACTAAGATTACAAACATATGTTACAGCATTCAGCATTTACATGGTTTCTGGGGATTCAAATTTAGGTCCTCATGCTGTGGGGCAAACATGTTGCCCACTGAGGCCTCCTGTAAACCCTAAATTCTTACTCAAAAGATCTTATTTGTAGATGAAGATTAATTGCTAAGACTTATGCTCACAGTACACCCAGATTTGTGCCACGTGGAATGAAGAAACAATAGAAGGGTGAGGAACCCCAAGTCATTGGTTGCCAGCATCAAGATCTAGAAAATTCCTGCAACAATTATATCAGATGCAATCAAGTGCTTTATTCATTTAACAGTAAAGCCATAGATGTCTTTAGAGACAGTCAAAAGTTTAGAGTGTCTGGTACTACTACTAAGATTTTACACCAAAATCACTGAATTTTGGAACTTTTGAAGTCTGTATTGAGGTCTCCTGGGATGCTGAAACTTTAGGGCTGAAGTCTCAGTAGTTGCTGTCAAATGGAAGATGGGCCGCTCTAATATCAATGCTCTTGGAGCATTACCTTCTTCTACTGTTTGCTTAGACTATTAGAGCCAAGCTATATATCCAGTTTTATTTTCTAGATCACTAGAGCCAGTTGCCAGAATCTTTGGTCAGTACAGTCTTAAGGATTCCATTTTCTGAAAAGGTTCCTGATAATATAGTATCACACTTACGTTACTATATTTAAATTTGTTACTTTCTTATTGCTGTGACAGAGTAAGGTGACAGGGAAAAGTTGTATTCTGGCTTGTTGCTCAGGGAACATAGTCTATCATGGCAAAGAAGGTATAGAGGAGGGAATGGCTAATAACCGTAACTGTAACTGTATGTTAATAAGGAGAATGGATACATCTCTATAGATCAGGAACCAAAGATCTGATACTGAAAGTAAAACCAGTTGTTAACCCCAAGACCTTTGCAGAAACTACTTAAAGGAATAAATATTTCTTCTGGATTATAGTTCAGGGACTGTAGCCCATCTTGGATATAGTGGGGGCATTGACATCAGTGGGAAAGTGAACAAACTGAACATATCTGCATGGATCAGGAAATAGAAATCTGGGCCTAGAAGTGAACCAATAAGCTCTGATGTAAAACCTTCTAGCTGTTTCTATATGGTCCTGCATTGGCTACCTATAACCAAATGTTTCCATAGCATCCTGAGGCTATGCCACCAGCAGAGAACCAATTTTGGACTTGTGAGTCTGTAGAGGAACATTTTACATAGACACCAACCATATCAACAGTAAAGAATATTGTTTACTCTAGGGCACACAATCTTAGCCTGGATCATTTTTTAAATTTTCTACAAGTTTCTTCAGTCATGAAATATTTTAGTGCTGATTATAAACCTGGAAACCTTTAATAAACAGACAGACAATTTTCACGATGGATTTAAAATTTTAGTGCTAATTTTATAGTGTTTTGTTTTTTTCCTTTCCCTGAGACACTGATCAAGGACTGGAAAAGCTATTATGGCTATAGAAGGAATAGCTCATTTGCTTAGAGCCTGATCTAAGTGATTTGGTCCTTTCAAAGGTGCTTACATCTCATTTCTATCCTGAAATATCCACAGTGATTTATGGAGTTGTTTCTTTGGTATTATGGATTCTCTAAAAGGAAAAACAGGTGTTTGTGGGGGCTGAGGATGGGATGTTGTTGAGACACATCTATAAATGTTGTGGGGGGGAAAACCCAGGAGTGTGAGATAGCTATAGTCAAACCATATGCCTCCTGCCCAGAATTTTTCATTACTCTGAGGAAGGGAATCACTACGACTTACATACACGTGAAATCTACAATGGGCCCAGTAACTCATTCCTATTTCCTCAATCATTTATTAAGAGGCAAAGAACATTCTTACTTTCTTGAATACGCTATTAAAATTTAAAGTTATTTTTTGAAAGAAACCCTTAACTCTATTTCTTAGCAGTATAATGTTAGTTTTAAAGTTACACCCTTCTGTTTGTATGTCAGTATCAGAAACTAAAGCACTTGGACCACCCCTTCTTCTCTATGATTCACACAACACAAAATATGTTAGGGATGTAAATACCCGAGGGGACAGCTAAAAATGACAATCTACAGAAGTGATGAAGCACTAAAAAATAAAAATTATATATTCTATCTTATGTATAAAAATTTCTGACTAGAAATTCTTACAGGTTCTTGAAGACGTGAGTTGATAGCAGAGAGCACTTGCTGTTTTTGCAGAGCATGTGAGATCTGTCCCCAGCACATACATGGCAACTCATACCATATGTACTTCCTGTTCTAAAGGGTCTGGGACTGTCTCCTGACCCCAAATGACTGCAGTGCACATATAAAGTAAATATTTTTAAAAGGGAATTTATGCTTTAATTGAAGTTTATCTTTAAATAGTTACATCCCACGGTAACTCTATCATCCCACTGTAAACTCATTCTAGTTTCATGATTGCCATAGGCATATCCAGCTATAAATCTAAAGATCTGTAACTAGTTCAGGAGGGAAACTATACGGGGTTTGTCTTTCGGGGTCTTGGTTACCTCAATCAGTCTAACATTCCAGTTCCATTAATCTATCTGTACATTTTACAATTTAATGTTTGTTTACAGTTCAGTATGGATCTTTATCATATTAACATTATCCCTTAAACTGTGGATGTACATCCACCTAATCCTATTCCCTAGCTACTGCTATCAGGGCAATAATGAACACAGAAGAGCAAGTATCTCTATAGTAAGATACCCAGTCATTTGGAAGTAGGCCCAAGAGTGGGATAGGTCTCATAGCTGGATGATGGCAGTTCTATTTCTACCATTTTTGATAAACCTCCACATGATTTCATGGTGGCTAGACTACTTTACACCCCCACCAGGAGTCAGCGAGCATTCCTCTCTCTCCACATCCTCATCAGAATTTGTTTTCTTGATAATAGTCACTCTGCCTGGGTTAATATGAGATCTCAAAGTAGTCTAATTTGCATTTCCTTGGTGTATAATGATGTTCAGTACTTCAGAATATTTATTTGTTACTTATGTATGTTTCCTCCTTTGCCCTATAGCTCAATTTTGTTTGGGTTAACTATATTCTTAGAGTGTAAAGAAAGGCTGTGAGGTGTAGCTAAGGTGATATTCTAAAATTATATTCAAATAATGTAGTTTATACAGATTCCAAATGCTGGTTCCCTTCTGCTTCAACTCCCAGAAATCTGTGAGCTGCACTGTGTGCCTTTTTCTACAGATCAGTTTCCTATCAGACAAAGGTAGATCATTGCTAAGGGGTGTCATTCCATAAAATAAAATAATTCTTAGAAGACCTGACATCTAGTAGCTAATAGTCTTTAAACCTGAGGTATTATGTTTTTCATGGACCCCAAAATACTATTGCTTTTATAATGGTCTGAGTGAATAATTTCATTTTGTCCCATAAATACAATAAGTTTCTTTAGCCTAACCCTAGCTTCACTGCTGGGACAGATTATTGAAAGTGAAAAGTGTATCCTAGATTATATGCATTGATTCTTTTAGAAGACATTAGCATATCCCAACCTCTAGGGAAATCTCACAGTTGAGATTTGACTGCACTGTATGACCCATCAGGGAAAGAGTGGTACATATTACACAGCAGGAATGAAAACTGCTGTCTCTTCCAGAAGTCAATTAAATGCCTCTTTCTGAAAATATTTTGAATGGATATGGATTGTTTTTAGTATCCAGCCTGAGAACTGAGAGTTTGTTTCTGCAGAGTAACTCAGTACTGAAGAGATGGCCTGGGACATGAGAAGAAACAAATAGCTCATGACTTATAATATTAAGTACTAATATAATATCAAGTCTGCAGTTTTGCACAAAATAAATTCCCTTCTATTTGCAAAGGCCTTGAAGACAAAAAGTGAGACAAAAATATGTCAAAATTATCACATGAAAAAAATTACCTCACATAGGAACATTCAGTAAAAAATAGACAGTAAAATCAAATGTATTTCACCTGGTTTCTCCAGCTAAAAGATGAGTATAAACTTTCTATCTCTTTCTCTCCAGCCTTCCAATGTCTATTTTATTTCTTTTTCTCTGTGACATTCATGCATAATCCCTTGGGCCCTCCTCATTACCCAGTGTCTTTGGGTCTGTGGATTGTAGCATGTTTATCCTGTCCTTTATGGCTAATGTCCACTTATAAGGGAGTGCATACCATGTGTGCCTTTCTGGATCTGGGTTATCTTACTCAGGATGATATTTCCAGTTGCATCCATTTGCCTGCGAATTTCATGAAGTCATTGTTTTTAATAGCTTAGTAGTATTCCATTGCATAAATATACCACATTTTCTTTATACATTCTTCAGTTGAGGGACATCTGGGTTGTTTCTAGTTTCTGGTTATTATGAATCAAGCGGCTGTGAACATAGATGAACAAGCATTCTTGTGGTATGGTGGAGCTACCCCATGGGCGAAAGCCAACCCCTGACACTATTAATGCTACTCTGCTATGCTTGCAGATAGAAGTCTAGCATAACTGTCATCTGAGATGCTTCATCCAGCAGCTGAGGGAAACAGATGCAGAGACCCAAATACAAACATTAAAAGGAGTTCAAGAAGTCTTGTAGAAGAGTCTGGGATGGATTGATTGATCCAGAGGGGTCAAGGACACTGCAAGAAGAGCTACAGAGCCAATTAACCTGGGCCCATGGGGGCTCCCTGAGGCTGAAGCACCAACCAAATAGCTTACATGTTCTGGACCTAGGCCCCTACACATACGTAGCAAAGATACAGTGTGGTCTTCATATGGATTTCCTAACAACTGGAGCTGTGATTGTTTCTGACTGAGATCTGTTGCCCACCTTTGGATCCCTTCCCCTAGCTAGGCTGCCTTGTCTGGACTCAGTGGAGAAAGGAGTATTTAGTCCTGATACAACTTGATGTGCCAGGGTGAGGTGTTGTTGTTGTTGCTAGTGGTGGTGGTGGTGGTGGTTTCCTTCTCTGAGGAGAAGGGAAGTAGGGAGTGGGGAGGAAGTGGAGGGGAAGGGTTGGACTGGAAGAGGAGGAGGGAGGGAGATGGGCTGTGATTAGGATATGAAGTGTGTAAATAAATAAATTTATGAAGTATTTCTATTTCATACTCTTATCCATTTTAAATACAAAAGAACACATAATAATAATAATAATAATAATAATAATGATAATAGTAACAACAATAAAATGCTAGATTTACTTTAGTTGTGGTGTGTTATGATTAAGGAAGCTCTCACAAGACACTATAATAGAGAAACCAGAAAATGCCTATTCGATTATTTTGTTTTTCACTCCACAAAACCCAATCTATAGATATGGGTTCATCATTCAAAGAACTTAAAGCCCTCATTACTTGCTAATTATCAACTATTTCATAGTTGTATTTGAGTTCTAAAACAATAATTAATATGAACACATTGCATTCATTTTATTAGAAGATTTCTGTGTATGTGCACTGTTCATCCAGAATCAACTTTTTTGTTACTTTGTTTCTATATTTTATTTATTCCCACATAGGTTGGATTCCATTGAGGGCTCTCGCTTTTACCTATTGTGTAACTAACTCATGATTTACACAACACTGTAGTGAAGGTGCGATAACCCATCTTATTGGATAGGGTGAATTTTCACAGCATGAAAATAAGCTCTGGTCTTGGGAAGTCGTGTTTGTTTTGCCATAAAACCCACTGATAAACCATCTCCTTACGACACCTCACACTTGCCCTTACATTTTAATGTTCCTTTTAATCTCCCTGAATCTCAAATAACATTTCCAAAGGTCAAACAGTTATACTCTTGTTATAATTTCCTATGTCATAGTAGCACCTATCAAGAAACTGGAAAACAATATTTTTGTAATATCAGGAGCTGACCGAAGACCCTGGCTTCCATCTGGGAATGATAATATTAGAATCAGAAATGTGCATATACTCCATGAATTTACTTTTGACATTTAACCAAATTGGCATCATTTCTGACACATCTATCAATGATAGGATCCAAAGACATTTATCTGTCCAGTGGCAACTAAATCACCACTAGCTCATTGAGGCCAATTTTCAAAGGTTAAGCGTAAGAATTAAATCCTCAAATCTATTTTGAATTTGGGATACTGGTATAGTTTGGGTAGTAACCAAAGTTAAAACGTTCTTTTGCCAATGAATATAGTGACTTACACCTGTAACCCTAGTATTCAGGATGTTGACACAGAAAGATTGCTAATGGAAAACTCTACAAGTTTACCCATAAAATTCCTAAAATATTTTAACAATCTCCAATGTTCTAAGAATCCATAAAACTTGTGTAGAGCTTCCACTACATGTTGGAGAGGTGCTAGGCCACAGAAGCAGATCTGACCAAGGAATGGCCTTCAGTACAACAGGTGAACAGGAGAATAATGACTCTAAAGTAGTAGAAGAACTAGGACAGAAGCATCACCTATGGAATTAAGGATGCATAGGACAGACTGTAGCTCAGGCAAGTAAACCCAAAATGCAATGGCATACTAAATGCTGGGTCCTGGAATTCATCTGACCCAACTGTGTGATCAAACTCTTGCTAATTCACACTGTCCTAGCTGAAACCATTGTTTCCAGAATTCCATAATATCAGTCTGTCAGAATGAAAGTGATTTCTGAATTGCAAACCTGTTTAAATCACTTTATACCTTTCTTCAGTTCCTCTTCCCCTAGCCCCACAGGATAAAAATCCAAAATCCTTGAGCTAGGTCACAGGGCCATGTATGATCTGTCACCTGATTGTTTCCAGAGTTCCTTTCATTTATCTTCACCCAATCTCTTAGCCTCTTAAGGTTTCTTAAGTAGGTTGTGCTTCTCACTTGTCAGTAAAGCTGGCTCTGAGCATAAAGGTTGCTGGATTCAATTTTGTCTATCTCTGTATCTTCCACAGTCAGCTATAGATCTTCTCTCCTTAGTTCATCTACTCCTGCAGGGACCTCCTCATTTAGATGCTTGTACAGTGCTACTGTAGAAGCCAGGGCTTCCCTCTATTTTGATAGCAACACAGGTTTTAAATTGACTACTTATTTAAGTGCCCTCCTTAAAACACACTAGCCTCTAGTCAGGCAGGACTTTTCACTTTTCTCTTTATTTGGAAGGCCCACAAAGAATGTTCTGCTATCTGTTGAATCACTAGATGTACCAGGCAATGGGCTGCATAATTTGGACTTCAGTTTAGAAAACTTAATCTGGCATCAGTGTAGATGGATTAGGAGAGAAGAAGAAATACTGAAGGTAGGAACCAGGATGAGGTGAAGAAAACTGGGTCAGAAGTGTTTTGTTTTGGTCAGTAATCACTAGTGTCCTCATGAGAATTCATGAATGGATTAGTGTGTGAATGGATGAGCTGTGTGTGGGTGTTCATGTATATGCAGAGGAGTATGAGATTACATAAAGAGGCAAAGGCAGGAGGATATCATTCCATTCTCAGGTACTGTTTCCTAGGTGTCACCAACCTTGTTTATTAACAGAGAGTTTCTTTCTGGCCTGGAACTCTCTGACTCAGCTAGGCTGGCTGGCCATGAGCTCTAGGATCTGCCTATATCTACTGACTCTTGCTTCCAGTGTTAGGTTTCCCAAAATAATCCTTCAGAAATACAGTTTGAGTCATGAATTCCTAGGCTGAGAGCACTTTAGCAATCTGCTTTGATCTGTAGCTGAGTTCAAACATTCACTTCTAGCCAAAGTGTTAAGTCCTGTCTTTTTTTCTCAGTCTCTGGCTTAAGTAGAGCTCAATGGTAGAACACTTTCATAGTGTGCCTGAAGTTTTGGGTTTGATCCCCAAAAGCCATAAAATATCAAGAATATCACACCTAATCTACAGTCTCTTGATACATCCCTGGTAAGGGAATAAGAATGATTAATACAAAATCTGCTTTTGTGAAATTATTCCTTTTACTAGAGACATTTTATTTTCTGCTTCAAATGAACTCTTCATGTTTCAACATAGATCTAAGTATGTTTTGATAGAGAATGATTACTAGATCTTTTATTAAGGTTGTTCATTTCCTCAAAGCATGTATGAATATGTGTGGCAAACTCCTCAAATAGCTTAGTGAGTATTCTAATAAAATATATTTAGATTCTCATACACAATTCCCATAATTAGTGGGTATTGGGAGCTACAATATGTTAATATGACATGCATGGTAACCTTTTCCATGTGTGCTATGGGGAATGGATTATGTAGGTTAATTTAATTTGTATAAGCTTCACAAAGGCTTAAGTACTCAGTAAACTGAAATTAATGTTATGTTTTCGATAAAGAGTCAGATTCTAGAAGCAATGGTGATTAGGACAAATATGGTACTCTCCTCCAGAAGGTCATATTGGATTGATAGGAGAAAGGTTAAAATGGCGCAGATGGCATATACCTACAATCCCAGCTATATGGGATATGTTTCAGAAGATTTTAAGTTCAAGGTCTTCCTTTGCTGTAAAAGGAAATCAAGGCCAGCCTAGTTACCTCACTAAGACCCAGTGTTAAAATAAAAATCTAAATGTGCTGAGATGGTATTAGTAACTTAGTAGTAAGCACATCACCTAGCATGCATGAGGCTTTATATTCAATGTCCAATTAGATGGGAAAAGATTCGGCTAACTAAACTACTTTTATTTCACATGGGTTGAGAAATATCTAGATTTGTGTAACATCTTCCATATAGGGAAACTGAATATTATTTATATTTACTGTGTTCTATGAGTATATTACATACTATTCAAGGCTAGAGATTAAGTAATTGTCCTCAAGGTCATATTGGTATAAATGGAGACCAAGTCATGTAGGGGAATTTCTTGTGTTACACCTCGAAGTCTGCTCAGAATCTGAATCCTTTCACTGTAGAATATCAGTTTGAATTTATGATATTTCCAGGCTGTGTAAATTGAAACACTGCTCAGTCTTCTTTCTAACGTCAGCTGATAGATATTAAGGGCACACACACACACACACACACACATACACACACACAAAGAGAGAGAGAGAGAGAGAGAGAGAGAGAGAGAGAGAGAGAGGAGAAGGAAAGAGGCAGTGGACCCAGAGAGAGAAAGACAAAGGTAGAGATATACAGAGACAAATAGAGACAGAGATAGAGAGAGATGAAGAGGGATAGAGAGAGGAGAAGATATTGTGCATGTGAATCAGGGAGATGAAGAGGAGATAAATGAAGTAAAAGAAATAATGAAAATAAATGCAGGTAGAGCCTAAATGAAGGCAGACCAATTGAAATCAGCCAAGATGATTTGGCTTTCTTCATATTAAGTAATAGAATAGCAACTTGCAGTTATGTGTGTGTGTGTGTGTGTGTGTGTGTGTGTGTGTGCACACATGCGTGCATGTGCACATATATTAAAAAATAATTAAAATATTTTCCTGGATTATGAGTTTTTTTTTCAATTAATTTGTTTTGGAATATGATTTCCTTTGGAAAAAGTATAGGGTTACCAATAACACCAGAACTGATTAGTGCCTTATACATATTTTAGAATCCTTGAAAATTAATTGCTGGGGTGTATGAGGGCGTTTTCAGTATTTTCCCATGAACAAGCCATTGAAGCAGTAGTCCCCATCAATAAGAGTGTGAATATTCTTACACTGAGGAAGTGCTGAGCCTGAATGATGATGTTTAAGCACAAGGGTCATGAGGAATTCCTTTTCTCTCATCTTGAGGAAAGATGTTCTTTACATACTTTGTTATAGTTTATCTGTGGAAATGTTTCTCAGTCATGTTGCATATTACAAATCTCTGAGTTTTTAAAAGACATCAATAATTAAGTCATACCTCTGGAGAATATGATGTGACCTGATGCTTTATGGGCTAGGCAATCACTACTCTATATAATCTAGCTGTACCTTGTTTGGGCTTACTGCTGAAGGCATCTGTGTCAGCAAAACAGAAACCCCTACCTATGAACACACATAGACACACACACAGGCGCGCGCGCACACACACACACACACACACACACACACACACAAACTTTTACTGAAAAACTATTAGCAATAGCCAAGTTATGAAATAATCTCACATTCACATCAGTAGATTAGTGCAAAAAGAAAATATAGTACACCTACACAGACAGACAGACACACACACACACACACATACACACACACACAAAATGGATTTTCAATATCATTTGTAGAAAAATGAGTAGAGCTGGTTGCAGTTCAACATGCTAAGCAAAATAAGCCAGGATCAGAAGACTAAACATTGAATGATTTCTTTAATATATCAAAGCAAGTGTGAACTGAAGTTTTCTGAAAACAAAACAAAATGAACAAATGACAAAAATACAACAACAACAACAAAACCACACCAAAAAACAGTTCAAGTTGACTGACTAAATAGAACTTTATGATTGTAAAGAAGTTGCAGATTTGTAGTCAGATTTTCTTGGATGATCTCTTGCCTTCCTTATAGTTATTTATTTCCTGTTTCTTATCTCTGCATGTGATCTAGCTTCCCTGTAACTATTAGGTAAAACTTGTTGAGATGCTTTAACTTAATAAACCATTAGCTTCCACAGACACAAAAATAAAAATATTGCCAAATATTATCTGAAGCCTACAGCAGAGATCCCTTAATTTGCTATAACCCATCTCCCTGGTGTTTGTACCATAACTGAAATTTTCCTTTATGTGTGACTTTCCTTAAGTTTGTGATTATAAAACCTTCACCTGCTCCACACTGGAACATGTATTGGGCACAAACTGAATTTGTGTTCTTGGGTCACATATGCTCTTGGAATTGAGAGCTGTGTGTTGCATCAACACTAGATTAAAATGAAGGAAGACTACTTGGGGAAAGTAAGGGACAAATAGGAGTAAATACTATAATGAGAGACTAGAGAGATGGTCCATCAGTTACAGATAATTGCTGCTCTCCCAGCAGATCTGAATTTGGTTCTCAACTCCTACATGGCAGCTAATATCCATCTGTAACTCCAGTTCTAAGGAAACCACTGCCCTCTTCTTGATTCCTTGTTGAACTTGCACATACATGGTGTACATAAACACACACACACACACACACACACACACACACAAAAAATGAAAAAGGGGGGGAGACAGAGACAGAGACACACAGAGAGAGACTAAATCAATCTTTTTTTTTTTTTTAAATGTCATGAAGCAGGACATTTTCCACTGAGAGCCACCCTTGTCTTGCTTCATCAATGCTTGAACAGAACTGCCACTTTTCTCCTCCAACCCCAGAAGGCTGTCCCAAGGCAGAGCCTTCCATGAGCAGGTCAACCTCCTTCTCCAGCACCACAATCAAACATTATTCCACAGCTGCCATGACCACCACATCTCCCCCACAGGGGCACAAGAACAATTACTGGGAGTCTTGGAGGCTGCTATGAGCAGGTAGATCAACCTAAAGCCATTGTCTATCTGTCCATTTATGCCTGCTTTAACATGGATGATGAGGCATTGAAGAACTTTGCCAAATACTGTCTTAATCAATCAGATTAGGAATGAAGTAAATGCTGAGAAACTGATTTAGCTGCAGCACCAGTGATGAGGCCAAATCTTCCCACTGGATATAAATATAAACAGGCAATAATGACAAGGAGAGTGTGCATGAGTGTGCACTGCACTTGGAAAAGAGTGTATACCACCCATTTCTGGAACTGCTCAGACTGGCCTGTAACAAAAATGACCCCATTTATGTGATCTCATTGAGACTCATTACTTGAATAAGTAGGTGAAATCCTTCAAAGAAATGGATGGCCCCAAAAACAAATCACATAAGATGGGAGCCCCAACATCTGGTATGGCAAACATTTCTCAGAATTCAATGATAGTGAGAGGTAAGCTGACTTCCCTTAAACCACAGAGTGACTTCATTGGCTACTTGCATCAGTGTCTGATTGTGGGGACTTTACCTTTTCTATCAGTTGAACCAAAATACTGTCTTAAGTTCATTAATTCATCCTATTCACTTAAGTAAATAAAGTTTGGCATACCCCCAAAGAGTTATAACAAAACCCATTAACTTGTACAATGCCTAAAACTAATTTTAAAATGCACTCTAAAATCACTGTTCTGTGGCAATATTGTCTAAATTGTTTTTCAAGTAAAACTTTATTCTATGTACAGAAAACACATTGTGATGGTCAAAGGTTATGTTGTGCCACCTATTAATTGACACTCAACTTATCATGTCTGCTCAGAATTAAATCCTTTGGCAAGCCCACCAGTAATTTTCACTTGCAGATGCGGGAAAATTGGCATTCACCAGGGAGAACTTCCTAGTACTTGTGGTGCTGCAGTTGCTAAAAGCCTACTATGATTTCTAACCTCTACTCTATCAGTCCAGATTCTTTCTGATCTAGGAACTAATAGACACCATATAAATCTACCGACAGTAGCACATGTGCTAAACAAATATATATCTTCTTTTGGTGTTAGCTCTGAATGATGCCCCAGCTTCCTAACCAGTGAGAGTAGCTGCATTACAGATGTAAGTAACATCCTTAAAAATGACTATTTTCCAATGACATCATTAGAACATCTTAGCCAAACAAATAGCCCTAAAAGAAGAGGAACTGAGGATTCAAAATGAGATGAAGGACAGGATGTAAAGACAAGGGATTACAAGCACCCACAAGGTAATAAGAAGGCCTCTGGATAACTGACATTGTAACAAAATGATGCCGTGATCCTGGCCTCCATAGTGACAAAAAATATATATTTCTTTATCTGAAACTGGGCATCTCATGGCTTTGTTCATTTTAGGCTAGACAAGACTGCTAATCAGTTACTCCAGAATCTGTAGTGATAAATAACCAGATGGAATCCTCTATAATATTCCCTTATCAGAGAAGTCCTTCCATATTGATTTATCATTTTAGATTATTTTTGTTACTTTTCTATTACTTTGACAAAACATCACAACCTGGGTAACTTATAGAAGAGTTTAACTTAGGACTCACAGTTCTAGAAGGTAAGAATCCATGACCATCATGGTGGGGAAGATGGTACCCGATAGGCACTCGCGGCACTGGCATAGAAAATTAGAGTTTACATCTTGTCCCACAAGGATGAGGCAGAAAGAACTAACTTGATAGAGTAGGCTTTTGAAACCTAAAGGCCTACTCCTAGTGACACACCTCCCCCAACTATGCCATACCTTGTAATAATTTCCAAACTGTTCCACCAACTTTTGACAAATCATTTATACATATGGGCCTATGGGGGTCTCTCTCATTTGACACCACAGAGACAATATTTTTTTCAATCCTCAGCTGGGTAGCTTGAGATGACTCATTCTAGAAAGAGATTATAGCTTATTCAGCAACAGCCCATCCTTTATATAATGAAATGATTAAAAATGATTATTTATAGAGATGTTTTATAAGGCTTGTAAATTACAACATTTCATATTTCAATACAACCAAAATATTATATCTCTCACTGCTTTGGTTATGGTTGCTATTGCTGTGATTAAAACCCCATGACTAAAGCAACTTGAGGAGGAAAGGGTTTATTTGGCTACCATTTCTACATCACTAATTGTCATTGAAGAAAGTCAGGATAAAATGGGGCAGGAACCTAGAGTCAGGAACTGATGCAGATCACTCAGAGGGGTGCTGCTTCCCGATTTCCCCTTGTAGCTTTCTCAGCCTGCTTCCTAATAGAACCCAGGACCACTAGCCAGCTGTCTTCCCCTTCACAGTGGAATGGCCCCTCTCTCATCAATAACTAATTAACAAAATGCCCTACAAGCCTGCCTATAGCCAGATCTTGCAGAGGCATTCTCCCAGCTGAGGTTCCCTCCTCTATTTGATCCTAGTTTGTGTCAAGTTGACATCAAACATGTCAGCACACCTTCCTATTGGACATAGCAAGGAGCGACAGGAATATATATATTTATTAAATAAACTTTAAATAGTAACAACAGCCAAATCATACCTGGGATACTGAAACTGGGTATCACTCAGTCCCTGACGCTGGATGCCTCAATAGTTGGAACAGTCTCAGACTAGCTGTCTGCCATCAGCGAATGATAACTGAAGTTTTCCCTCTGTCCACAGGGCAGGATGCCTCCTCTGGACTCTCCTTCAAGTTAAGAGCCAGGAAAGTTTCCGGAGAGAGCTGCTGGTCTTTAATCCACAATGAAAGCTTGAAATTTTTTTAAATTGTTGTGGACAGAATCACCATCAGCAGGAGAGCAAATCAATTCAGCCACAAAAGTGAAGGCCAAGCAAGCAAAAGGCAAGACTAAATTTCCTTCTGAAATACCTTTTGAAGGTGCCACCCACAATGGGGGCGGGGTTTCCCACACCAATCAAGGCAGTCAAGACAGTTCAGGTGATGTTCCCTGCTCAGCTGATTTTAATGGGCGGCAATTTGCTATCAATATCAACCATAACAATGAACAAGAGGCCCCTAAATAGACAATGCCTAGATCTTCTGGTATGTGTAAAAATAAATACTTTTAATGTACTGAGTAGAATTTAGTGTTTTGTTTTTGTTTTTCGTTTTTTTGTTTTTTTCATTTTATTACATGTGGAAAGTCACATAGGTTACATCACATTATTTAAATTATTAGATTATAGAGATCATTCTGAGATAATGCTGTTTCTACAGTATGTTTATAAAGGTCTAATCTTTACTATAAGTCAGTAATTTCTGTGTCATCTAGAGTTTTTCACTGCTTTTCAGATTTCTTCTTTTACACTCACCTAGGTCTAGTCTTCCTCAAATGTGTTTGTCTTCCTGATAGAGCAAAGTTCTCTACCAAAGACCTTTGTAATTCTTCATCGCCCGGCATGCTCCTTCCTAGTATCTTGGTAGATTCTGTTCATTTTGTTGGCTTATTCAAAGTCTCTATTTTGAGTGTAAGGATTGTATAATCTCATTTACTGCTCTCCCTAAATGTTCAGTAATTTCTCAGTAATATGTTTCAAGTGAATGAATAGCATAAAATGTTTTCTTATCATTATTATGAGGAAGTATGTTTTTGGTGTTTTCTTGAAGGAGGCATGACTTGTCTGTGTGTGAGAGTGTGCATGCACATGCCTGGGCACACAGACAGTTGACAGGTGTGGATAGCAAGGAAAATGGACATTACTTTCGAACTGAGTTTCTCTGAAGATCTACAAGTAAGTCAGAAGCATAGCTGTTATTAGTTCTGCTGCCAAGAAGCACACCTTACAGCCTGAAGTGCCATAGGAGTTCAAACAATGCCTCGTCCAATGAATCTCATAGGATTTATCCAATCCAATTTTCGGTATTGCAGTCTTTAGCAACACTGTTCTCCACTTAGATACTAGAGCTTATAAGACTGAGTTGAGCTTATCCTCCAATTGGGCAGCACTATGATCATATTTTTAACATGGTTTGGAGCTAGCTGTTTTGGGTTTTAATAGTGAAAGAAATTTCCTGGCTTGAGTATGGTTTTAGCTTTTGATGTCAAAATTTTAATGCATGGTTTTTCTTTTTACCTGTAGATAAAAGCATTTGCCCTTTGTTCTGTGTTCTATGTAGATGTGTGCAGTTATCTACAGGAGCAAATCCTTGATATGTTGGAAGCTTGTTCTTTAAGATGTGCTCCCTTCCCGGCAGCAGTATATACAAAAGTAGCAATTCTAGTAATTGTTTGACATATGTCTTAGATTTTCTAATCAAATCCCACTTGTTAAAGACATCTAAAACTTATCTCTTTCAAAACCAAGCAGGTAACCTAATCAGTATTTGATTCTCTATTTGTTTTAGTTATCCACTGTGGTGTGTGTGTGTGTGTGTGTGTGTGTGTGTGTGCGTGCACGCTGGAATGCATGTGTGGGTAAGAGATTTCAAGAAGGTGAAACCTTAATTATTTTTAAACAAAAGGGCTTTCAACATGGAAACCTGTGCTTTTGAGACCATCTCTGAAGAGGACACCCAAAAGTTATCATAAAACTAGTGTGTAGTATGTACCATGGCCCCTGCCACACGGTCCATTTTTCCATGAATGATCCAAGAGTGATTTCCACAAAAATAACAACTTTCCTAGGACTAAGTACAGATAATTTAATTGACTTCCTTTGCTCAAGGAGTAAAGACCTGACTATGTGCTCCCAGGTCCTATTGCTGAACTCTGTGTTTCTAGATTTCTGGCTGTTGGAGTACTGTTTTCTTTCAACCTTTTCCCATTGAGTTCCCCAGAGGCACAGCTTGTAACCATCTATCTTGCTTACTGTTCATTCCATTTTTACCTTGTTTTCAGCCACTGTATAGGTCAGACTCCCCTTTCTTAGTTCCCTCCTGCCAGGCTCTATGATAATGTTTTGGATCTATGTAATTAGAAGTAATGTCAGATTTTATAGGTTGAAATGAAGTGAAAACCATTTGCCTGCTGTCTGGGTGTTTCCTGTGGAGGGAAATGTCAGGACTCCTGCTTCGGTGGCAATGTTCCCTGTCTATTAATGAGCTTTGAGGCTGTTGAAGGCAGTTAGTTGGGTAAGCAACATTGGACAATTGCCTACCTATTTGACTGTGATCAGAATTTTAATTTTGTTTTTAATGTTAGATTTCAGCATTCATAGTTTATTCCCTATATTGGAAATTATTCTGTTTAGGACAATTTCTGTATTTAATTTCATTGTTTGTCAAATTTGTTATGGTCATTTGATCTATGCTATAATTTATTTATTTAAGTGCAGTGTTTTGTCTCTTTGTTTGCAAATGTTTATAAATATTGATGTTGTGAAGTTCTATTATAACGTGTTTATATGAGAATTTCTTTTCATATGTAAAACTAGATGAGTGTTCCCTTCTCCTGTTTTCCTTTGAGCAGGTGGGGCTTTCCTGGGCACTTTAAATCTCTGCGAGGCTAGGTGCTTGTTTTCCCACTGAGGCCAGACAAGGCAAGCCAGCTAGAAGAACATATTCCATCCACATAAAAGTAACAACCTTTGGGAAAGCCCCTGTTCCAGTTTTTTGGGACCCACAAGAAGAACAAGCTACACATCTGGTATATATGTGAAGAGAGGCCTAGGTCCAGCTTGTATATGTTCTTTGGTTGGTGGTTCAGATTCTGAGAGTCCTAAGGGTCCAGGTTAGTTGACTCTGTTGGTCTTCCTGCGGAGTTCCTATCCCCTAGGGACCTGCAATCCTTCCTCCTATTTTTCCATAAACTCCCTAAGCTCCATCTACTGTTTGGCTATGGATGTCAGCTGCTGGGTGGAGTATCTCAGAGAACAACTTGCAAGCCTAACAGAGTATTACTAATACTGTTAGGGATTGGTGCTTGTCCATGGGATAACTGGCAAGTTGTGCCATTCCCTCATTCTGGGTACTCTTTTTTTTTTTTTTTCATCCATTCTGTTAGCCTGTGTCTTTTTTATTGGGGCATTAAGTTCATTGATGTTGAGAAATATTAATAAAGAAAGATTATTAATTCCTGTTATTTTGATGTTGATACTGTAGGTGTGTGTGTATGTGTGTTTGTGTGTGTGTGTATCTGTATATCATTCTCTTTATCTTGTTTTCACTGGTGTGGGATTATTTATTTCCTCTGATTTCTTGTGTGTAGTTAAGCTCCATGGGTTGGAGTTTCTCTTTAAGTATTTTCTATAGGGCAGGATTTATGGATATATATTGTTTAAATTTGGATTTGCCTTAGAACATCTTGGTTTCTCCACCTATGGTGATAGAGAGTTTTGCTGGGTATAATAATTTAGGTTGGCACCTTTGGTTTCTTAGAGACTGGGAGACATCTGTCCAGGCCCTTCTAGCTTTTAGAGTCTGTGTTGAGATGTCAGGTGTAATTCTGATAGATCTGCCTTTGTATGTTACTTGGCACTTTTCCATTACAGTTTTAAATATTCTTACTCTGTTCTGTAGTTTTTTGTGTTTTGATTGTTATGTTGTGGGAGGATTTTCTTTTCTGGTTAATGTAATTGGTGTTCTGTATGCTTCTTGTATGCTTATAGGCATCTATTTCTTTAGGTTGAAGAAATTTTCTTCTATGATTTTGTTGAAGAATTTCTGGTCCTTGGAGCTGAGAACCTTCACCTTCTTCTATTTCTATTTTAGGTGTTTTCAGAGTATCCCAGATTTCCTGTATGTTTTGTGTCAGGAATTTTTTATATTTAACACTTTCTTTAACTGATATGCCACTTTCTTCTATCCTATCTTCTATTTCATTCTACCTTAATTTAGAAAAACTTCCTTGGGGAAGTTAGTTCTTTTAGTGACTCAGATTATAGGGCCCCTCTGGGATAACCAGTGGTTGGCAGTCCCATTCTTATTTTATGTAGTCAACTCATTTTGTGTGAGCAGGAGCTTAATTTAATGGGAGGTTAATTTCTAGGCAACCCAAGTCACCTTCCCTTGCTACTATGTTTGCAGCCACTCCCACAAAGTAGACTGGTCATCTCTGAGAAGAAGTATGGGTTGTTTTGCAGGAAAGCTCTTCTATTTCTAATATTGATTTGAAGATTTCTTATGTCTAGAATACATTTTTGAAATGAAATAATTTCACAGAACATATAAAGACCTGTCTGCTAGAAGCTATATTCTTTAGTTAATTATTTAGATCTAGTGATAATATTCATCTTGAAATAGAAGGCTTGCAGCTATTCTATTAAGAAATTCCTTTACAGGCTGGAGTTGTGTTTCAGGTGGTTAAGAGCTCTTGATAATTTCCCAGAGGACCCACATTCAGTTCCCAGCTCCCATGTCAGGTATTTCACAATCGCTTATAACTCCAGTTCCAAGGTATCTGATGCCCTCTTCTGGTCACCACAGGTTACTGATCTCATATAACAGACAAATAAATAGAGACATGTACACATAAATAAAAACATCTTTGAAAGTTCTTACTCTGAGATGACTAGCGACACACTTATATTGTCTCCCTTCCCTCTCTACTTTGCTCCTCCTCCCCCTCCCACCCACTCTCTTCCAGTTTGCTTCCTTTTATTTCTCTTCCCCGCCCTTAACCTCCACTTCTTTTCTCTTCCCATTTCCTGCCCATCTTCTCCTATTCTTTTCTTTCTAGGTACTTTTCTTTTCCACTTTTAGTTCTACAGATGGAGTCTGACACTTAGCAGCAATATGAACCTCAGGCCCTGGACTATAAATAGAGAAGTATATATTATAAATATTATATATAATGTGCTGTGTATATATTAATATATGATAATATATTAACATTTGCCCATGCTTTTTGTATCATTTACACACACACACACACACACACACACACACACACACACACAAGTTTCTGTTGGGAATGTACCTGGTTGTGAAATGGTTAAATTAGTTCTGGAATAAAGATTGTCAGTTAAATAAATAGTTTTAGAATGAAAGAGGGGATGTTTAAATACTCTACCAGATCAGCAGATATGAATCAAGTATGTTTTGTGTGAACCAGGGTATGTGTGTATTCTGGTCCCAGCATATGAAATATGTATATGCAATGATTGATAACACTAAATGTTTTTACCAGGTGCTGTAACTCTCACTTCCAATAGTAGTTTATAAAATGTCCAATTTACCATCTATTTATAAATTCTTGATATTAGAGAGTGCATGCATATCTCTCTCTCTCTCTCTCTCTCTCTCTCTCTCTCTCGGTGTGTGTGTGTGTGTGTGTGTGTGTTTCTGTGTGTGTTATTGTTATCTTTTGTTTTTGTTTTTTCTTAGTGCTTTTGTGATTATGGATGACAGTAACCAGCTCCAATATTGTCACTGTGTTTTATACATCTAGTTCAGAGTATAGCTGCTTTACTTTCTTACCCATTTTTTATATTGTACTGCTTGTTTATTTTTCCTTATCAGTTCATTGTTGGGAATTTTATACTATGAAGAGAACTCAGAACATACGTGTATTAAATTCCATGTAGTTTTTTAAACTGGCTTGCCCAAAGGGATATCTACAGTGGCAATTTTATTTTGATGGAATTGTGTGGAACCTTTGGATATATATTGTACTTGTGTGAATTATTTATGGAATTTTGACCTATTTTGTTTTATAAAGATTAATCTGGAAAAAGAGAGATATAAGCAGTCCTAGATGCAGTTGATTCTCTATGTAAGCTGTGCTTGGAGCAGGGGGAGATGGGCTATGAAAGAGCTGAAAGCTTGTAGCATTTTTTTTACATCCAGTGGTCTTCACAGCAAGAATGGAGTTCACTGTCAGTACAAATCGCCTCACCCTCTACACAAAGAAGAATAAGTGATGCCATTGGCTCACCTCCCTTTTCCTATAGTACATAGAAGTTATTCAAACAATATGTCCCCAAGACTTAATGAGAAAATCAGAAATCTGTTAGCTGGAAGTAGATGTAACCTATTAATAAAGAGGTAATGTAGCATCCTTCCACTGCCAGCTTCTCACTCTGAATCATCCTGTTTAGCATCCTTCAGAATGAAGAGCCAACTTGAGCCACTTTTGTATTCATAAAATTCTCCCCCTCCCATATTTGTAAATCTCTGCATTTTTATGACCATCTGTTCATTTTCTGTTTCCCAGGATACAGAGTAGAGCTCAATTCCAGATCTTCTATTTTTCCTCTCATTTTACTCAAGCAATTTTACTATTTATTATTTTTTTAGCTCCTGGAAGAATCCAGGGCCTGAAAGCATTCTACTTGGAGTGATAGCTGCTTCTTTCTCTTAAACAACATCAATATTTTCCATCCTGTCTTCCATGTCCCTGTTCTCATTATCGCAGCTCCAGACTTCACTCATCTTGCTGGAAAATGATGTGCCAATCTTCCTTCAATAATTATCTTAATTCCCACAGAAAGATCTTTTTATCTTAAAGGTTCAGAGGCCCATTTTGAAGAAATTATTATAATTCATTTTCAAGTTCTTAAATTGTTTTGTTCTCTCTCTCTCTCTCTCTCTCTCTCTCTCTCTCTCTCTCTGTGTAAGTATATGACTAGGAGACAGTTGTTGTAGAGAGTATCATCCCGTGCATTATACAGACTTAAGAGACACATTCTGAGAATCTTTTCCATTATTTCATTCCTAAACATATCAAATAAGCTGCTAAATTTCCCACTCCCCAATTTTCTGAGACTAGCCTCACTTACCATTCTTTAAAAAATGATTTCATGCCACTATTCAATTATTATGTATTAATTAGAATCATAAATGCTGGTCTCTTAAGGGGTTGTGCATCATCACTACATTTAAGCTTAGTTCTATTCAAATGATCATTTAGAATAATTTTAATTGGAACTATTAATGTGCCTTGTAATATGATCTTACAGGTCCAATAGCTCAACACAACAAAATGACATTTCTTCTTAGTCTTATAAAACCCAGCTACAAAGGGTTTTTTTGGGGTAGCTATAATCCCCATGTTATAGATCTAGATCCAGGCCTATTCCATGGAGTGAAACTTGCCCAGGTGCTCCACCTAACTGTTATATCTATCATGTGAAGTAACATGTAAGTTACCATATAGAGAGTTCAGCGGTCAAAGGCAGAAACACGCTGTTTGTGTGTTTGTTTGGTTTTTTTCATCCTGTTAAACATAGCTAGTATACAAAAGAGTACTGGAAACTAATCCTCTATGAGCTGATGAGTACATGTAATGGTCAAATTGAATTGTCTCTAAATGTAAGATATTGACAGTAGTGACACTCACATCCTAAGAAGGTATGAGTATGCCTGACCATAGAAAGTTTGTGATGAACGTTATTATTCAGTAAGCTTCTGAGACAAAACTTCATTTGCAGTAACATCAAAACCCTTAAAATATTAAGTACTTCCAAATCTACAGAGAACCCTTGAAGCAATTTGCCACTTATAGCCATAGGTGATGGGGTCGAGTGGGTGGGAGTGCCATGAAAGCAGCTCTCTGCATAGTTACCAGGCTGCCAAAACAACAACAACAATGACAACAACAACCAGATTTCTATTTGTTCACAATTTTCATTTGCAGTAAGACAAATGCAGTTCTTTATGTGATATCTTTTGATATCTGAAACTCTTGGCGTGTAGAACAGGTAAAATCTGAGTACTTGAGACTGATTGTACAGTTATAGTCATGCTTTACACAAGGTCTTGTTGGTCAATGGTGGAATGTAATACCACAGTACTTCCATAAGATAATGTCATCTAATGACACCTTAGCTATCCTAATTGTTGGACACATACTTTTTGACACTTGCACATTGATAAAATTGTCTAATGACACATTTTTTTCAGAGTATACCTTGACATTTTGAACTGTGTAACTGTCAATAAATATGTATAGTTCTATTTACACCATCCTGGAAGAGAGAAGGTATGGCTTTATAACTTTCTATAGGGGTTTTGCATTCTATGTAAGTCAGAAACTTTTGGTAGTTAAATAGCATTGGTTTGCATTTACTGTGTCTGGTTGAGATTCATCTAACTCCCCATGAACTTCTATTTTGATTAGAGATAGTGAGGGAGCATTAGTGAAAGGTTAGGGTGAATCCTTGCCAGGCTTCTCCTGTATCCTGCCTGGTGTGTTGCAAATGCCAAACTGTGGGAAGGGTGGTTTCTTTATTTTGCATTTTCTATGGGGAACTTTCTTTTTGACATTATCACATAGGGTACTGCCTTTGAGATTTCTAGTTTTTCTCCCTAATTTTCTCCCTTTGAAATTCACATCAGCAATCTTCAGTGCATTCCTGGTTGGAGCCCACTACCCTTAATTGAATCCTAGTGAGTGGATGTTACCATACCCTCTGCTCCTCCTGCACATCAGTGTGGGATCGTCTCATGCTACCAGCTCTGAGCAGCTGGAGCTCACTTCTCAGTTCCAGTGCTAAATGGACTTTGTTTTTAATTATCTGACTACACTTTACAGCCTTTTCCCAGCTGGCTTTCCTACAGCTCCTCACTCACAGGGCCTGTTCTCTGGATGCTCTTTCTTGTGCATGTTTGTTTGCACACCTGGGGTAGATAGTGACCTTATGAATTATAAGTATTTATCTGGATCCAAGGTTCAAAATGAGGTGCAGACATTTTTGGGGGTATTTATGGGTTTCTAAGAACAAATATAGAATTAAATCAAATAAAAAATAGTAATTTTAGATGACAAAATTCCAAAGCTTCATATGAATGTTTGTAAACATAATGAAAAGAAAATATCTTGATGAGAGAATGGATGAACTCCCCAGTGGCCATTTGCTTGCTTTATCCATTCCTTTTTCATGGGAATAATGTTACTTTACTCCAAGTTTAAGGTGGATTTGTGGAGTCATCCTTCATGTACCCCCTGCCCCCTACACACAAACCCATTTGAAAGACTTAACTCAGGGCTTCTCCTGTGGGTGCTCTTTTTACTACTGACCTCCATCGTTGACTGTTTGACTCCCTGAACACCAATAGCCACTAGCAATTTCTTTTATTTTTAATGTCAAAATATATTTTATTTCTGTTCACATCAGCCCATATTCACTGCCACGTCTGATCTTTTATTCACTGCCACTTCTGTCTTTTCTGTGAATCCATGGTCATCCATATTGGTTATTCCTTTCAGTTTTTGTCCACTCAAATTTATTCCTTTTACATGAGCAATAGGAGGGGTTAGAGTGATAGCTTACTACTTAAGAGCTTTGGCTTCTTTACCAGAGAACCTCAGTTGGATTCCCAGGCCCCGCATGGCTCATTATGATCATTTGTAACTCCAGACCCAGGGTGTTCAATACTCTTTTATTTACGCTATGGACATCAGACATGTACATGGTACAAAGGTGAACATGCAAGCAAAACACCCAAACACATAAAATTACAGAAGCAATAGGAATCATATTCAAATATCAACCAGATCATGAAACTAGCAGATTAAAATTTCAAGGACTATTGCTTCATTTAAATTAAAATCCAAACCAGTTATTTTGATTTGCAGATGCTTGACTTTCTTTGATCACATAGCTTGCCATTGTATTCTTGGTTAGCTAAGCTGTCTTTAGGAAAATTGCAAATTAGTTGAAAAGAAGACATCTCATTAATATTCAAAGAATTAACATAAATTGGAAATTATAGTAAATGCTACAGAGAATTAACAGGGATCACATGAGCAAATTGTTATGAAGTAAAAGAACATTTTCAAATGGAATAGCACATATGATGATAAAAGGAGACATCACAGGTATGAGAAATGGTTGAAGACCAGGGTAGCCAATAATGACTAGGAGGTTCCTCAAGTGGGAGCTAGCAATGAGGACTGGGACACACCAATGTGAGAATCAAAATACATCAGTGTTTAACTTATTTCTCAGAGCTGAGAACTGGAGGTCAGGAAAGCATCCACTTCAGGAGGAATTGTGAAATCAGATGAACATTTTCACACATCCACGTGTTTGCCAAAGCAGCCTTTATGAAACTCAGTCAGGGATGCTGTTACCAGCCTTTGGGATGAGTTTCAGTGAAGTGAGGTGCATAGAAATGTCTATGATGTCAAAGATGGAATTGTTAATAAAAGGTCACAGCACACAGAGGAAGCCTATTATGTGTCTATTGAATGTTCATCTATTATTCATCAGTTAATTTCAGGGACAGTAAACTAGAAGACAAGTTGTATATGTTCAAATAACTGTCCAACTCATTATAAAGGGAGAAAATAAAATTCTACCATGTTAGTACTTGCATGCCATCATGATTGCAGATGCTGCAATCAAAATTGTCAAGGAGCCTCACTGCTGGTACTCACAACCCTCACAAACAATAAGGCAGTTATCTAGCATGGATAAAATATAATAGGCTATAGAATAACTGATTTGCCTTTTAGTACAGCTTCTCGTCTCTAATTGAATATGCTCCATCCTAGTGGAGGCTTATGCAGGAATTATCTGACAATTTTATGGGTCTTGTACCTTACTTCTTTATTGTATGCTCATATCTAAATATAAAGCTCAAAGCTTTTACAGATATTTCTGAGCATACTTACATCTATAATTTGGATTGAATACAAAGATACATATCTATTTCTATCAGTGATATTAACTCAGTTTTCCTTTGACCCCACTGCAGCACTCTCAATCTGACTGCAATTTCTTTGCTCTCTCTCTGTGTGTAGAACCCAATCCATATCCAACATGGATGCAAGCATGAAACGTCTTCAGAATCTGACTATTTGTTGTTCACATCAATTGTATCCATCTAAATAATTTGACCATCATTTTCCACAGATAATAGCATGTGCCCATGCTGAAATCAATACTAAAATTTACGGAGTTATTTACTTCACATAGCTCCATCAGACCTCAGTATTATTGATTTAATGACCCAGTCCTCTATTTTTTTAATCTACTACATAGTTACCCTTTGGTTTATTAGCATGCCAATGCTCAGATCTTTTATTATATATCTCCAAATTTATTTCTCAGATGTGTACCCATAAATTAGTCACAGCTGTTTAAAGGCAGTGCTAGAATAGAAGAAATTGAAGAAAACAGCCAACATAGGGCTCAAATCTCTTCTTATTGTTTGCCTGGTTAGTTCACTTCCTAGTAATTGCAAACAAGGAATTGAAAGGGAACTGTCACCTGGCATGTGGCATATCTGTTCCTTGTAACAGATGGCATGGTTCTGCATGCAGAGAGGGATGAAATGCCACATGCATGGCTGCAGTGCAAAGATTTTGAGCAAGTGGCATCCCTGGGAAGCTAGCCGGCGGGCTCTGACATTAGCTATTTTATTAAGTTCAGCTGTAGTCCAGTGTTGCCTTTGTGTCCAAGGCTTCCAGTGTTTCATGACTGTGCCTTTGGTTCATGTGAGGCGGTGTGAAAAGCAACTGTAGCGGGTGGCGAAACTGGTAGGATTGAGCCAGATGGAGATATAATATGCTTTGGTGTAGCTTTGTCATTTACTCACAGAGAAAAGGAAACATGGTCAAATTACTCAAAGAATGGGATTTGCTTTTTAAAGAGAAATTACCCGAACAAGGTGACACTCTGTCCGATTTTCAAAATTTTTTCAAATTACAGTTCCAGTGAATCCTGCATTACATATAAAAATTGTGCATCCCACTGTGGAGTCATAGTGAAGGGGAAAGTAGGTTTGCAAACACCTTGGCCTCTAAAGAAGATTAGCAGGCATTATCAGCATGATACGGGGAGTCATTTACACACACCAAGGGAAGTATTTCTCTTGCTTTTTATTCCATATGACTCTCAAAAGAGAAGAGATGAATTTGCATGATTGGAGTGTCCTGTGCTCTCATCTCTTGACTATACATTGTGACACTACTGGGTTCTTTCCAAAGACAGTGTCCTTTATTATAATTTGATTGCTCTGCTAATCATTCCCAAGAATAACTATAAAGAGAAAATGTAGTATTCAGAGTAGTATTCCGGAGAGTAGATGTAGGTATGTACTAGGTCTGTGTTATAGTGACCTGTTTGGTTAGAGGAAGCAGACACTTGCAGTTTATAGGCTGACTAGTAGCCCTGTTCACTAACAAGTTTTGCGGTTTTTTGTTCTTTTGCTACTTGACATTGAAATCCACTAAGTTGAAAAGTACTTTCACTTTTGTTGCATGAAAGTTTTGTCTATAATAATACAGTCTTCAGTTCATTCAATAAGCTATCTTAAAACCAACTATATGTACATGGCAATCTAGAAATGGCATTTACTGGTGAGGTGATGCTATTAGTGTCTAAGACAATTACATTTGATCATATAGAAACAGAGCCATGCAAGACAGGTTGTCTACCTTCACATTAGCCAGCTAGCTTTATGCAAATTCAGATTTTTCTCTCTATTCCATACAACTATTTCAATCTTCTTTCTGTTTTCATATTCATTTTAGAAGCAAAGCTACTCACACTAATACTTTGAAAATTATGACAAAAGACACACTTTCCAAAATGTTTATGGTATTTTCCCTCTTGAAGTAGAATGGTACTTAATTTTAAAGCAATGATCATTAGATGTAGGTAAAGTTTAATAAGTATGGATGAAGTGTAAGCATGCATTACAGATGAAATCTAGGTTTCCCCACTCTGCTGCATACTGAATTATATTCTAAGTGACCTGTTTTCTGACTCCCGAAAATGTGTTTTTTCACATTATTATCATATGCTTTTCTGTACTTTATCCTGCCTCTTAGTGAGGCAAAGATATGAGGTTAGACATGTAAAACCTGAAAAGAAATTTAGAAATACAAATGGCCAGAAAAACATTTAGAACTCTGGAAAAAGGACAAATACCATTTGACTATCTATAAAATTTTTGTTTTTATTGTGTAATATGATTTATTTCCACCTATCAAGGAAATTTCTAGAATCTTAAATTAGATAATTTCCACTTTCATTCCCAAGTTAAAGAAGAACCTCCCAAAGAGAAGCCTTTCTCGGGGGAGAGTGCTGTGATGTCGTGCATTCTTTGTTCCCCTGGTTATTTGGAGCATCGTTTCCTTAACTAATATCAAAACAAATGATTGAAAATGAGCAAGCTTCTGCACAAATGTTTCTCAAAAGAAGGTATAGAAATGGACAATAATTATCTGAAATATTTCTCAATACCACGAATCCTGAATGAATTGCCCACCTAAACCACTCAAGATATATTCAAGATCACACAACAGGGGATGGGTATTTGGCAGAGAGCATCAAGGAGCTCATAGAGGGGTTTGTTAGTCAATCAGGTGTGCCCATGTGTACAAGCTGGTAATTGCCAGCTTCTTTGCTTTGAATATTTGTGTTCTTCAACCATACATGTTGAAAACTTAACCATCAGTGTAAAGAGTTAGAGACTTAAGGTGATTGGGTTGTGAAGTCTTTACCCTTTTATGGGTGATTAACAAAGGGAATGGAGTAAGTCTGTTTCTTCAGCTTCTGTGTTACGGTGAGAGTTGCCCTCTTGAAAGCAGAGTGAATGCCCTAGCTGTACATCATGTGTGCTGCTATCAGGTTCTCCAGATTTCAGAACTGAGAGAAACACATTTCTATTGTTTCAAAATTGCTAGTTAAGGTATCTTGTTGCAGCAACTCAAGTGGGCAGAGATGCATGCTTTGGTCATGTATTGTTAATATAATGTCTGTACATCATTAACCTGGCTCTTTGCTGTTTGTACCATTACTAGAACGGACACTCTGACTTAATGAATATTGCAGGCTAAAGAGGTGGAAGTTTGTTTTAAAATCCCAAATGCCACCACAAAATAAACACTATGGCTTTTATAAAAATCACCATTTCTTTCAGATTTCTCTCCTTTTCTAGAAAATGTCATCTGTACTCATATTAGATATTTCAAATAACTTGTACAAGTTGGTAAGAGCCAGTCAGAAATGTACTGAAAGCTTTATAGAGTCCTTCACTTAAGTTTCAAAATAAACTGATAGCATATCCTTTCTTTATTTGAAGAGAGAAACAATTATTCAAAAACACAGTGAACAATTTGCCCTACAATTACGGAGATGAAATGCTGTAGCCTTCAGAACAGAAGTAGGCAGTCATCAGTCTTCATCATAGATACAGTTCTCTAACATTCAACATCCGCAAATGCAATTTTCTGTTATGTGAGAACCAGTGTCATTCTCATTGTCATTATTTTAAAACTATAACTTCCCATTTCTTATATAATGAAACAGAAACCATAATTTTTCCTAATGTTCTTAAACAATAATCAACAGAATCCTGAGATGTTGTGAGAACGCTTCTGATTATGAATATGTAGGGGTGCAATGGACATACTAGGTTCTAACCACAGGTGGTGGATCTTGCTGTGTATTGAGTTCATTTGTAGAAGAATCAATGCTTTGCTTCATAGGCTAAATCATATTGAGTCCACATAGACTTTCCTCATTAAGAATCTTTGATTAGCTATTGATATATGATAGTTAGACTTGACAGAGACACCAACAGCGAAACCTTAACATTTGCATGCTAATTTTGCATGCAGAGCTTTGGCGAACACCTGGAGTGCTCCATTTTATTTAACATTCTTAATGAAAGAATATTTTTAATTGATGAAAATGTTTCAGTGTAGAGCCCAAGACAGCATTTAAATAACACATGTAACTTGTCTCTAATTCCATCCTGAAAAGTCCCAATTTCTAACTAAAGTTTCATGAGAAACAAGGTATTTACCATCTTATCAACTAAAGAAACAGGGATATTAAAAATATATTCAGTGGCCACACATTGTGTTACATACCTACAGTACTAGAAATCAGGTAACTGAGGCTGGAAGACGGAAGTTAGTCTGAGACAAGCCTGAGTTATATAATAAGACAATGTCTCTAAAAAAATAAAGCCTCCAAACTGCGCATTTAATACGGATGTTCTACACAGGACCACAGCACCACCAGTGCCACTGAAAATCTTACTCAGAAAAATCAAGTTGTTTTTCATTTTTTGTTTTTTGTTTTTTTAAACAAACAAGTGAGACTGTGTTACTTCAAATAACTCACTATCAAATTAACCTGTATAAGTAAGGGGCTTTTAGGCAGAAAAGATGTTTAATCAAGAAAAACATGATTGGAACACATCTGTAATCAGCAAGAAGGAAGTCTGAAGAAACATTCTGCTGCAATTTGCTAATCGACTAAAAGGAGGTCAGCATGACATCTATGAAAAGAAAGAGTTTGCTGTTATTTTTTTTTATCATTCTCAGGAAAAGATACCTTGACTTTAAAACATATGCTCAGCAAACATTTATTCTATGTGTATCCTATGAAAAGGCAGTGTTGTAATGTCACTGGAAAAATTCAGATGGAATCCTACCCAGAAGGAACTGCTGATTAAGGAGAGTTAACAAAATATAAATAAACAGAATATAAAATAAAGTACTTTGAAACAAAACACAACTAGGTCAGGTCAGGAGACACAGCCACTGTGGATACTACAGTGCATAGCATGGGCTTAGAGGTGACAGCTGAAGACAGAGTAAAATAAACCCAGTAGACATCCCAGGAGGTCTCTTGGTAAGGCACATTCAGAGATCACCATAGATGCCCAGACTCTGGGGAAGGAATGAGCATGCTTGTTAGATGAATAACAGGAACCAAATGATTCAGTGATGTGGTAGGAAATGATATACGGAAGAATAGGGAAGATCTTGAAACTCATGAACACACAATACTAACTTGTCCTGTATCAAGGGAAGTCACTGCATGACTATATCTAGAGGGCATGTCATGGCTTCAATTTTGAAACAGTCATGCTGACTGTTATGCAAAGAAACAACATGAGCTCAAGAGAAGAAAGAGAGTAGGGTGGACATTATATGAGTTCAGATTGAAGATGCTGTAGACCTGGCCCATGCAATAAGTATTGAGAGCTGATGGAGGGACTGGAGCCAGGATAGCATTTTAGTGGAGAATTAATGGGACAAGAATAGCTTACACGCTCATTTCCCATGGCAGAAGGTCCATTGAAAAATTAAGACATGATCAACAAGGCCCATGGTGCATTGCCACGTTGATATGCTAAATCATATGTTCTTTGCATAAAGGTTCTGGAAAGTCCTAAAAATCAAAGCATTTTGACTTAGAGTTTCTTAGCGTTTGAAACTCCTTTCTGTAATTGCATCATAACATAGTAAAGAGAGACATAGTGTGTCATGGAATTATGACCTGTGGACAGCATTAAAAACTAGATAAGCAGAAGTAATTATAGAAGTACAGAAGTAAGTTCCAAACAGTTGTTGCCTGATGTTTAGATTTCTCGGCGAATAATATATGAACGATACATGCTCATATGCACAGACATACACATAAAAATCTGCTTTAACTTTTCCTAGGAATTAAAAATAATCAAGTAGTATTATTAGTTTCATAACTTTCAAAGGACATTTTAATAGAAATGGAATTTGAAGTATGCATTTTCATAATTAATTACAGCTGTATGCTTCTGATTATACAGTAGGGAGCAAGTTAACTCCTGAGTGAAGTGAATTGTTTGACAGGCATAGTTACATCATGGACCTCAGTGCCTTAGATAGAAGGGATGCTAAAGACTTCCACAGGGGGGCTCAGAAGGATGCCTAAACTTTCCTCTTCTGTGAGTACAGATGTTGACAGTGTATGCATAAAATGTCCACAGTAGTTTTCTTCCCTCAGATGCTTACAGCATGAACACTGCCCCCGCTAGAGTCTGCTTCTCCAAAGATTAGCAAAACCTACCTCATATCTAGAATAGCCCTGAATTATTGTTTATCCATATGTAATAATACCACCTCCTTGTTTAGATGTATGGAAAAACCCTGCCTCCCTGCTAAACTGCATAACAGACACACTAGTTGCTTCTCAGGTACTGTGGCTTCAGAGAGCCTAATCCACCACATTCCATATCTTCTACATATCTGTGTATCTGTCTTTTCTTCATTCCCTCATTACCTCAGTCAAAGCAATCACTAGAGCATTACTAGACCTAACCTTGATTCAAAACAACATTGATTTTACTGTCCTTATCTTCTCATGCTCCACACAACTGGAAACTAATTGTGGAATGGCCCCCGTCCTTAGATTGACTAACAGCACAAGAGTTTGAAGCACCATGACATTGCCCTTCCTCTTTTCTCTGTGCTTCTCCCTTTCCTGAATTTCTTTTGTTCCTTTCTACCCTCCTTTTCTATGGCTTTCTGTCCCTTATATATGCTATGCTTCCAAACAACGGGCATGACTCCCCCACTTTTCCTTATTAAGAACTTGAGGTATACTGACCATTATGTTAGAAAATCCGGGAAAGTTTTTCTTTTCCTTGTTTTAAGTTTCTATACAATCAAGCAAGAAAAAAAAAAACTTTCGAGGATTAAAAGAGTCAGGGAGGTATCAGTGAGTAAAAGGAGGGCACCATCTACTAGAGCAGAAGGATGGCATTCTAAGAGCAAAGCAAAGGGTAAAGGAATAGGTCACATCAGAAAGTCAGATGCCAGAAAAACAAAAATTGACATCCAAGTGTGAGCCAGAGAAGAGTAAAGGCAGGCCAGCTGTGGGCTGCCAAAGCCTAACACCATCTATGTGGGTTTTGCCATTTCTATTACTCGTGAGTTTTCAAGATAATGAGGTAATACAAATTATTATGGTTTTATTTTTGGTAGTATCTACTCTGTGTCTCAGAAACTATGAAACGAATGATCCAATTAAAATCTCAGTACATAAATTCAGCTTTGTTCCTAACTTACATGTGTGTTTGTGTGTGTGTGTGTTTATGACATGAATTTAGCTTTTTAATTATGTAAAAATGATCGATTTTTTTTTCTTTTTCTTTATTCTTCAGTCATACAATATATCTGACCAAAGCCTTTCTTCCCTTCCTTCCTCCCAGTATTCCCCCCCCCCACTTCAATTCTCTTTCAGATCCACCTACCCAGGTCCTCTGTTTCTTCAGAAAGGAGCAGGTTTCCCTATGATATCAACCCAACATGGTGTAACAAGATGCAGTAAGACTAGGCACAAGCTCCTCATATTCCATTTTTTTTTTTTTTTTTTTTTTGTGAAGCAATGAGTTTATTGGGACTACTTACAGGAGTAGGAGTGAGGGGTTAATTACAGGGGCCGGGATGACTCAAAGGCAGTGTCCTCACTGAAAGGCCACACAAGCATGAGTGATGGCTCATAAAAGCTGGAGACCAGGAGCACACTGTGAGACTTGCAGGCAGCTTAGGTCTAATAGTCTAGACCAGGCAGCTTTGCTACTCTGAGGCTCCTCATATGTCCTCTCTGTGCTTGGGGAAGGACAGGCTTTGTGCCTCTAATTAGTTTCAGGAACTTTCTAAGACTTATGAGTTCTATACTTCATGAGTTTTAGAATTATTTCTTTTCTTCTTTTCTTTCTTTTTTTCTTTTTTCTTTGTTTTTTAGACAGTGGGAGCACAGGCCCTCATATCCCTTTTTAAATGAAACTATTGCTTTAGAAAAGTCTTTCCTGTCTCAACTCTGACCTTCACATGCTAAGAAATGGTTGAAGGTGCACCCATCTTCCTCACCCAGTTCCTTCCAAGCCACATCAATGGAAATGAGCCTAGATTGATGCTTTTTTAAAAATCTAATTTACCATGTTTTATTACTTAAGGTAAAACCTCTGAGATTTGGGAGTAGTTCTCTTTACTTTTCCATGTGAGAGTCAGGTGTAATGAAGACACAGTGACATCCTTCTGTACCAGCTAGGCTAGTGATGTTCTTCTTTACCCCTCACTTTCCAAACCCCTAGCTGCCACTCAGCTCCATGTCACACAGACTCTTATCATCTGTCTCCTAATCTACCTTGTTCGTTTTTAGGTGTATTTTTTTAAACAGTTAAGTTACATGACTTAACACTATTTTTATCTGAGTTTCTTTTCCTTTGATGCTAATGAAAATTTTCATTTGCCTTCTTTTAAAATAAAAACTCTCTCTCTCTCTCTCTCTCTCTCTCTCTCTCTCTCTCTCTGTAGGGGTGTGTTGGGGGATATGTGGATGTATATATGTGTGTAGAGGTGTGTGGGCTGTGTAGGTGTGTGTGTGTGTGTGTGTGCATGCATGCATGTATGTGCTATAGGGGTGTGTGTGGTATGTAGAAGTGTGTGTAGGTGTGTACAGGGGTATGTAGATGTCTGTAGGGGTGTGTGAGTTGTATAAGTGTGTGGGTATACAGGTGTGTGTAGGTGTGTAGGTGATACTTGATCTGTTGTGTTCATGTGTTATTCAAAGGGTCAATATTAGAGAGTCAGAAGACAACTTGGAGGAGTCTGTTATCTCCATGTGGGTTCTAGGGATCAAAGTCAGTTTTGGCAGCAAGTACGTTTTCTGTCTAAATCGGCCTACTGGCCCTTTGCCTCCTTTTAAACTAATATGCGTATTTTGTTGTTTCTATATTAGCTCATTAATATATCTGAAGTTCAATTCTCAATATTATCTTTGTTTCATTGTATCTTCATAGCCTATGAGACAAGATACAAACATGTTTTCGCTTTTTTTATCTTTAAAAAGTTTGAAGTGAAAGGAGAATCATCACCTAGTTCCTCTTGTCCCCAGCAGTGCATCATTGGTTGTTCCAAGACTCACTCTCTAGCCTTTGTCAGTCCTTCTTAATTTGGCAATCTCTTCATTTGTAAAGCACTTTGACTTTTTTATTATTTCATTGTATCCCTCCCCTCCTTCCCATTACTTAAAAGATGCTTATGTAGCTATAGTAACACTAATTTCTTTTTAACCAAGTACTTTAATCTGAGTCCCATCATAGTCTGGCCACAGCCAAAATAGGTCTTTCTCATCTCTGAACCACCTTAGCATCCCACTGATGCTCAGCTCTCACCTTAGGACCACATTCCCCATGGTCATTCTTCCTTTTGCAGAGCAAACAGAGTGAATTATGCAATTAAACTCTCAGGAAAATATAGGTCAAACTTTCTTCTACTATTTCTGTTTATCAGTTTTATAAAACTGCTCTTTTCTTTGACTTTGGGATGCTTTAACTTACAGAAATCTCCCTTAGTACCTTTGCACATTTCTTTCTTTTATACCCTCATTGAAGTAGATTTTAAACTCTAGTCTTCAGAAACTGGGGTTTTACAGAGTTTCTTGCTGCGTAAGAAAAGGGGAAAGTTGAGACAAATGATTTTCTAGCATTATTCCATCTTTACAGCCTTAGTCCTCACATCTATTTATGATAAAATCCTTAAACTACTAGGGCTATACACGTATATGTGCCCACACTGAAATATGTGCTTTTTCTTTAGCAAAATGAGTCTGTTCTTTAAAGATATTTTAAAAATTGAATATCTGACCCGTATTAGCTCAGGAATTTTCAATTTCCAATTTCCTTTGAATCAAATTTTCAAGCACATTTAAGATTTCATTTTAAAGTTGATGAGCAGCAAGTTATGGGCATTGTCTAGGCTCAAGTTCTTCCAATAAAATCATAGATAATAGAGCCGCAAAGATGCTTTCTAAACTGCCCAGACAGCATCTTTTTTTTTTAACCTATGATGAAAAAAGTCTCTAAGAGAGACTGATTTGTTCACATTCATACAGTTACTTAGGACAGAAGTCAATAGATCAAAAATTAGAAATAGGTTTCTAGAAAGAAGGTCATCCCATCCTCCACCTTTCCAAAACTGCCGGTATTTTCTTTCAGTATGCTATCCTTATATAGTTCTCAATCCATGAAAGCAAAACTTGTCTCCTATTATTTTTAAGAATTAGCAAATATTATGAACTTACCATGAAAAGGTGGCAGCTGCTTTCCTGCTGTCTTCTGCCCATGTTCTTTCTAGTTACTGTGCCAGACTTAGTATGTGTTATGTATGGTGCCATGGCACAAGAAGACAACAAAGAACAGAGGCTGTCAGGTAAAGGGTGTAGGAGTCCTGTGAAGAAAAATAATCACTAGTTGTCTGCTTTGGGGGGATGGAGTCATCCAGGGTGGTCAGCAGGTTCCCATAGAACCACCCTGAAAACATACACATGACATAATTTCCTGTTCTACAAACAAATTGAGACCTGGAGCAAGCTGCTTAGTATTTCTGAGCTTGGGTTTCTCATAAAACATTAAAGCTGTAACAATAATAGTATTGTTGCCTAGATTAAATTAGATAAATTATGTAAGAGGCACTACCTCAGACTACTCCTTTAATAAACTGTAGGTGTTGGTAATTGGGTAACATAACCTGACTAATAATATAAAATTAAAAGGGAAGATACATTATTAATATGATATCTAATGGTAGGCATACCAACTGAATAATTTCACTTGGTCCTGCTATATTAGTCACATCAATTGCATTTTTTTAATGAAACTATGAAGCATCCCCCTAATTTTGCACAAGCAGTTTGGTCTTTGCTGATCATAATGGGAAGGTACTGAACACGCAGTGTACAACAAGTCTTTGTTTTTGAACCTTTAATATAAATATGACATCTCCTATGTAATACTCTTTGCTGTTGTTGGTGCTGGTCCTTTGGTGATACGTGACTTTGCCTTATCTTATTTAGTTAGTTTAAACAGAAGGAACAAATAGATGAGCCTACCTATGCTATCATTTCTTTGGAGCCAATATCAAATGCCACAGTGAGCTTAATGTAATTTATATGCAGATTCCTGGAAGGAAGGGGAACTGCTGACCTCCTGTTCTGCTGTTTGGAATCTCCCTGGACTCTGAAACAGAGAGTTTGAAATATTAATGCCTCGAATAATAAATGAGTGAACATAGCAAATGAGGTGTGAGCACAACAACTTTAATTAGTTTTAGGCGCATTTTAATGATTGTTTGTCCATTAGTTCCAGTAAACACAAAAATGCAAGAAGAAAAAAAAATATGTACGAGGTCCTTAATACATTGCTTTGTTTTAACTGAAGCCTTTGCAAAGATGTATATCATTTTAATTTCAGTTCCAAAGGCTTTTATGTAAATTAATTGCATTGGAGAATTGGCAAGAACATTTTATTCAATTTGGAACAGCAGTGATTATAAGCTTTACATTAATATAACAACAATTTAACAATGGCTGATAGATGGGCCACAGCCATGCAATTATCAAAAGTGAGCCACCCTCTTGATCTCTAATTAGGTCTATAAGCAAATAGAGTTTTGCTGGCACTAATTGCCATATTAAAACTGGCAGTGAGGTAGTGAGTCAGCTCACCTTGAGGGAATCAGCTTAGAGTAGTGTTTATCCAGAGATTTTTTTTTTCCATTTTTGGATTTAATCAGATATGTAATTCAATTATATATATGGTGAAAGAGATATTTAAGGGAATTGCAATACACTCTACTGCATCAGCCTTGTGAATGCCTAAGGAATCAGCATCAGATTCTGTTTCCCACTGTCCTTATGGCTGCTCAGCCTTCCATCCTCTAAGAGCTCAAGCTGGACAGCCAGGCTATCCAGTGCTTCACTCAGTACTGGACAAATGAGTGGGTGGTTGATGTGCAATCCTATTGATATGTTGCTCCAGTTCTGTGGGGATTAAATGGCACTCAAATGGGATTTAAAAGGTGTTTGAGCATCAGGGTAGACAGTATGAGGCCAGTTTTAAAGGATCTTAGGAAATATCTTTATTTCTTTCAGTCATCCACTTCAATCTTATAGCACAGAAACATGTCTTGGTTTGTTATTTTTTTCTCCAGCTATTCCAATGGTCACATCCATGTTTTTATAAAGGGAAAAGTAGTTTTATGTAGGTATCAGGATGTACTCAAGCTAGATCCAGGAAAAGTACGGAGTTCACAGAACTCAACCGAGAACACCATAGGGAAATTTTTTGTTTTATCACAAAAAGTGATTGTGCTGTGACTAGTCAGACTATGTAGATTACCTCAGCCAATCCGTGGTGTTTTATATGCTGCAAAACATGTCATGAACATATACAATATTTATTCAGTTAGCAAAGCAGGCCATGTACCTGGATTTCTAGGTGCGGAAAAATAAGACTGAATTGAGCAGTAGACTAACAGTAAACAACAAACTGACAACCAAATATTAGGTGAAAATCTAAAAGTATGAATGCTTATAGTAAAAATATCTAATACAACTCAAGCACATCTTTTTGTACCCATAGCCGTGCTTTGGAGAGAAGACTCACAACGACTCTGAAGGTTCGAATTTGAAAGCCAGAGATAATGGTCTGTGGTGAAATCTGTGGATATCCACAGCATTGTGTAGGGAAGGACACTCTGAAGGGCAGGAGATGGACAGAAAATTAGGACTTTTTCCTAGTATGCATGAAATCTGGTGATTATTTTCAAAGATGCCACAAGCCAGCTTCTATCCTTCTGTACATGAGCAGAAAACAAGGGAACCCTGCCAATACCTGCTAGTTTATTTTCCTAATCACCTAAACTCTGCTAAGCATCCACCCCCACCCACATCTATAGGTGATAACTACCAACAGGTAAGCTGCCCTTCAAGGTCACGCTCCTTTTAAACTGTGAAATAAACATACTATAAAATGTACAGATGCAATCATAAAATGCATAGAAAAACTGGAGCGTATATGGTAGGGAAAAATAAACCCTGGATGACGGGATTGTACCCTCCTTGTAACTCAGCAAGAAGAAAGGGAGGCAGTGTCACTCCTTAGTGTTTGAGGACTCCAGAGCTCTTGTTATGATGTGAAGATCTTTGTTCACATACTCTTCACTATCACTAGTAATTATTGTTTATTCTGGAAATGAGTGTGTTTGTACTCTACTCGACACAACCAAACAGCTTTGGATGGGCGATTGCAGGACAAAAAGATGTGTTTTTAAGTAACCTAGCAAGAGTGACCCCAAGGAAGTTCTGAATCCAGGTCTCTATGTCAATCTTGGCTTGCTATGTGCCATGTAATGATGGCAACTCCTTCTTTAGTTCCTTTCGAATGTTGATGCATCAGTACCTACCCAGGAAACAATAATTCATTCTTTCCACCTCCCCCATCCATTACCCTGACTTACCAACCCAGAGAGATGTATCCTGCTCCTAGTTATAGGTTAAAGGATGGAATTTCAAGAAGCTGGATGTGAATTCACATAGTGCACATTTAGGGAAGTTTTCACTCAGAAGGTCAGTGCTGAGTAGGGAGCCCAGGGTCAGAGTAAAGATGTACTCAGGGGCCCAGGCCAGCAGGGATCACCCCTGATACTGTCCAGAAATGAACAAGTACAAGTAGGCTTAGTTTACATTTTATTCTTTGTTATACTTCAACAGACTTTTCCTAGTCTGTCACTGAAATTGTTAATACATATAACCGCCTTTTAGAATGTTGTGGAAGATGAAACTATAGAACCAGCAAAAGAAAGATAACATTTCCAATCACCATGAATTCTGGCATTTGTGATAGTAACCCTTGTGCTATTGAAATCAATATCACCCAATACTTCTAGGTGCTGCCAGGAGCAATAGTCAGCAGGGAATGCAGGGATTAAGGAAGTTGTAGAAGAATCATACTTGAGAGCTTGCTTGGCTAAGGCCACTCTTACAGGTAACTGGAAACAGTGATATGTTTGCCATTTATCTAATTTATCTAATTTAATTATTTAAAAATAAAAATATGAATGTGTGGAGATAGAATTTCTTTGCGTGTAGGGGAGGGCGAGGGAGGAAGACTTGGTTTAGGACAAGTAAAGTTCCAAGTGTGATTTATGTGTGTGTTTCAAATTTGTTAATTTTTCAAATAGTTACTGCCATTTTGTCATTGAAACATTGTGACAAAGGAAGACTTTGCTAGTTGTAGCTGCACAGCAATATAAGCAGTGTAAACCTCAGAAAACAAGGTTCTATATAATTTTCTTTCCAACACTGGATATCTAACCCCAGATTTTGTAGATGCTAAGAACGCAGTTTAGTATAATATAGCTTTTTGCTTTTGTATTTTGTTCTGGAGACAGAACTTCTCTCAATCATTTAAGCTGACCTTAAATTCAGTATGTATCCCAGACCAAACTTGAGAAGACATCAAGTACCTGAGTCATAGAATACAAAGAAATCAATTGGTACCAACTTGGAACAGTTTTATATACTGGTTAGCTTTTATAGTGTTGGAACATGCCATGCAAACTACTAGGAGATAAATATCAACAATCTTGCCTAGATGTGAATGCTGCAAACTGTAATATTGATTGACCTGGCAAGATATGGCCACTGGTGGCATAAATATAAATTAAAGTAATAATCCACTTTCCCATTGGATTTAAATCCTGCCCCACAAGATCAATATGTCTGGTTTTATGTCAATGCCATGCTGATTTTATTACTATAGCTTTATAATACTATTCCAGTTTGAGATGGTGATATCTTCAGCAGTTTATTTTTTTTAATTTTTAAATTCAGGATTGTTTTAGCAGAAAACAAAAATGAAATTGTAGATGGCTTTTTGTAGGATAGCAAGTTTTATTATATTAATCTTACTGATCCATGAGCATGGCAGGTCTTTCTATCTTCTGTTGTCTTCCTCAACTTTCTTCCATGTCTTAAAAATTTTATAAGTCTTTCACTTGCTCAATTAGACTTACTCAAGATATTTTTGAGGCTATTGTCAAATGTATTGTTTCCCTAATGTCTTTCTCAGTCCTTTTTGTCACTTGTGTGTAGGAAGTCTACTGACTTTTATGAATGAATTTGGTTTTCTGCTTCTTGCTGGAAGTGTTTATCTGTGGTAGGAGTTTGAGGGTAAAAATTTTAGAGTCTCTTATGTATACAATCATATCATCTGTAAGTAAAGATGCTTAGATGTCTTCTCTTCCCAGTTATATCTGCTTGATCTCCTTCAGCTGTCTTATTACTTTGGATCAGACTTCAAGTAATCGATTGAATAGGTATATAGAGAGTGAGGGCCCTTGTCATCTTCCTGACTTTAGTGTAATTGCTTTGAGTTTCTCTCCATTTAGGTTTATGTTGGCTATATCCTTGCAGTAAATATCTTTACTTTCTTAAGGTATGATGTCTCTTTCATCACCAGTCTTCCCTGAACATTTATCATGAAGATATGTTGTATTTTGTGAAAGTCCAGTTTTGTATTTAAAGAGAAGATGATGTGATTTTTATCTCTCAGAATGATTATGTGGTAGATTACATTTATACATTTATGTATGCTGAAGCATCATTCCTTCATCTCTCAATGAATCCTGCTTGATCATGTATGATCTTTTTCATATGTTCTTATATTCAGGTAGCAAGTATTTTACTAAGAACATTTGCAGCTATGTTGATATGAGAAATTAGTCTGTAATTATCTTTATTTTTTGGGTCTTCTTGTTGTTTAGGTCTAGGTAAACTTTCCTTAGTTAAAACAATTAGGCAATACTTTCTTTGTTTTTAATTTGCAAAATAATTTCAGGAGTATTGGTGCTAATCCTTTTTTGAAAGTGCAGTAGAATAATTCACTAAAACCATCTGGCCCTGGGCTTTTTATGGATGGAACATTTTAATTACTGTTTCTATTCCTCTAGGGGCTTTGTCCTGTTTAAATTACTTATCTGACCTGATATAACTATGGTGGGTGGTAAACATCAAGAAAATTGTCTATTTCGTTCAAATTTTCTAATTTGGTAGAATACAAGTTTTAAAGACAATTCTTATAATTCTATGGATTTCTTTGTTGTTAGATCTCCCTTTTTCATTCTAATTTTGTGAATCTATATCTTCTGTTGCTGCCTTTTAGTTACTTTGGTTAAGAATTTGTCAATCTTACTAAATTCAGGAAGAACCAAGTCCTTGTACCATCTTTTCTTTGTATTTTTTTGTTGATTCTATTTATTAATTTCATCACTGATTTGATTATGTTTTTTGTCTACTGTTCTTAATTGTTATTATTTTTGACTAGAACTCTCAGGTATGCCATTCAGTTACTAATAGATCTCTCCAATTTTTATATAGACCATCAGTACTATGAACTTCCTTCTTAGAGTAGCCTTCATTGTGTCCCATTGTATACCCATATACATTTGGGTATATTGTGTTTTCATTTTCATTCAGTTCTAGAATTTTCTAATTTCTTTCTTAATTTCTGCCTTGACCCAGTTTTTATTCATTAGTGAGTTGTTCAGTTTCTATGAGATTTTATAGTTTCTGTTGATTTTATTGTTATTGATACCCAGAATTAATTCATATTGGTCAGATAAGATATGGGGTATTACTACAGTTTTATTGTAGCTGTTGAGATTTGCTTGATGTCCAAGTATGTGGTCAATTTTTTAAAAAGTTCCATTTGCTTCTGAGTTATGTTTGGGTAAAATGTTCTATAAATATCCATTAAATTCTTTTGGATTATGTTTTCATTTAGTGTTAGTATTTCTCTGTTTTGCTTTTGTCTGGATGACCTGTCTATTAGCAAGAATGGATATTGATGTCTCCCACAATTAGTCTGTGAGGATTGATATGTTATTTTTAGTTTTAGTAGCTTTACTTTTAGTGTACTTGGGTGTCCTTATATTTGGTATAGAGATGATCAAAATTGAAATATTTTCTTGCTGTATTTTTTTTTTTTTTGGATGGGTCCTTCCCTCTCTCTTATGATTAGCATTGGTTCGGTCTATTTTGTCAGGTATTAGAATGGCTACACTGGCTTGTTTCTTGGGTCTATTAGCTTAGAATATCTTTTTCTGTCATTTAACCCAAGGTAATGTGTAGCTTTGATACTATGTTAGGGTCTTCTTTGGACAAAGCAGAAGGAAAATACTGTTTTTGAGTCCAGTCTTTCAATCTGCATCTTTTTATTGGCAAGTTTTGATATTTGATGTTGAGTATTACCAATGAGCAGTGTATGTATTTTGATTCTTTGCAATGGATTCCCCTCTTAGATATTTACTAGTCTGTGATTATTTATTCTTTGGGTTTTCTTGGGTGCAGTTAATCTCTTTATCTTGAAGCTTTCCTTCTAGTGCTTTCTATAGAGTTGATTTATACGTAAATACGACTTAAATTTCTTTCTCCATCTATTGTAATTGACAGTTTGGCTAGATATAGTGTTCTGAGTTTCCATCTGTAGTCTCTTAGAGTTTGTAGAACAGCCAGCAAACCAGGGAGCTTTCTGAAGTTTATAGTCTCCATTGAAAACACAAATGTTATTCTAATGTGTCTGCCTTTATATATTACTTGGCCCTTTTCTTTTTCCTTTGCAGTTTGTAATATTCTTTCTTTGTACTGTATGTTTTGTGTTTTCATTATTACACACAAAGGGAAATTTCTTTTCTAGTCCAGTCTATTAGTGTTATGAATGCATCTTGTACTTTGATATACACTTTCATCTTTAGGTTACGTAAATTTTCTTTTATTATTTTGTTGAAAGTATTGTATGTATTTTGTTCCCCTTTTTAAGAAGGACTGAAGCATCCACACATTGGTCTTCCTTCTTGAGTTTTATGAGTTCTGTGAATTGTATCTTGGGTATTTGGAGCTTTTGAGCTAATATCCATTTATCAGTGAGTGCATACCATGTGTGTTCTTTTGTGATTGGGTCACCTCACTCAGGATATTTTCTGGTTCCATCCATTTGCCTAAGAATTTCATTAATTCATTGTTTTTAATAGCTGAGTAGTATTCCATTATGCAAATGTACCACCTTTTCTGTATCCATTCCTCTGTTGAGGGATATCTGGGTTGTTTCCAGCTTCTGCCTATTATAAATAAGGCTGCTATGAACATAATGGAGCATGTATCCTTGTTATATGTTGGAGAATCTTTTGGGTGTATGCACAGGAGTGGTATAGCTGGGTCCTCAGGTAATACTATGTCCAATTTTCTGAGGAACTGCCAGACTGATTTCCAGCATGGTTGTACCAGCTTGCAATCCCACCAACAATGAAGGAGTGTTCTTCTTTCTCCACATCCGCACCAACAACTGCTGTCACCTGAGTTTTTGATCTTAGTCATTCTGACTGGTGTGAGGTAGAATCTCAGGGTTGTTTTGATTTGCATTTCCCTGATGACTAAGGATGTTGAACACTTCTGCAGGTCATTCATGTTTCCTCAGTTAAGAATTCTCTGTTTAGCTCTGTTCCCCATTTTTTAATAGGGTTATTTGGTTCTCTGGAGTCTACCTTCTTGAGTTCTTTGTATGTATTGGAGATTAGCCCTCTATGGGATGTAGGACTGGTAAGAATATTTTCGCAACCTGTTGGTTGCCATTTTGTCCTATTGACAGTATCCTTTGCCTTACAGAAGCTTTGCAATTTTATGAGATCCCACTTGTTGATTCTTACAAAGTGTAGAGCAAAGACTGAAGGAAAGACCATCCAGAGACTGCCACCTGGTGATCCATCCCGTAAATAGTCACCAAATCCAGACACTATTGTAGATGCCTAGAAGTGCTTGCTGTAAGGAACCTGTCTCCTGAGAGGCTCTGCCAGAGCCTTACAAATACAGAGGTGGGTGCTTGCAGGCAACCATTGGATTGAGCGCTGGGTCCCAAATGGAGGAGTTAGAGAAAGGACTGAAGGAGCTGAAGGGGTTTGCAACCCCATAGGAAGAACAACAATATTAATCAACTAGAACTCCCAGAGCTCCCAGAGACTAAGCCATCAATAAAGAAATACATATGGAGGGACCCATGACTCCAGCCTCGTATATAGCAGAGGATGATCTTGTCAGGCATCAATGGAAGGAGAGGTCTTCGGTCCAATGAAGGCTTGATAGATGCCCCAGTGTAGGGGAATTCGAGGGCGGGGAGGTGGGAGTGATTGATTGATTGGAAGAACACTGTCATAGAAACAGCAGGAGGGGGATGGGATAGGGCTTTTCAGGGAGGGGCAAAACTGGAAAAGGGGATAACATTTGAAATGTAAATAAAGAACATATTCAATAAAAATTTTTTTAAAAAGTATTTTATGCGTCTTTCAGCTTGATTTTTTCCTCTCTCCTCTATTCCTATCATTTATTGATTTAGTTTTTTTTCATAGTGTCTTAATTTTCTTGGTTTTGTGTACCTGATGTTTGTGATCTAACATTTTTTTTTTCCCCACTGATGTAGCTTGTCTTCGATGCTCAAGATTTCCTTTTTCAGTTTGTGTATTCTGCTGGTCATGCTTGCCTCTGAGATTTGTATTTCAGTTCTTAAATTTTTTTTTTCCAGTTTTTGTTCAGTTTGGGCATTCTTTATTAACTTCATTTACTCCTTTATCCCTTGAATAGTTTTCCTCATTTTGTTCCTCTGTTTGTTTGTGGTTTTGTATATTTCCTTAATGGATTTATACAAATCCTCCTTATGATCCTTGACCATATTCATAATATCTATTTTGAAGTCCTTGTTTTGTGCTTCAGCTATATTGCCTTCTCCAGGCCTGCTATAGTAGAGTTTCTCTAGTGAAGACATAATGACCTGGCTGTTATTGATTGTGTCTTTATTTTAGCATCTTAGCATCTGGGTTTGAGATGATTCTAATTATGGATGTTGATATCTGGTCTTGCCTTTATAGGGTCAGTTTTACATTTCTTGGTTTCCTCTTCATTTCTGAGGAAAGTGTGTAGATGTGTGTTGGCTGGTAGAGACTGCTTCTAAATCCCTGCTAGGAAAGGCCACTTGGGAGTGCCAAGTAGAAAATATTTCTGTGTCAGAAACTGACAGGAAGGATTTGAGGTGGGCTAGAAGGAGGTGGCCTGAGAATGTCCACAGGAAGGAAGGTCTTCCATGAGAATCTGTAAAGTCTTCAGGAAACAGAGGAAGATAGCAATACAAGTTCCTAGAAGTGGTCTGAAACACAGCTGGAATTAGTATATTGGAAATGGTAGACAGAATGAGAGTGAAGATTGCTTCTGATTCCCTGACCAGTGTGACTAGTGGGTTTCCAGGAGAAAGTGCGTCTGAATTTTGGTAGCTAAGATTAAAGTATCAGGTCAGAGAGGAAGCCTATGGGATAAAATCTTGCTCTCTTGGCAACTGGGGAGAGCTAAAGTTCTTATTTTAACCCACAAATTAATGAATTCCTCAACTCTCATCAGAGAAGCTTCTTTATTGTAGTAGATGCCAATTAGTACACAGCCTCACAAGTCAACATGCAGAGAATAAAGTATGCAATACTCAAATGTTGATGGGACATCTGTATCTAACCATTTCCAATAAGGTTCAGGTGTTAAAGCAGAAGAGCAGGTAGAAACATTGTGACAGCAAATATTGCAATGAAACAATATTTGGCAGATATGACAGCACAGTATGCATGTGAGCTTACAGTGGCTAGGAATGTATGTGTAAAGTCTTACAGAAGTTAAAGCCAGCCCCTATTCCGACCATGGTTGAGGAAAAGACTCATGAGGTCACATTCTTGCCTCAGAAATTATTGGTAAGAAATGGCCACTAAGGAAGAGGACATCCATTTCCTTTAGGAATTAAGGCTATGAGAAGTTACTCTCATGCAGCTATATGTAGGATTAAGTAAACTTAATTCAATTTTTTAAAGGAGACAAAAATAGCAGGAGGGACTGATAAAGAATTGGTAGAGAGAAAGTAGCATGTAGACTTAACGATGATACACTATATTAATGCATTGATACTATTTTTTTTTTTAAAAATAATGTACCATAGAAGACAGCCATGGCCTTCCTGAATTATCTGTGATACCTCTGAGTACCAAGAATTTAAACATTGATTAGAAGAACATTATTGCCAGGGTAACTGAAGGCATTCACAGGAGAAAGATGCACAGAAGAGGTGGATGTGTTAGGAAATCCTGCCTTGAAGTGGCCATGCCTCATAAAGATGGTCAGGAGGCTACTGCTAGGGAATTTTAGCTTTGAATCTTTAGCTCAGCTTTCATTTGTTTTTGCCTTGGATGAAGCATGCTGTTTTTAAAAGTCTTAGACCTATATGTGTGCTATATATATAAGGTAAAAGAAGAAAGTCTCACTGTTGGGAACCAGCTATGAAGTTAAGAAGTCACTGAAAGTTGGGATGGTTGATTACCCTGCTCCTGCTCTAGCCTTTTCTTAATACTTCAGAGTTCCATCAAGGTCTCCATCCCAAAGTTTGATTGCCAGTTTACTTGCCAGGAGGTATGCATCACTGGGCTAAGGCTAAATGGTCATCTTTTCCATTTACTGCTCTTGCCCTTAATTAATAGTTTAGTCTTTTAGACCTTCATCTGTTACACTTAAATGGATTTTGTAATTGGCTTTGCCTCACAGTTAAGTCCGTTGCCCCATTCTAGTCCAGAAAGGCTCCCAATTAGTTCTAGCTCCCCATTCTTCCCCCTCTCCTTGGAACATCTGCTGTATTTCTAATGGCTTAAGTACAACTAATATGATCTAGTAAGACCAGCACTCAGCACTCTAATGCACTTAGTTAAGAGATTATTGAATTTATTAAGCATTTGTACCAATAGGGCCCTTAACAAATGTATTTTGAGGATATGACAGTCATGGTGAGTGAGTTAAAGGCTCATTATTTGGACTGTTAGTGTTCTTGCATGAAAACTGTGTTTCTTGTTAAGACCATTAGCTGCTTTACAAAACAAGAGCTGTCATTTCATTAGGCTGCTCCACACATATCAACAGCTCCAGGGTGAATTCTGGTCACTTCTTGTCTGTGTCACAATTCTTTCTCAAAGTAGACTCTCTCCCACCTCCCCCACCCAGTGAATGCCAGCAGCCTACTAGTTTCCCTGTACAGGAAGACGCCAGCTCAAGAGGCAGCAGTTAATAAAAATCACAGGATGATAAGTTGAAAAGGATTGTGTACTTTAGTCTAATCTCAATTTTAAAATTGGGAGAAATAGGTGATGAACTCCAATTTTCAATTAAAGGCAGAATAAGGATTAAAATTCAGACATTCTACCTACAAATCCAATGTTGTTTTCCACAAAGTAAAACACAACATTTCTTATGGAATTCTTTATAAAATTTTTTTTTGTTCTTCATTTATTCAATAAATATTAGCTGGGCTTTTTCAAGTACTACACATTGATATTTAGATTAATGAACAGATTTACATTCTTGCCTATATGGAACTTAGATTCCAGCTTGCTAAACTAATGAATCAGTAAGAAGTTTAATGCCATATAATGCTGAGAGTAAATAATGGCAATGGAGATGAGGAATTATGGAATCCTCCAGGATAACATGTTAGAAAATGCCTATTTGAGGCCTCATGGCATGAATAGTGACTCTGGAAACTGAGGGTAAATAGCAAGCCAAATAGAGAGGAAAACTTTAACAATCCTGAGGCAGAAACACATGTTAGGCATTGTATCCACAGAATAGATAGCAATAGCATAGAATAGTAATGAGGCTGATGTCTAGAATAGAGGTGGAGCGTAAGGAATACAGTAGATATGTATATATCCATAGACCATGATTAGTTCTAGCTCAAATATGACTAGAACTCTAAGTATATAAAGGATAGAAAAGGAATATTTACGATATCAACAAGGCTGACTAATGGCAGTGTGATCTGAAAATACTGGATCACCAACCAAAGAATACACATGGAGGAACCCATGGCACTGGCCACATATGCCGCAGAGTAGAGTCTTGTTAGTCATCAGGCAGAGGAGAGGTCCTTGGGCCTGAGGGTGTTAGAAGCCCCAGTATAGGAGAATGCCAAGGAGGGAAGATGAGAGTGGGAGGGTGGGTGGGGGAATACCCCCATAGTGGCAGGGGGAGTGGGGAGGGGATAGGGGCTTCCAAAGGGGAGATCTGGAAAGGGGAAAAACATTTGAAATGTAAATAAAGTATATAAAAAATAGTTCCTTTTAGGAAAGTAATACTCTAAACTACTTCTAAAATGTATCTAAAAATACTTCTAAATGTATCAAAACACATTTAAAATTGTATTTAGTCCTAGGCCCTAGGACTTGAGGGACATTGACAAATGAGAAAAAATCCATGAGAAGAAAACTTAAAAAAAAAAAAAAAAGAATGGCTGAGAAGCACCTAAAGAAATGTTCATCATCCTTAGTCATCAGGGAAATGCAAATCAAAACAACCCTGGGATTCCACCTCACACCAGTCAGAATGGCCTAGATAAAAAACTCAGGTGACAGCAGATGTTTGTGAGGATGTGGAGAAAGAGGAACACTCCTCCATTGCTGGTGGGAATGCAAGCTGATACAACCTCTCTGGAAATCAGTTTGGCAGACCCTCAGAAAAATAAACATAATACTACCTGAGGACCCAGCTATTCCACTCCTGGGCATATACCCAGAAGATGCTCCAACATGTAATAAAGACACATGTTCCACTATGTTCATAGCAGCCATATTTATAATAGCCAGAAGCTGGAAACAACCCAGATGTCCCTCCACAGAGGAATGGATACAGAAAATGTGGTACATTTACACAATGGAATACTACTCAGCTATTAAGAACAATGACTTCATGAAATTCTTAGGCAAATGGATGGAACTTGAAAATACCATCCCAAGCGAGGTAACGCAGTCACAAAAGAATGAACATGGTATGTACTCATTGATAAGTTGTTATTAGCAAAAAGTTCGAAATACCCAAGAGTCACTTCACAGCAACCGTAGGGCTGAGTGTGAGGTCCCAGATTGAGGAGTTGGAGAAGAGACTGAAGGAGCTGAGGGAGATTGCAGCCCCAGGGAGAGAGCAATAGTGGCAACTGGCCTGACGCCTCGATACTCCTGGAGACTGGATCACCAACCAAAGAATACACATGGAGGGACCCATGGTGCTGGCCATATATGTGGCAGAGTAGGGTCTTGTTAGCCATCAGGGGGAGCAGAGGCCCTTGGGCCTGAGGATGTTAGATCCCCCCATATAGGAGAATGCCAAGGAGGGAAGATGAGAGTGGGTGGGTGGCTGGTTGGGGGAATACCCCCATAGTGGCAGGGGGAGGGGGAAGGGAATAAGAAGGTTCCAAAGGGGAGATCTGGAAAGGGGGAAACATTTGAAATGTAAATAAAGTACGAAAAAAATAAAAAGAAAAACAAAAAAAGAAAATACTAACTTTTCTGAATGGCAAAAGACAAACTCCACCAAGACCAACATTGTGTCTTAATTTTAATAGATTGAGTACTGACTGGGATGATAGCCCTAGAAGAAATGTAGTCAAGAAGTGACCACATTTCCCCTACAAATTAATGGGGGAAACTAGAAAAATAAAACTGTAAGAAGCCCCATCTAGTGATATAAAATGTAGTGGGGAGTTCACTGAAGGATGGAATAGAGATTGCTGGAAGATACGGACCTGAACCATAAAGAAGATAACATTTCAGTTGTGAAAAAGAAACATAAAATCATTGGAGAACAGAGAAGGCATGTGGGAGCCTAATAAAGGCTGAGGAATAGGGGGGTCAATAAAGGAAGGAATGGCAGCCATGGATCAGTGGCAAAAGTCCAGGTTGTAGGAGTGTGAGATAAGAAAGCATTGTCAAGTGGAAATGGCTGTGAAGAGCTGTATGTTCTTCAATTAGGAACTTGTATCTAATTAATTAAGCAATATCGAACCATTGAAGGCATTGTGAGCAGAATAATGACAAAAAAAAAAACTAATAGGAGCCATCTTTAGCTCTTTATATAGTTCAAACTACAGAATTTAGTCAAGAATTTAAACCATTAAAATCTTACCACTTTTGAAAGGACCCATAGTTATAGATACTGAATGGTTTAATAATTCCTGATTTTTGAACTTTGTTCTTCACATCTGAGGAAGTCATGAAGACATTTTTTAAGAAAATTTATGAAAACTTTTTAAAAAATACCATTGAGTCAAAGCATTTTGAGTCTACTTTCTTTTACTAATCAGTTTTAAAGAGGTTAAACTGCTCACCTGGCACACTACCAAATTCCCTTTGCTTTGCTTTAAAAGGTCCAGAATGGACCAGGTGTCAGCGTACACCCTCATGCTCTACCTGCTTCGACGTCTGAGACTAGGTTTGCATGATTATAATATTGAGATAAGACAGAATGAGAGTTGGGTTTGCACAACTGAGTAATATGGAGACAGGATAGAATGGGAAAGCCACTCATAACTAGCTGGTAAAAATCTTTAGACCTTTAGGTGATGCAAAAATATTTTCACAAAATATGGAAACATGAAGTCTCAGCTAAGATCTATTGTAATTCATCCTCTCTGAAGATTTGCTTTTCTATGTTGACTTCTTACATTTAAGAATAGCCAGTGTATTTTCAGTGATACACGAGAAGGTAGCATGTCTAGGGGTATTCTTTCATAGATGAAAGTACTAAGAGAAACGGAAGTGAACTCACTCCTCTACTGAACACATCTCAAGTTCGGTGTGCATAAAGACAACACTAGTTCTGCTTTTATCTAGTCAAGTTTGTTTTTCTACTTATAAAAAATGTATTTTGGACAATTTCTGGGTGTTCACAGCTGTTATTAGTTACATTTCCCTTAATTACATTGCACAATGTTCCAGAACTAGGAAGAGATGTTTGTTGCAGTTGCTACTAAGCTTTATTCCTGCCCTGGGGTAATGAGTAGGATTGAAAATGCACAGTTAGGAGGTCAGGGACTCTTATAGAAGAGTTGGGGAGAGGACTAAAGGCACGGAAGGGAATATGGACTCTGCAGGAAGACCAACAGAGTCAACCAACCTGGACCCTTGGGAGTTCTCAGAGACTGAGCCACCAACTGAAGAACATACAAGGCTGGACCGAAGCTCCACCCACACATATGTAGCAGACATGTACCTCAGTCTTTGTGAGGGTCTCCCAACAACTGGATTGGAGGCTATCCCTAAAGCTGTTGCCTGATTGTGGAATCCGTTTCCCAACAAGGCTGCCTTGTCTGGCCTCAATAGGAAACAATGCACCTAACCTTGCAGAAAATTGATACGCCAAGGTGGTGGGATATTCAGGGTCTGTTCACAGCCTCTCAGAGGAGAGAGGAGGGGAAGGGCTGGGACTCTGTGAGGGGAAGGCTAGGAGATGGAACAGCGATTGGGATGTAAATAATAATAATAATAATAATAATAATAATAATAATAATAATAATAATAAATAATAATGTCATATAATTTCGTGTTTTTATATGGCCAGTGGGCATCACTGGCAGTTCCGAGACAGGGAGATATTCACTCACAGGATTCTTTCTAGGTGCTCTGTTGTAGATTTTGCAGTAGACTCTGAACCTTGTTCCATCAGAAACATGGCATGCATGTTTCAGTTCAGGCATCTCCAATCCTGAATCACCCATGAGAGACTTAAGGCCCTAGGGAGTGGGATGTCTTGTAGGGTGGGGATGGGGGGGTGGAGATATTCTCTTGGAAATGGGGTGAAAGGAGGATGAACGGGATGAGAAACAGTTGGAGGGCAGACTGGGAGGGGGGATAACGACTGGACTGTAAAAACAAGATTAAATACATAATTAATAATAAATAATAATAATAGAAACGTTGTTTGGGAACTGACTTCTACTCAGGCCCATTTCCTCCATGTGCACATTTTACATGCTCTATTAGCCAAAAAAGGAAAAGGAGGGCTTCATGGTTTATGTTTCGCATTCCAGGACTGAGCTTGCACAGAGTAGAGAATTTTTTTCTTTTCTTTTCTTTTCTCTTTTCTTTTTTTCTTTTTTCTACAGGTAGAGATGGCAGTATAATTAAAAAATAAGTAGCCCAAGGGGAATATCAATCTCATTTTATGTTTAGTGTCTTAAGTTGCCTGATTAGGCAATTCAAATTGCAGTGTGTGTGTCTGTGTTTATGTGTGTCTGTGTGTCTGTGTGTATTGCATAATGAAAGTGTGGGAGTCCACATGGAATAATGTGGACTTTAAGCCCTTAAATTAACAATTTAAGCAAGTATTTGAAACAATGCGATGGTGGTATCATTGTGAAATTCCATTATCTATGTGCTCCGAATTGAATTAGACACACACCACCTTGTCTTGCTTTAAATTGAGTAAGTGACCACAGTAATATGAGAAATAAATATGTAAGAAAATAAATGGCTTTTCAGTGAGCAGATTTACTTCTGAATGCAGTTTGTTTAGGAGAGTAGAAAAGGGGTTAGCCCTCAGTCCACGGAGAGCAGAGAGGAAGCGAACATGAGCACTTGTTCATCTGTAAAACTGATCTTTAGTTTCTTCAGTGGTCTTGGAATTTCCTTGACTGAGTCAGATGGCTACTGTCCGTAATGTGAAAGACTCTGTAAGACAGAAGGATGGAAATCCTTGAAAAACTGGAACCCTTATAAGCCCAAATTTCTGTTTTCTCAGATTTCTCAACAGAAAGTAATGGAGACTGTTGGCCAAGCACCAAAGCAAAGCACACCATTTGGCAATCTCTCACTGAAATCCACATTGACAACTGTGTCTCTTCCTCTTGGGCTGTTTTTCATGTTTATGGATGTTTATGTACTAGGAAATCTAGGCCATATTATAGGGAAATCTTTCTCTTTTACTTATTTATCTCTATCATATGCTAGTATGGGTAACTACATCCTTCCTCTTTGATTTTAAGTGTCCCTGTGGTATCTGTATTCCAGAGGTGCTTCAATTCATGAAGATCAATGCACATAGTAAGAGACTTTTTGGAGTACTTTTAATATGAATGGTCCCCATGGCTCATATATTCGAATGTTTGGTCACCTGTTGAAAAAATTGTTTAGGAAAAGATTAGGAAATGTGGACTTATTGGAGGAGGTGTGTCACTGGAGTTGGGCTCTGAGGTTTGGGAAGCACATGTTTGTCTGTCTGTCTGTCTATCTATCTTCTATCTTCTATTTATATTGTATCTATCTTCTATCTATCTGTCTGTCTTCTATCTTCCATCTATATTGTATCTATCTTCTTTCTATCTATCTATCTATCTATCTATCTATCTATCTATCTATCTATCTATGCCTCCACCTTATACATCAGATGTAACTTCCAAAGTACTACTCTAATGTCATGCCTACTTGTTTACTACCATGTTCCCTACAATGATCATCATGCAATAACTCTTTAATAAAACTCTAAGCAGGCTACATTGGAAATGCTTCATATAATGTTTTATAAGTAGCCTTGGTCATGCTGTCTTTTCACGGTAATAAAACAGTAACTAAGATGCAATTCTATTGATACTGCTTGTGTAAAATGAAACAAGCTAGAAGATTACCTGTCTAATTTAAAAGATACTGGTAAGAATTTGATCCAAATTCAATTCCCTTTGCATCAATTCCCTTTCATAATATTTAATGACTTATTATACTCTATTGTTTCTGCATTAAATTTATTAATATGGGGACATTTTTGATAACTTTCTTACCAAGAATACAATAAAAATGTCTGGAATACAGTAAAAAATGTCTGGCTGTGTGTCTCTATTGTAGTCTGGCTCTGAAAACCTCATTACTTTAAATTTTAATGGAATGGTTGTCACAATGACCTGCTCCTTGTTTTTTTTTTCCTTCCAGAATTTATTTTTTCCCTATTAAACCTTAAACCTTTTGATATGTCATATTTTATTTGAATCTAACTTTATATAACACAAATCACATTGAATATTATAAATAATTACAGTTTAGGAGGGACAGAAAAAGCTCTGTGGTTATTTTGAGAATCCCCTCTGATTCTTTTCCTTCTCTTTGTACATTTCCCTAGTATGTGCAATCATATGTGCCACATATTATTTACAAGAATTTTATTTCTTTTGATTTTCTCTCATTTTATATCTTTGCTACAGCCTTAAAATTTGGAATTTGGATTTGTAGTTTTTATCACATTCAGTTTCTCTTAAAGTGATTTTTTTTTTCAGTTTTAATCTGTGAAATAGGCTTGGTTTTAAAGTCAACACTTACTAATGAACTCTCTGTTTTAGCAAACACTTTGGCATTAATTCTACATAATATATTTTGTTTTATTTGTGGCAGAGTCTCACAGACCCCCAAGCTTTGGACTCTCAGTTGAATAAGGCTGACTTGATCTTTCTGCCTCCATTTCTTGATTGCTGGGAGTATACATGTGAGCTATCAGGCCTGGACTAGCAGTTTTATTCAGAACATTAAAAATATAATTTGAGATAGTGCTTTGCTGTAGAAGAAGTATCCTAATAATCAATAAGTCAAAATAATGAGAAACAATATCATTAGTTAATTTAAATTTTATTTCCCACCTTCTGGTTCATGATGCAAGAAATAAGATTAAATTCTATTAAAGAAGATACTAGGAGAAAAAGAAATCTTGAGACTTAGTGATCCTTAATCCACACAGTGCAGGTTTAATGTCACTTACTTCAACATCCCCACCTTGGAGGTCTGTCAGGATCTGGAGAAGAGCTGTTCACAGCCCCATTTTGATATCAGAAGCATGTCTTCCCGACCTGCTATAACAGCTGATCATGATATTTAGCCTAGAAATCCAGACAGATGTTGCCTAACCTCTTTTATTCACCTCCTGCAGAAGTACAACAAGAAATAAAACACATTTGTATTCCTACCAAAGAGGGAATAAAGTCCTGAAGGTTCGTGATGTGGTCTATGAAGGCTAGCAAGACCCTTATTGTCTGCATTGGATGCTTATTCAGAAAGGAATACATTGAGAAAGGAAATGATTAGGGAAGATGATATTCTCAGGAAATAAAGTTCATACAAAAAACAGTCAGATTCCTAGTTCACAGCAATGTCTCCCAGTGACCTTGGCTTATTCTCATTTCTGTTCTCTTTCTTTTTTAATGTAATCCATGTTGAGGGCGTTTTGACTGAGGTTCCCTAACGCAGAACAATTACCCAAGGTCTATAATAGCCGATGCACTGTGAGAGGGTAAGATGGGAGGAAGTGTAAACCTTTTGTTCAAATAGACCTTCAATCTCCTTCATATTTTCTAATAAACATTGACTTTGGAATTTATTTTTGAAGTATATTTTCAATAATAAACTTGTGTCACTAAGAAACTAAGACAGACATTTTTCTTTAGTAATTAGTAATTCATAATACAAAATGATGTTAGATTATAAAGGATTAGTGAAGTTACTTGAAATTGGCTTCAAAGAAAATGAAGAAAACATTGGTAAACAGCTCAATCTCACTTTGGCTCTTTCTCAAAATTCAGGAAAAATGAGGACAAAGTGCTACCTGTGGTAGAATGTATCTATATTTCCAGAATTGGACGCTAAGACATGAGGATGGTGAATTCATATTCATCCTTTTTTTACATAATGAGACCCTATTTTAACAAATAAACAAGTGAAACCAAATGGAAAAGCACTTTAGAAAAATGCCTGGTTCTGCTCTCTCCATAGGATTCTTGGCTATAGGATTGACACACAAGAAGAAAGGTAACACTGGGCATGCTCTTTTAAAATTGTAAACAAAAGACTCATTCAATGATGTTTCCATTCACTTATTCAGTTGTTCTTGTTTGGATATTCTCAATGTACACATGGGATTGGAATCCTGATAATCAAGAATCTAATGTTTCATTGACAGTTAACAGTACAAGGGCAAAAATTTTCCTTAAAACTACTTATTAGATAGATGTGATGGTATACCTTTAATCCCAGTATTTACTAAATGAGGCTGGTGTACCTCTGACTTTGGGCCAGGCTAAACTCCATACCAAGACTACGTGTTTGCTTACTATATTTAGAAAAGCTAAACAAAACAAAACTTATAACAAACAAACCAAGCAAAAACTAGTTTCCACAAAGAAGTTAATACAGGCACAGCACGTTGATATCACACTAATTTTACTACTAAAATTCAGTTTTAAGACATCAGAATCTATTGTTGTGGATGATAATATTACAGTGGGTTTAAAATAAGAAAACTGTTCTGTCTTGACCTTCAGGATTAGCTTTAAAATCAAGTTTGTGTTTTAAAATTTGTTTAACAAAATTTTCTTTTTAGATTTTTTTTTTCTGTCCTCAACTAAAGAAAATGAGGTAAATTCCAACTTTAGAAATCTAGCAAGCATGTTGGTTTTAGATCATGTTAGTACATATCTTGGCTTTAGCTTTATGCTGAGTATTCTGTACCTCACATTCCCCTAAAGAAAATAACAGCACTGACCCTCAGCTACATGACACAGGACTCTTAAGGAATTCCTCTTTCCTAAAGAACAGTTGGAAAACCAACAGATATTTAAAATTGCTTTTCTGAGCCATGAATTAGCAAGGGATTTGAACTCATCTACCCTGATCACTACAAAATTGAATAAACTAAAAATAGCTTACTGGGGGAGTGGATGAGGAGCCACCATGTGGAAACAAATTTCTATGAGAGTCTTTTGGGCACAATGGATAAATTTATCTGCAACTGACAATTTTTCTTACTGGGACAATCATGGTCATATCAGCATTATGCAGCAAGAATGCAAGCCATTCAATTTCATGCATGTGATTTATTTATTTATTACCTCTTTATTTATTTCCAATTGCATCCCTCCCTATTTGTTTTGCCTTGGATTTGTCTGAGGGCATGGTTTCCCTCATGCCGTGTTTTTAAAGATGCTAAACAAAACAAAACAAGAAACTTTACAGGATCTTGAATATGGGGAATCTTTTTTCTCATGCCCCAGTGGGGAATAAAGTCTAAATGACTTAGGAATAAACTCTAACAACCTATGAGCAGTCCTCAGATGGCCCCAGAGTCAGTCTGTCATTTAGATCTATGTCTTCCCATGCAGTGGATTTGCATGTGTTAAGACTCATTTAGAAATGTCACATGAGCACCTGCAATTTCGCATTGCAGATAGAGTCCTAGTGTATCACACACTTGATTAATAAACTCTGAAGTGCTGAAATGATTCTCTGTCATTAATCATATTCTCTTCTACCTTTATATTACCTGAAATCATTAGAGGAGAGGAAAGCCTGAAGAGCAATCAGGTACCTGCATGCTAATGCAATGACTGCACTCTCAGCTCCAAATAGGCTAAAGAAATTAAACAGGAAATTATAAGTAGGTGGGCTTTTGTGTTACAGAGATTATGCAGCAATTCTTCTTTAAAGCATGGGTTATTTCATAGAAATTACCTTTTAGTGACATCTGTACAACATACCTTGATAGATAGCCTGGTAAAGTTCTCTTGCTAGAATAGAAATTAGAAGAACTCCTGCTTTAGATAGCAGAAAATCCCCAACGGGATTTCAGGAATTCATATATATATATGTAGTTGAATTGAACCTCAGAACTCCAGGAAGCAATTTGACATCATAAATTAGCAGAAATAATTCTCACGCATGCATAGTGCACTCATCAGTGTGGCCTTACCAGGAGATTATGCAGATTCTTTGAGGTATGTGTCCATTGTTTTATTTTTCATTTGGGTAAAATAGCTATACTGTCTAAGTGCTAAACAATTTAAATACAAGACCTAAAGAGAGGCAGTTGGATCTCTGTGAGTATAAGGCCAGCCTGATCTACAAGCTGAGTTTCAGGACAGAGTTATATAGTGAGACCATGTCTCAAAAAATAATGAAAAAAATTCAGTGCATGTAAGATACAGAGACATATCATACAGATTAGCTGGTTTATGGAGGTTCATTGCTATCAGAATGTAGATATTTATTTTGTGTCTACAAATCCCTATCTTCTTTCAAACCTATAAACAAGTATAGATAGTCACAAGGCCATGGCCAAGGAAGGAAAATTAATTTTGAATAAGACAAGATAAATCACTCTAAGTGATACTGAAAGAAAATTTAAATCTTCAGAACAGAGTGGAAAAGAGATGTTTACCTTGAATTGAAAAATTTAAAAATTCATATTATTTCTTATTTTATTTCTTTAAACTTTATGTATTTTTGTATTGAGAATCCTGAAATACCAACTATAATCTCTAACTTCAGAGAAGATGTATTAATAAAGTGACCGCTTACATACTCTCCATGCTAAATATATCATGTTGTCTGTAACACAATTAACTACTATGTCTTGTTTTATGTGGTAAATTATAAGCTAAAGTACAATGTTGTCTCTACATTGTATTGTTATTGAATTAGCCCTGGGAATAATGGAGGCAAAGATCAGAATCACTGTTTCACACTTCCATATTCTCCATCAACACACACACACACACACACACACACACACACACACACACATAAACTTAGCAACCCAATTCTATGTTCTTTTCCATTATTTGGACGGTAAAGGATTTAGGACATATGGCCTTCAAGGAGTCCAGGAAATTCTACTGAATACAAAATTTTGTGTAGCTCATGAGACTCATGAAGCCAAAGTCACAAATCCCAGTAATCTCATGAAACTTAAAAGGCTAAGAAATTATGAATCGCTTGTTTCTCTCTGTGAAGTTTCATAGGGCCGAAGTGGAGCTCCCTGTAAGTTGTGTATCTTAAACCAGTCTTTCCCTCAGGTCTGAGTGGGCTTTTCAGTGAGGCCTGATACCCGTCATTCATCCATCTCCTCTGAGTATGTTTCTATAAGTACCCCAGTAACTCACAGATCACCAAGTTAGATGTCTGCAGAATGGTTATTTTGTTGATGCCCTGTTTGTGATGAAGATATTCTACTCATGTCCACACCAGTCCTTGACTATACCTTGACACATAAAAGTTGCACAATAGAGATATATGAAATACACAAAACCCCAGGCCTTTGACTTTTCTGCCTTGTGTATGCTAAGGAAGCAATCTACACCCAAAGTTCATTCTCAGCACTTTCTAGGTTTTCCCAAGTATATAATTTATTTGGATAATATGTATTCCTCCTCCCCATATCTAACCCTTTTTAATATGTACCATTCCCAAATACGAGTCTTTTTTTTCTTATAGTCTACTAGGTTCAGTTAATGTTGCCAAAATACCCAACAAATATTACTCACCTTCTCATGAATACATTGCCCCTGCCAATGACGATTTCTAATGCCCTAGCTTTCCCTTATGCTTCATATTAAACTCACAAAACAAAAGGTTTGAAGCTATGATCATTATGTGAAAAAGAACACACACAAGTTACCTTTTGGGACTTGGGTGACTACATGTAGTGTAATTTTTCCAGTTCCGTAGATTAACCTGCAAAGTTTAAAGTTAAAATTTTCTTAACAGTTAAATAATATTGCATTGTATGTGAATATTACAATTTCATCATCCTCTCATCAACTGATGAACATTTAGTGAGAATATTTTTTGTAGCTATGGCAAATAGAGTAGCAATGTGCATCGATGTGCAAATGTCTTTGTAGTAAGAAAAAAAATTCTTTGGGTATATCTGGATCACTTGGAAAATCTATTTCTAGATTTGGAAAACCTCTTGACCAATTTCCTGAGTGGCTCCACTAGTTTGGATTCCCAGTGCATATGGGATTCCCTCTTCCCACATCCACACCAGCATTTAATGGCCATTTTCAATGGATTGAGACAGAATTTTAATGAAATTTCAATCTGCATTTCCTTGATGGTTGAGGATGTTGAACAGTTTTTAAAAGTATTATCTAGTTAGGTTTGTTATTATTTCTTCTTCTTCTTCTTCTTCTTCTTCTTCTTCTTCTTCTTCCTCTTCCTCTTCCTCTTCCTCTTCCTCTTCTTGCTGTTCTTGCTGTTCTTGCTGTTCTTGCTGTTGTTGTTGTTCTTCGTCTTCTTCATCTTCTTAGTCTTCTTTGTCTTCTTCTTCTTCTTGTTCTTGGTCTTCTTCTTGTTCTTGGTCTTCTTCTTCTTGTTCTTGTTCTTGTTCTTGGTCTTCTTCTTGATGGTCTTGGTCTTGGTCTT